>LPNX010598277.1:197806-509622 GCA_001517045.1 Pseudotsuga menziesii
TTGTTTTCGCATATGCAAGTGAAACTGTGTGGCAGTAGGGGTTATGTGTTCAAATAGAGTAGCACCACGTGTAACTCGTCTTACACATCTCTATCCAGTACATATTAATCGGTTATCTTACAGATGGGTGAAAACGATGAGGAAGCCAGCACAGAAGAAGGAGCAGATTTCCAGATGGCAAATTAATTTAAGTTTTTGGGGAGATTTTTCAGCTGGGCGTTTGGTTAGAAATTCCACATTTCTAGGAAACACCTGGCAGGTGATATCTTTGTGGCATAAAAAGTAGCAAATTAAAGATAAGTTCAAATCATTAAGATGCTTATCAAGATTGAAGGAACAATATGCAGATTTTAATTTGGCAAAAGAGAGGGCAGCAGCTCCGAAGACAAGGGGCAGAGTTTCCAGAAACAGAGCTTTAAGGGATCTTGTAAAAGCTGGAGATTCCAGACTTGCAGACACGCAATCAGCATTTCAATCTTTTGTCAAAACATAAATGACATATGATTGACCAAGTTCGAGAAGGAGATTTCATCTAACAAGATAATATCCTATTATTGGTTCGATCTTAATTGAATGCTCTGTTTAAAAATGTTGACCAGATTTAGGGATTGGTTTCTCTTATCTCTTGAAAAGAGTTAGGTAGTTAGAGGAATGAGAGGTTATGTAATTTCTATATATTGTAATGCTTGAGAGAGGAGAGGCGTTCCCAGCAGAGGTCTCGATTGAGGAGAAGTCTAGAGAAGGGGACTAGGTTGGCAGTTTTGGGATGATGCTGGATGTATATTGAACCATTCTGTATAACATAATATCTCTGCAGCTTCACATGTTCTAGCTTTGAATGTCATATGATGATGTTTTGTTGCTGTGCATTTTAAATTATTTTCCTTGATAATTCTTTTATATCTGTGGTCATTCATAATCCATGTTATAATTCTTATTGAAGGAAATAGTTATCTTTATGTTTTATAAACAGCTACAGTTACACTTTATATTTCAGGATCATAGAATCCTTTGTATGAAATGTTGTTTTGAATGTTATGTTATTTGAATTTTATGATTTTCTTTCCAGCCCTCACTGTCTTACCAACCTGTTATACACTTTGCTCTTTTCTGTGAATATTTGTATCTGATGATCTGTGATATATACCAACTGTATATACATATGTTATATTGAGATTTTGTTCCTGAAAGCTGTACAAACCTATGATACTAGCCTTAGGTTTTATTTTAGTCTGTATTTTGATTTGATTTTATTTTGATTTAGTCTTTATCAGACTTAAGATTTCCTTAAGCTTGGATCCCCTGTAGTCTAGGTCCAACTTTAGGGATAACAGGTGGTTTTTAATCCTCTCCTTTTTATGGTGAGTTAAGTAATGAAGTTGTTGCATACGATCCTCCAACACTTTATTGATATGACTAATAGTTTTCCTCATCCACAATGCTCAAAACCTTGAATGGCAGTCATACAACACTTATAGGCCAAATATTCCTTTAGAAGTATTGTGTGATGGTATTGATCATGTCCATAGTCCATAACTTGTAAAATCCTCTTTTAGTCCCTATGAAGATGGTGTTCTACTTCATACCATCTACAAGGACCCAAGAACCATCGACGAGGTTATAAGAACCATCCACATTACATATAATCTCAAAATGATTCCCATATGGCACATGTGTGCCAAATATTCATTATCATGAGTGAATTGATGATGTGAGAAGCACAATTGATGTACAAAACCTTGTAATAATTCCCATACATCACACATATACCAAATATTCCCTTTATATAACATGTGTAGTACTTTGGATCGTGTGCATGGTCCATGAGCCACAAACGACTATTTTATGCCCTGATATGGTAGCATTCCTCCTTTGACAATGTACACAACCCTCATAACAATCCTTCCTACAAAAATCTCACAATTGAGACATGTCTCTCTGGGCCCTACTTAAATTGGGTATGGGAAATTGAGAGTGGTGTGGGGGACAAGGGAGAGTGCAGGAGAAGGGTTATTGTTTCTTTGGTAAATTTTCCATTTGGGGAAGGATTAGTTAGTTACTTCACATTGTACTAGTGAATATGACCAACTATTTCCACTTTCAAGGTGGTGAAGTCATTTGCTACAAGAGACATAATTGAGTGAAATTCATTTTCCCATTATTACCACTTTCCAAAGGAGTCTCTCGTAATATTATGATGATCCTTCCTTTGTTCACCCAAATGATGTTCCAATTTTTCCATTACCACTTCGACGACCCACATTGGAACATTCATGTATGTTTCATAATTTCCTACATTTCTTTTATTAGCTTTAGTCCAAACCAAAACAACATGTGCTTATCAGTTCCCATACGTGGACTAGATTGAAAGTAGACCATGCCCATGCACAATAGGGATAAAATTTTAGAGATATTAGAGCTATATATTTAAATTTACATGAATTTAAACCATTATGTGAGTTATTTGGGTAATTAACTGGTTTATGGGCAATTTTTTAGATGTAAAGGCGAATTGTAGAGGAATTCTACAGAGCACAACAAAACAATAAGGAAGCAAAGGTATATTTAATAGAGGAAGTGAAATTGTAAATTTAAGAAGTGTCGATGGGCGGATTTCCTAAATTGAGTCAAAATATGAACATATTGAGCTATAAAAGACAGAATTCAGTAATTATTTGCAAAAAAAAAGGCATTACATGAGGATTTTTGTGAATTTTTGAGCAATAATACATTCATGGTTACAACACTGGCAGAAGAACTCCATACACTGGTGTATCAACATAAAATCTTTAAATATTGAAACAAAAGAAAACAAGAATTTGAATTTCAGACATAACAGTCAACATTTAATCACAATAAAGCATCATCGATACTAAATTGGAACCAAATCTACTGCTGCAACTTTTATTGATCATCTCATGATAAACCCTCTCATACACAATGGAATAGTATTATAGCAGACAAAAATAGAGGAAGAGCTCTTTGTGTGACTTTGTATCCTTATCTCTAACGAAAATATTACACAGAAAAAGTATTCATCTGACTCAACAATAAAGACAGAATAATTTTGAATCTAAAATCGCCATCATCGAGCTCATGGATCACACTAAAATATATATCCTTTAAAATCTAATTGAATCTGGTTGAGCCTAGAGTGACTTGTAACAAACTTTCACCTTATGAATCTTTTAATAAATTGAATTTTTACATTCTACTTTTTTACTGGCTCCTTCACACAATTTTCAGTTGGTCTTATTAACTATACTTTTCTTTCTGTCGTTGGCTAGGGACACATGTCCCCTCATATATATTTGAGTTGGAAAAGTTTGATGAGTTGCAGGAGTCTTCACTGGATGTGTGTGTGTCTCCATAGGTGTATTCATTTGTTGTGTTGGAGGCCTGAAAGATACATGTGATGGAAAACTCATAAAATCTGCTCACACTATTTGATACTGTTGACTCCTTGATATAATACCTGGTGTACTTGAGGCTTGCCCTAGATCTTGTGGAAAACGAGGTGTAGCTAATTTAGAGTACCTTCTCAAAGTTTTCCAGTATTTCACTATTGAAATTATATAGCTTTCAGAGCATCCAATGAAATTTCGGCATCTGTATTGTTAGTATGAGAAACTGGATCCAAATCCTTGAATAATCTCTTCAAGGCCATCCACATTTGGAACTGTGGCTTGAGATTTTTCAGATACTTGTTCTCCCAAAATTACACCTTCTAATTGCTTGGTGAAAGGTGTTTCATTCCTCTTCTGCATTAGTTTTTCTTTAAATTATTCTTTAGCAAGCACTACCCCATTTCCATCCCATGGATGGGGTAGTCCTAACTTGATTGATTTCTCAAACATGCTCCTAAAATTTCTTATATCATTATTCAACATCTGTAAGCTAATCTTTGCTCCTTTTCAGGAGAGTTTCCTTGAAAATCATTTGATTAGCCACTTTTATGCATGGAGTTCACCTTGATATCTGCATTTTTTCCAACTGACTATTACTCCTAATATTTAAGTACTATATTACTTGCTTGGCTAGATTTGGCATATTCCCTAGTTATGTTTCTACTCTCTTTGTTTCATCCTTGATGGTCTTACATGTCTGAAGCTCCTCTTGTATAAATTCAAATATGTACCATTCATCCATTATCAACTGGTCTACATTTTACCATAAGGCTTTGTTTGTCCTTCTGATCAGTGAATCTAACTCTATATCCATATCCATCGTGGCTAGTTGACTATTAAGATCATTTGATTGGCCAATTTTATGATTGGAGTCCTCCTAGATATCTGCAGTTTTTCCAACTAACTCTTACTCCTACTATTTAAGTAATATATTACTTGCTCGGCTAGCTTTGGCATATTCCCTAGTTATGTTTCTACTCTATTTGTTTCATCCTTGATGGTCTTACATGTATGAAGCTCCTCTTGTATAACTTCAAATATGTACCATTCATCCATTATCAACTGGTCTACCTTTTCCCATAAGGTTTTGTTTGTCCTTTTGATCAGTGAATCTAACTCTATAATATCCATCTCCATCTTGGCTATTTGACTATTAAGATCATTTATTTCTATCTTGATATCATAGATTTCATCTTCTTTCTTTGATATCTCCCCTTCTAATTCCAATATTATTTCCTCTCTAAGATCTGATGGACATCACGAGTCTAGATATTTTATTTTACTATCTTTATCAATCTACTTGTCAAGGGAGTCTTCATCCACCACATCCACATCAACCACTTCTACCTGCTACTTTGAATTTTCGGGCTCTCTTGTTTTTTGTTATGCTCCTGCAGGCTGGTTTTCTTATTAATTAGTGTAAGATATACTTTGAGTAACTTGTTAATGGGGTATAGAAGTATTTTTCATTTTTAATGTAGCTATTTTTAACTTCAGCTCATTAATTTCTGCTCCCTTATCTTCAGCTAATTTTTGGAAGTGAAACATATTTGGATAGTTCTTTTCACTTTCTTCATGTGCCTTCCTTAATTATAGGGTATGTACTAGTTCTATTGCTAGGATGTTCAATTTATTCTTAAGTATTTCTATCTGATTATTATTTTCCTTTAGAATAGTTGCAGAATATGAGACATCTCCTGGGGTCACATTGAGGGCTAATATCTTCTCTTCTAAGCTCTTGATAGTCACCTGTTTAGATTTTACTATGACTTTATTTGCCTTCCATAGTTCTTCAAATTTCTTTTGGACTGTCATGAATTTTCTTTCTTCCTTGATAAACTGCACCACCTCATTGCATATCATATCACTAGTTTTCCTGATGGAATCCACGATGTCTGATTTTTCAAACTTGTTGAAGTCTATTTGGTATTCATTAACTCTATAATATTTCATGTTGGTAGGGTTCAAGACTGTGGGTTGTACTACAGACCATATTAGGGTGTTATTTTGGTTATCAACCATTGTTAGTAACCTCCTACCTAATGCTCCTATCTCATGTGTGGAATCCTTTTCTATTTTCACATTCGCTTTCCTTAAGTCTTTATATTTAATATGTAAATCAATAGGAACATGTATTAGTACTGCAGAAGGTGACTTTATTGGTGCAATCTGGAACATCCTTGGTTCTATGAAATTCATAGTAGGATAATGTGTGAATTTTAATGATGGTCCTATTCCTTTGTAGGGAATATGTGGTATCATGTCTATTATCTCTTTGGGAAGTTTTACATTCTTCTCTTCTTCCACTTACTCCTCTTTAGTCCTAGATTTCTTTGATGGGTGCTCTTGGATAATATCACCTACCTCCATCTATGAATATATCTCTTCGGCTCCTCTTTTGTTTCTGGATTGCTATTCTGAGATCCTTTCTTCTTCCATTCTCTTTAGATCCATCTGAAGCTCCTCCCAACTTTGCATATTTGTTATGTTTTGCCACTCTGCTCTTGGACTAGGTTCATAAGAAGAGTTTTTGTTATCAGTTCTCTGTTTTGATATAACCCCATGAGATTCATAACCAAAATCCTGTGTTGTTTTTAATTTCAGGTGGATCAGTAAAATTTCCAAATATTATACTGTTAACAATCAAATTAACACCCTTGAGAATGATGGTCTGAAAACATATTTTTATTTTTCCTGCAATATGAAGACCGAAATTTGGAACAGATTAAGATCTTTGATATCTCATCGAACCATTGCTTCCGCATAGGAATAAGTATGTGAATACAAAGGTTTCTCTAAAGAAGTTAAGACCGTGACTACTTAAGGGACAAAACCCAGTTTCCGCAACTCGTAGAGTGGAAATAATACATGTCATATGTATTAATTGTCCTAAAATCCTGGAAATTCAAGTGAAATTCCTGGAAAACTAAGTAAAGTGGGTTTTTTATGAAAATAATCAAAATTCATGAGAAATTTTACTCCTGCAATCATTGTTAGTAATTGGGTGCACAAAACCCAATGTTATATAAGAAAGGAATATGAGGTGAAGTAAATGATAGAAAAATGAAAGCAAAGGCATGCTTAAGAATTTGAAGGCTAGAAGGATTATTTTCCATATCAAGATCTTGGTGATAAATGACATGGATGGGAAGGATGGTTTAGAGCAAAGGATAAGGGATTCACCTCCACAAGTGGATTGTAAGCACTCTCTTCTTATTTTCAATATGATGCAATTCTAGTTTCCCATCAATTTTAAGTTTGAATCCATGTGTTAAATCTAGTTTTGAATTCAAGCTTTGGTAGATAGATTTCAAGTTTTTCAAGTTCATATAGGTAGAGCTACACATAAGGAACTAGAAAAAAAGCTGCTAATGGAGGCCTAAAGGCCATGGATGCTCAAGCAAGGGGATATACTACAAGTGGCACACTTCAATAGGTTATTTCCTTCCTCCCCTCTCTACTCTTTGAAAATGCTTAGGAATCTCAATTTTTTTTTAAATTGTTGCATGTATTTATGTCGAATTGATCCCACTACCATATAATAAAGGATAGAGAATGTTGTATGTAAGTCCCTGCTGCAATATCTACCAATGGATTGGAGACTCCACTGGGGATATTGGATTTAAATTTTGATTTTATTAAAGTTTTGGATAGAGAATGGTGTAATTTCCTTTATATTTTTCTATTCATGCCTAAGTTATGCCATTAGACATCTTATAAATTCAATTTAGGAGTCTAAAACTAGCGTAATCCAACCTTTAAATCATCAAATTTGAGAGAATTTGGGTCAGGACTTCAAGATTCTCGGGTTTAGAAGGGTGAAAAACCTTTCTAGATTACACAGAGCATCAAACTTAGGGGGAAACACTCTTTACCTTTCCAAGGTGCATTAGTGACACTTTTTGTGTTAAGCCTACAAAGCGTCTATTCCAGCACTTTGAGTTCCCGAGATCTTGATGTTTTGGGCATAAAATCATTAGTTTTTAACCATTTTGAGTGATTTTTTTTGTTTTAGTTAGCTTAGGAATCCTCCAACATAGATTTTAGAGACTTAATTCATCTAATTTGACTGATATTTGGGGACTGTTTAATGATTTTAAAGATTTGTGTGCTTACTAGCTTGAAAATTGTCAAAAACTAGGAATTGCAAATCACTTCTTTAGGCCTATATTTAGGGATGATTTTGAACTTTGCAGACTTGTAAATGAAGTTAGAAACCTGTTAGGACCTATCAGGGGTATATTTTAATAAATTAGGATCAATTTCACTTGAATTAGTAATTTTTTGAGTTTTGTTCAAGCTTTTCTTTAAAAGATTGCTTAGATATGAATGTTTAGGAAATATTTACCATTTATATCATTTATTTCACTATTAATGGATGAATGGTTTTTTTGATTTCGTCACTTGAATCACTTGTTTGCATAAGAAAATTGTCAATAAATTAAAGAATGTTAAAAAATTGTTTCAATTCATGAACCTTTAGGCCATGAATTTTCGAGTTGCATGAACTTGATGACCTTAAAAACAACATGAAATCACTATCATAACAACTTTAGAATCATCATTTGAATAAAATTCACAAAAAAATAAAAAAAATTGGACCTCTCACTTAAGGTATATTAAAAAAAAATTCCTCCAAAAACCATAACAATATGACTTAATCAAGTAAACTTCTTTTGGATGGATTAATTTTGACTTTCTTGAATCACAATTAGAGAGAATTGCAGCTTTAATCTTCAATTTTATCATGATACATTGTGTTTGAGCCACTATTATCCTCTTCACTTGCACTTGTGTGTGGTCATGTGAACGAGAAATTGGATCTCAAGTGTAATAGACTAGATTTGATTTTTTGAGCATATTGTTGATCCCTGCGTATCCTATTCACTTGCACTTTCAGGTGGTCCTATGAATGAGAAACAAGGATATCAAGTGTAATAGGCGTGTTTTGAAGTTTTGAAGCATATTTGTTTAATTTATCAAAGCTTAGGACCCTCAGACTTGAATGAAATCATTTGTGAAAGAGTGTTGTAGAAGAGAAGAATAATTTAGTAAAGACTAATTAATCATTCATGGAAAAATTGCACACACATTGAGACAAAATTGGAAGAATAACATTACATCCATTAATCAGTACTCTGTATGTAATACAATGGTGTTACAAATATGAGAATCCGAATGCCTTAGGTAGGATTCAAGTCCACCAACTTGGATTGACTATGGTGCTAACTTGGTGTGGAAAAATCACCACTAGAGCTCACTAATGCAACTCCGCTCAAATAAAGTTGTCACAATCAATTAACTGATCTAGGTGTTAAGTTATCTTAATTGCCTAGACGATATCTTAAAACAATTTTTCACTAGTAGGATCACTGAAAGAACAACAAGCACAGAAACAAAAGAACACAAATATTTTCCTTGGGGAAACCATAAGTGACAAAACCCCGCAAAACTTCCTCGATATAGAACTCACCAGATCAATGCAAAACCTAGACAATTGCTTCTCTCTTCTTTTTGGCGCACTTGTTCTTCTCTCTCACAAACTTTCTTGAGTGAGTGTGTACAAATGAAGGGGAGTTCCTCCCTATTTATATTCTTCACTTGACTTGACCTAGGACCTAACAGGGCCGACTTGTCTAGAAAGACACCAAAAATAACATTTATTATAATGACACTTGGGTACTATTGACCCGACTTACATCTGAAGTTTTACATTAATTATTTCAATGACTATTACATGACCAAACTCATCTCTAATGAAGGAATAGAATAAATACATATGGATTATCTTCCGAAGTTACAATAATTTAACACTCCCTCTTAACTAGGAAGGTATTCAAGCAACTACTACCATAAATGTACATCTAAATGGTGAGTTTCTATATGTGATAGGAAGTTTTGGAACACCATCATACATCTTCATCATCGATCTCATCTGGATCATCTTCTGCAACCTTGGTATCTAAATACTGAATCATCTTCTATGCGTATTGGATCATCTTATGTCACATCAGCATATGGATACTGAATCATGTTCTATAGCATTAGTGTGTGGATACTGGATCATCGTCTAAGTATACTAGATCATCTTCTACAACATCCGTATGTGAATACTGAATCATATTCTGCCAACATAAGTATGTAAATACTGAAACATCATCTGCAACATCAGTATGTAAATACTGAAACATCATCTACAACATCAGTATGTAAATATTGAAACATCGATAACACCATCATTAGCATGTTAGTGCTAAAAACAAAATCATCAATAAATGATATATCATCATCTGCATCACCGGCATAGAGATGTTGGAACGCCATCATCAACAACATAAAAATGTTGAAACAATCATCATCATCAGTATAGAAATGCTGAAACAAACTCATCACAACAATCATCAGTATGAGAATACTGAAGCTACTACATTAGTATAGGAATACTAAAACTATCTCAACAATCGTCTCAATAATCATCTCAACAATCATCAGTATAAAAATACCGAAACTATCTCAGAAGTCATCTTAATAATCATCTCAACAATCATCAGTATAACAATACTGAAACCAAATCTTTCCCGTTAACTATCTCGGAGCAATATCACGATGATTTCTTTGGTAGATCCATCCGATCATTTTGTCTAACTTACTAACCCTTTCAAGTCAACAAGCCTAGTTAGATAGATGGATGTTCATGGGGACCAACAAGTCTTGCCATGGCTTACAAACCCAGTTGGGTTAAACTGGTCTAGCCAGAGATACTAATCCCCTTAGTATCAACAAGCCTCGTCTGACTTACTAACCCTTTTGGTCCAACAATCCTAGCCATACTTACTCTGCTCTAAACTGAGCTACCACCACAACATCCTTCTACCATATACCATCACTCCCTCTCTTGAGATAGGTCCTTTCAAACTACACCAAGATTGTCTCGAAAGTTTCAAACTTTACACAAGACAGAGGCTTAGTCAACACATCTTCCACTTGTCCCTCTATAGGAACATACTTGAGCTTACCGCTCCCTTCTGAACCATATCCCGAATATAATGATATCTAGCTTCAATATACTTTGTCTTGTCATGAAACACCAGATTTTTTGTCATCTTGATACAAATTTGATTATCACAAAGGATATCAGTGACATCTATCTCTGAATCAAATAATCCTTCCAACATCTTGAGAATCCATACTGCTTTGCTACAAGTTGAACATGTTGCAATGTATTCAGCTTATGTTGTGCTAAGTGCAATACCGGTTTGATTTCTACTGAACCATGAGACCATGTCTGATCCCAAACTAAAGAAACACCTTGAAGTGTTATTTCTATCTTTGGCACTTCCTACCCAATCTGAATCTGTAAATCCATGTAATATGATCTCTCCATTTGATGCATATCTGAGACCATAATATAAATTCCCTTTTAGATACCTCATCACATGTTTTTCTCGAACTAGGTGAATGTTGTAATCTCACGGATCACAGAGGGTTACCAATAATACACATTAAAGCATACAGACATAACAGAGACAAGAGAAAAGAACATAGATGTAGAACAACAGATTATATTATATTATAAGGGTCCATACAAACACAGAACTAAACCAAGTTCTCATCTGTCTCAACAGCCTAATATATATGATTTACAAACAGTTACATAAAACTACCTATCGGTTCGGTCAACCAACACGACCTTATGCGCCCGACCTAATCTCTAATTAGTCGTCTAATCGACTTAGTTGGCTTGCTGACTAGCTCCTCCAACATCTCCCCCAGGAACAAAATCTTTCTTTGTCCCAAAGAAACAGGTGAGGTACTCAAAATCTTTTACTGTCTAAAATAGTTATTTTCTTGTTTGTAAATCATGGGCTATGAAGTCGGATGGTTGGTTGCTTCTGTATACATACTTCGACGATTGATTCTGCTATGATGGCCAGTTAATGTTGGAATTATGTCCAACTTTGAAGTACTTTCTGGATGTCGATGGTCAGTGTTGTAATGCTTGATAACATCGACATCTTCTCCTGAATGGAAAGGTCTGCTATTCTTTCCATGTCGGGTCCCATGAACTGGTCTTTTTCTTCTGTTGTTTCCGGCAGCCTTTTTATCTGCAGGAAGATGGTGTCTAATTTCTCCAAGATCAGGAGTTCCTGCTGGACCCACTCGTGTTCTTGTCTCTCAAGTCTCTGCAGTTTGGCTGTCTCCAGCACAATTTGATCTTGTATTGTGCTTCTCAGTGCTTCCTCAGTGCTCTTTCTCTTTTCCAATGCTTGAATTTGTTGTCGAGTCTCTCAGGTCTACTGAAATACTTGCCCGTAATAAGTAGGCCAGTCCCGGAGTACCCCTTCTATAATGACAGATTCTTCCATGTGGTCTTGTAGCACTTTGTAAGCTTCTAGGAAGGCTATGTACTGTTGCATCAGTAATCTAGATGTCTCTTATTTTTGTTCTTCCTTTGTATTTTGCATCTGCACTTGTAGGTTCGACACCACACTCTCAAACAATTGATATGCCTTTTCAAGAGGCTTGTCGGTGTGGGCTTCCATCGGTCCTGGTATTACATATTGTGCTAGGTTTCTACATTTTAACAGGAATTCGACTTGTTCCTTCTTAGTGTCATCGAGCTCCTTGCATCTGGTCTGGCTTCTTGTTTTTGCTTTTTCTGGTCTTCTTTGGCTATTGGTACTTGGTTATAACCTGAGAATCCGTATGTAAATGAGTAGAATTCATGTTCTGCGACTTCATTTAAGATTTCATCTGCATAAGGTGTTGGAAATGGGTCTGTTAATATGACTTTGTTTAAGTCTCTAAAGTCGACACAAATCCTTAGCTTGGTCGGGTCGTGTTTCTTTGGTTAAACGAGCATTGGACTTCCCCATTTCGATTGGTCAATAGGGTAGATAATTCCTGCTACAAGCATATTATCAATCTCTTTCTTGACTATCTCTTTGTATTTATGAGCTAATTTATATGGCCTCTTCTTTATAGGTCGGACATCAGGTTTGATGTCGATCTTCATTTCACCCATTTCATGGATTAGACCTTTGAGATCTTTTTAGTCTCTAGAGAATACATCCTGGAATTCTTTTAGTAAGTTTACTATTTCTATTGTTTGTTCTTCATTCCAGTAGTCGCCAATTTTTGCCATTTTTGGTCGATCATCATTTGAGATGTCGAATTCTTTAGTTTTCACTTTAGCATCTAACCATTCTGGTGCTTTGGCTTCATTGATTGGTCGGATCCCTTCTTTAAACTGTGAAAATGTAGTAGGAAATTCTGCTACAGTCTTTCGATTGGTGTCTTCTTTTTCGGCTATCACGACTTTAAGTACTCTACGAATTGGTTTTGTTGTTTTTGAATGGTATGATTTCCATCAAAATCTTTTCCCTTCCGAATTTTCATTTCCCATTTGTAGTCTTGTTGACTGTGGTGTTGTCTTGGTTTGTATGTTATTGCATGTTATTGTCGGTCGATCATAATTTTGTGTTAGGGTTTTATTCTCGGTCGATTCTATAAACGCCTTGATTTGTTTTGCAGTTTTGACTAACTTTTTATCTTGTGGTATAAAGCTGAAGTCTTTGATAAAATTCTCTCTAAGTTCATGCCATAGGAATGCTTCACCCCATGCTTCTTCCATTTTGTACCATTTGTTTGGTAAGTTGGATAGCGTCGATAGAAACAGGTGTGGCCATGTACGTTTGTCCTTATACCCAAGTCTTTTCCACTCGTTTTCGCATGCTCTTATGTGCTCTTCTGGGTCTTGCCCTTGGATGAACATAGGTATTTGGGCTTGATTGGTTAGCCTTTTTCCTCTGAATATTTCTATAAAGTAAGTCGAAGTTATTGTCCATGTCTGTAATCTTGATTGATAGGTATCCCACCATCTAGCAGCTTGTCCTGTGAAGGTTTCTACTAAGCTTTGTAGTCGGCCATGTTCACCAATGTTTTTGGATACTTGTTCTATATGCATAACTGGTGATTCTCTTTCTTTGTATCTTGGGATTTGTTTGATACTTACGTTTGTTGGTTTTAGGGTAGGGTATTCCCTGCTTTTCTTTTCAAATATTTTTGGGATGATGGAAACCAAGAAACATTGTTGGATTGGTTTCTTCTGCACTATTTGAATGGTCCATCAACCTCTTTCTTGTGTTTCGTAGTTTTTGACTTCCCAGTCATATAATTCTGCATCTGAGTTGTATCCTACTGAATCTTGATTTCCTAGGTGAAGTTCACCATAGACATTGGGTTCTATGTAGTCTTCCTTGTTTTGTATTTGATATAATTGTCAGATGTTGACTTCTTCATCAATAGGTTCTATCCAAGGTTCTCCTTGGGATGGATGGATAGGTACTATGACTTTTTGTCCATTCCCTTTTACTTTGATCGTTTCTTTGTCTAAAGATATCGATGCTTTCATTTTTCTTCCCCAAGGTCGACCTACTAACACTGGGAAGGAACTGGATTCTTCCTTAGGGTCAATAATTTCAAAGTCGACTTTGGTCGATATTCCTTTGATTTTCGTATCGACATTTCTCCAGACTCCGATAGGTTCGATCAGAGCTTGGTCAGCTAATTTTAGGTATATTCCTAACTCATATAGTCGAGGTCTACCCAATTGTTCCCAAGTGTTGCGAGTCATAATGTTTACTTGTGAGCCGAAGTCGAGCACAACTTGTCGGACATGGTATCCTTCAATTTCTAGGTCGACAAGTGGGTCGGAATCACTTTTGTCCTTCTGGTTTAGACTGTAGATGTTTTTTGTTTGTTTTTATGTATTATTGTTGTGTTTCATATTATAAAATAATTCAATGAATTGAGATAACGCTTTATCCTCTTGCACTAAACATATTAATTCGTTAACTGTGCTTCGTCGACTATCATTAGCTTCTTCTTGTCGAGAAAATTCTTTAAATATATTTGTTGCGTCTTTATATAATTGTTTTTTTAGTTGGGTTAGGATAATCATTTTTTTCTTTTATTTTTCTTATGCGTGGATTATCGCTCCCAATTTTTGTCCCTTGTCAGGTTACTATATGCAGATTCTTTGTATTGATTACATCATGTTTTTGGACGCACAACAAGACATTAAAATTTTTCTTTTTATTGATTTTATCAAGCATAGTAGGGAAATCCTCTAATGAGTGATCCCCGACTCCACAGCTAGTACAAAATTTAAAATTGGTCTTGTCCTTGTATGGGCAGTCTGCATATCGGTAACCTTCTTTATAACATGTGAAACATTGGATGGGTCGACGTGGTCTGTTGTCGCGATTCCCAGAGAATCGACCTCGACCTCCATATCCTCCACAACGGTTATCAAACAGGTGCTAATATCGACGGCCTTCGTATCTTTGATTATTCTGTTCGTTTTGAGCATGGCTTCGTTGATTGTTATCGTTGTTCTACGCAATTGCGTTTGTTTGGTAGAATGCTTGGTAGTTTTGTTGATTCTTTAAGTTTAGGTGACATTCGGCCATGGCGTGACTTTTGACTTCACAGATTGCACACCAATATGCTTTGTCATTTTTCATGTTATACAGGAAATCCTTCATTGTGTGTTCTCCATGTTCTTGGCAGATGTCGCAGAAGCACTTTGTATGAACAAATCGAATGTCTTGTCTACAATTATCTTTTGTGTGTCCGACCATTGAGCATTTTGTGCACCAGACATCCTGATTCTTAAGGTATAGCTCTTTCAATGATTCTTGCATGATTTCGAGTTGTTCTTCTAGTCTAGTATCTGTGGGATATGCTGGGAAATCTTCATCCATCTCCACTTGTATAGCTTTAGTAAGCGCATCTTCGTACATTTTAAATGTCTCCAGGCTTATGTGCCACTGAATTTTCTGTGATAGACCTGCAAGGAACCACTAAATTAATAGTTGTTCATCAATTACATAATCCAATTGGCTGAGGAGGTCTTTCCAACGTTTGTCATACTCTCGGACAGATTCTGCTGGCTTTTGCGATGTTGTTTTCAACTTTTTAGCTGCCAGATGTTTTGCATCTGTGGTTTTAAAGAACGACAAGCATTGTGATTTAATTTCTGCTTTAGATGCTTGAGGGGTTCTCTCAGTAAAGGTCATGTACCATGTTAGTGCTCTTTTCCTCAAGGCACCAGTAAACTGTGCCATCTATCGATCTTCAGCTGTAACCTTATTTGCCTCCCATGTCGACTCAGAGATGAACCATGTCTTCAAGGATCTTCATCACCCTCGTATAGAGGGATATGCGCTGATCCATGACCCATGTTGGACTTGCTGTCGCTATCTTCTCCAGGAGGTGGCGGTGGTGGGGGTGGTGGTGGTAGGGGTAGTGGGATGTTTTGCTTGTCTCTTTGTGTAGAGTTGTTGTCGACTGAAATTTCGTTCCCATTGATTGTTTTGTTTGTCATTTCTTTTTCGACAAGCACTCAGTTTGGGTTGACTTCTCCTGTCTATGTCCAACTGCACTTATTTGTCTGTAGGTTCGACTGTTCTGTATTCTCCAAAGCTGTATTTGGCAGGGGGGGTGCTCTTTCATGTGTCGGGTAAAGTAAGTGGATACTTTGGTTGGAAGGGTATGCCTGAAGCGTGACCCAGTTTCCTTCCTCCAGTTGATAGATCACTAGATGGTTATCATCATTTACCTCGTCATTTAGTCGGCTCCATATACCAAACTCACCAACTCTTAGTCTAAGGTCTTCTTCGACAATGGCTTGTATCCTAGTACTCAGATTCGTTGGAGACAAAGGTCTTATCTCTTGGGGAAATTCTATTTGGAGAGCTTCCCACTGCTCTATCCACAATTCTTCTTCCATGGGTGATGCCTCTTCATCCACGCCTTCTTCCTGTCAGTCATGACCTGACTCTGGTGGATTTCTTTCTTGGTCTGTCACCCTAGTACTCATTCCTCTTTGCAGTGATATAGCCCTTTCTCTTCTTTCTTCCCTTCTTTTCAGCCCCTTCTCTCTCTCTATTCTCTGTAAATCCACCGTACCTTTGTGTGTCACTGTCCGTTCGATTTCCTTTTTAGGTTGACTTTTCATTGTTGGTGATGGTATCCTTTTTAGTTGACTAGAATCCTCTTCACGTTACCCCGACATATGACCAACTACCCCCCCATAGCCTACCCGACGCTTTAGAAATATTGGATAGTTCTGTTTACTTGCTTAGGAAATATTCCCACTCCCTTTCGGCAATAAATTTCTCCCATTTTTCTGTTTCTCCGCCCAGGAAGAATTTGGTGGCGGTTCATGCAATGATGGACGAGGTTTGACAATATGACCCACTCCTTTTTCTATCAGGAATTTGAACAATAGAGTCAGTAGAGAGCACAATAACTGCTCGGTAAGCTCTGTATAGAATTTCTTATGATTGGTTTCCATCGAATTTCTTTCTTCTATAGCTTTCTCCTCGCAGAATTCATCGGCGATCTTTTCAAACCACTCCGACAGGTTTGTTCTTCCCCCTCGAATCAGTTTTTCTAGCAGCTCTTGGTCCTTAGTTGCTTTCGACTTTTTCATCCAGAATGTTTTTTAAAAATATGGGGTACCGATTCTATGAACTTCTCATGAGTTTCAGTGAAGAATCTCTCCTTCGCCTGAGCAGTCGTCAATCTGTTTCTCCCCGCATAATTCTGTAAATAATTTGCTATCTTACGCTCCCACTAGTTCTTAATCTCTTGTTCTGCTATCATCTGCTTATAGTCATCTCAGATATGTACTATTGGCAACAGAACCAATGTTGTAATCTCACAGATCACAGAGGGTTACCAATAATACACATTAAATCATACAGACATAACAGAGACAAGAGACAAGAACATAGATGTAGAACAACAGATTATATTATATTATAAGGGTCCATACAAACACAGAGTTGAACCAAGTTCTCATCTGTCTCAACAACCTAATATATATATGATTCACAAATAGTTACATATAACTACATGTCAGTTCGATCAACCGACACGACCTTATGTGGCTGACCTAATCTCTAATTAGTCGGCTTACCGATTAGCTCCTCCAACTACTACCACAACTATACATCTGAATGGTGAGTCTTTATATGTGATAGGAATTTTTGGAACACCATCATACATCTTCATCATCGATCTCATCTGGATCATCTTCTGCAACCTCGGTATGTAAATACTGAATCATCTTCTATGCGTATTGGATCATCTTATGTCACATCGGAATATGGATATTGAATCATGTTCTATAGCATTAGTGTGTGGATACTGGATGATCGTCTGAGTATACTGGATCATCTTCTACAACATCAGTATGTGAATACTGAATCATATTCTGCCAACATTAGTATGTAAATACTAAAACATCATCTGCAACATCAGTATGTAAATATTGAAACATCATCTACAACATCAGTATGTAAATATTGAAACATCAATAACACCATCATTAGCATGTTAGTGCTAAAAGCAAAATCATCAATAAATGATATATCATCATTTGCATCACCGGCATAGAGATGTTGGAACGTCGTCATCAACAACATAAAAATGTTGAAACAATCATCATCATCAGTATAGAAATGCTGAAACAAACTCATCACAACAATCATCAGTATGAGAATACTGAAGCTACTACATCAGTATATGAATACTAAAACTATCTCAACAATCGTCTCAACAATCATCTCAACAATCATCTCAATGATCATCAGTATAAAAATACCGAAACTATCTCAGAAATCATCTTAATAATCATCTCAACAATCATCAGTATAACAATACTGAAACCAAATCTTTCCCGTTAACTATCTCGGAGCAGTATCACAATGATTTCTTTGGTTAATCCATCCGAGCATTTTGTCTAACTTACTAACCCTTTTGAGTCAACAAGCCTAGTTAAACATATGGATCTTCATGGGGACCAACAAGTCTTGTCATTGCTTACAAACCCACTTGGGTTAAACTAGTCTAGCCAAAGATTCTAATCCCCTTAGTATCAACAAGCCTCATCTGACTTACTAACCCTTTTGGTCCAACAAGCCTAGCCATACTTACTCTGCTCTAGACTGAGATACCACCACAACATCCTTCTACCATATACCATCACTCCCTCTATCGAGATAGGTCCTTTCAAACTAAACCAAGATTATCTCGAAAGTTTCAAACTTTACACGAGACAGAGGCTTAGTCAACACATCTTCCACTTGTCCCTCTGTAGGAACATACTTGAGCTTACCACTCCCTTCTAAACCATATCCCAGATATAATGATATCTAGATTCGATATACTTTGTCTTGTAATGAAACACCGGATTTTTTGTCATCTTGATACAACTCTGATTATCACAAAGGATATCAGGGACATCTATCTCTGAATCAAATAATCCTGCAAACATCTTGAGAATCCATACTGCTTTGCTACAAGTTGAACATGTTGCAATGTATTCATCTTATGTTGTGCTAAGTGCAATACCAGTTTGCTTTCTATTGAACCATGAGATCATGTATGATCCCAAACTAAAGAAACACCTTGAAGTGCTATTTCTATCTTTGGCACTTCCTACCCAATATGAATCCGTAAATCCATGTAATATGATCTCGCCATTTGATGCATATCTGATACCATAATATAAATTACCTTTTAGATACCTCATCACATGTTTTTCTCCAACTGGGTGAATATGTTTGGGATTCACCATATATTGACTTAGAGTGTTTACATCAAAACATATATCTGGTCTTGTATTGGTTAAGTACATCAGAGAAACAATAATTTGTCTGTATAAGGTGGCATGCATTGCTTTCGAAGTATCATCATTCAATAAATTCAAATTTGTTGTCATCGGAGTAGTCATAGCCT
Organism: Pseudotsuga menziesii; assembly: GCA_001517045.1. Taxonomy (NCBI): domain Eukaryota; kingdom Viridiplantae; phylum Streptophyta; class Pinopsida; order Pinales; family Pinaceae; genus Pseudotsuga; species Pseudotsuga menziesii. Next base: position 217,027 of record LPNX010598277.1, read on the forward strand.
TGCAATCTATCGTTCCAAATCTATTTAGGATTTCTACTGCATATATTCCTTGGTTTAGGAAAATCTCGTCTGGATATTGCCATACTTCAAGACCTAAAAAATAATGCATCATTCCAAGGTCTTTCATCTCAAATTCTGTAACAAGCTTCATCATTCATTTGTTGATGGGATTATCTTCACCTATCAAGAATATATCATCTACATATATTAGTAATATCGTAATTCCATCACCCTCAACTTTATAGTAGAGGTTGTAATCTACTTTACTTTTGGTAAAGCCTAAGCTCATTAGGAATCCATCGATTCTTCCATACCATTCTCTGGGTGCTTGCTTTAACCCATAAAATTCCTTCTTAAGTATACATACATGAGTTTCCTTATAATTAGGCTCGAAACCTTGCGGTTGTTAGGTATATGCTTATTCTTCTATCAAGCCATTTAGAAAGGTTGTCTTTACATCCATATGATGTAACTTCCACTTCATACTGGATTCCAAGGAAAGGATGGTTATGATTGAGGTGTACCCAGCTACTGGTGCAAAGGTACCCTCATAGTCGATTCTTTCCTTCTGTGAGCTACGAATATTTCCTTGTACTTCTCTATACTACCATATGTTGAGTGCTTAGTTTTGAAGATCCATTTCGAGGATACCACTGACTTATATTTCGGTCTTGGTACTATTTCCCATACATCATTCTTTATAATGGATTGGTATTCCTAGACCATTGCATTAACCCACTCGTCATGTTTTATTGCTTCTTAAAAACATGTTGGTTCTTTATCAACGAGATCACACATCAAATCTACATAAATAGGGTATGGCGTTGGCTTCTTCCTTTATCTGATGGTTCCTTCTAGGGCACCATGTCTTTTTACTTCTTTGATTACTTCACGAGCCCAGGAAGGTTTTCTCTTTCATGAGATCATTTCACTGGGAAATTATTCAGGTCTCTGAGGTTCTTTCATATCATGATCCTCAGGCATCTTATCTTCTTCTTCATTCCTAACTGGTTTAGGACTTTCTGCAGTGTTATAGTTGATTTTACCACACTAGGTATATCACACATTTATGGCTTTCCTTGTCCCTCTGCAGACTATTTGGACCCATGGACTTATATTATACTTTGATGTTCTAATATCATCCCCACAAATTGTCTGTTTATACCTATACATGACTTTTAAAGAAATACTCACGTGTATACGCAGCTTTTGACCTCAAACCTGCGTACATCGAGATGTGTGCAAAATGACAAATATTTTTGAATTTTTCCTCATATGAGTCAGAATAAATTAACTCTCGACCTTCCAAATTCCTTGAGAATGCTTGGATTTGACCCTCCATTACCTCTTTGGAGTGCTATATAAGGAATCCCTTGGATACATTGAAGGAGGAGAAATTGAAGAATAAGGAAACTATAGTCCATTGTTGCCTCAGTTTTTCTTATACTTGATTTTGCATCCCTTTGTCCCTTGGAGCACATAGTGTTCTTCCCAAGCTTGCCTTTTCTTTCTAAGCTTTCTATCGAGAGATGGAGGATTGAAGTGGTGGAGGAATCGGTTCCTCTGGTTCACAGAAGTGCCGACAGACTTTGTCAGTATTGTATCTCTGATTTATTAATAGAAATATCTTTTCCTATCCAATTCATGTACATTTTGAATATGAATATTGAATCCATGGATGTATGTAATTTCTTATACATGATTGCTTATATATGCTAGAGTAGATATAACACATTTATATTTATCATGCTTGCTTTGTTTGTTGTTGTTGAGAGCAAATTATAATTGCAATTGCAATCGAAAAGCTCAACAGGGATCTACTTCAACCGTCAGGAAAAGGTATGATTCTATATCCCTTAGTGTTAGATTTTCTTACTACTCTTGTATATTGGGAAAGATTGATTTCTGGTGTCATACTGTCTGTTGTGGTACCCCCAAGAAATAGGAAGTTTCTCTCCGTAATAGAATTGGCTACTCCACTGGGGAGGTTCCTAGTTGTTTTTTCTTTGGGGATTGGGTATACAATTTGCTAGAATTGCTCTTTATTTCTATGTTTCAGTGTCAGTTCTGGAGGTATGTTTGCCTAGTAGTGTCCCGTAGGAGTAATTTGGTCTTGGATTATCATTTTCCCCTCTTGTTCTTTATGTACACGAGTATTTGCATTACAGGTGCGTATACACGCAGTTTTCTCTTGAATTCTCGCGTATGTACGTAGGTTTACTGCATACAGCCGCATATGATTTTGTTTTGAGCTTTATTTGGGAGAGTGAGTGTTGTTGGGTGAGTTTTGATGATTGCTGAGTCTTCTTGGGTACTGTTGGTGTCTATATACATTCTTTGTTTCTGACCATAGGGCCCTTTTGATTTATTTTCAATTAGGTTTTGTTCTTGTCATTCATTTTTTCCTTTTTGTTTTGGGATTAGTGCATTAGGTCTCTTTTATCTTGGTGCCTTGCTTGGCTGTTGTTTCTGAGTGGTTGTAGGGTCTGAGAGTTGTAGGGTTTGTTATTGCTTTTTACATCTCATTTATTTCAAAAAATATTTTTCTTTTGCATCATTATGCATTCTTGCATTTTTGCACTCGCATGGTACTTGCACTAGGTTTTGCTTATTGAATTATAGTCAAGTGTTCATTTAGGAATGATTGCATTCTCGTTTGAAGGAAAGAACTTGCATCTCACGTAGTGGCATACCCTGTTTTTCATTCTACAAAATTGCACTTGGCATTGTTTGTTCGGTGTGCATATTTATTTCACTGCCGAGTCTCAATATCATTAGTTGCACAACCATTTCCCTTTGAGTAATTACAGCCATTAAAATCAACGCTTAATTAAAATGAACTACACATTTTTCTTTTATAGGGTTCACCAACAAGATTAGGATTTAGAGTCTTGGAATATTTCATTGTGAGTCAATTCTCCAAGACTACTAAAAACAAGCAATTAGGTGTCTTTCCAAGTGAGAGTGAGAAATCCTTGGTATAATTAGTGTTTCTTAGGAAGCCGCTCTTACACAGGAGTCAAGCATGAGGCAGCACATACGATTGGTATTGGGATAGCCCTTGGTCACTTTCTGTGAGCGCCTAAGATATTTCCAGGATCGTATTCGTATCTGGGGGCTTTTGAGGTACCGATTAGTGCTTTCGAGCTTCAGGATTTTCTACCCTTCCCATACAGTCGATCCCACCTGGGACCGTCCGCCTGATCATTGATTATATTAGGGTGACCTTAGTTTCCTTACCTAGGTATCTCAGGGGGTACTTGCAGAGGTTATTCTGTAGGTGTCCTAGCTAGGTAGGGGTCGAACAACACAGTCTCTTTACGTGTTGAAGCTGAGGGACACTATAATTGGTTACGAACCTTTGCTTGTAGTCTTAAGCCTCTCCTAGGTAAGGCATGCCTATTGCATTCGAGAGCTCACATATCCTCCCCTTGGTTTTCTTGTTTTTTGGTTGTATATTTTCTTAGGAGTGTGCTCTGTGTATGCTAGATTGCTTAGGGCTGCGTAGATAGATTGAGTATTTTTCTTTTGTTGAGTCATAGTGGATCGGGGTGTGACACTCCGCTCTTCTCTTCGTTTAGTAGGACTTCCGCCTTCTACGTCTCCTCCTCCTTTGGGAGAGAGAACTAGACAGTCTAGGAGGACTACTTCTCACTTTGATTCACACACTGATCTCAACATGAGTCACCATGAGCCTGAGATCCCCGAGGGCCCTCATTCTACACCTCTTGTTTGGGAGGTTGAACCTTCGAGCACATATAGGACTCCGGTAGGGTCCTGCCCTTCTGTGGTTGCGACATCACCTGACGATCCATCACAATTTCTAGGCTACGTGAACGCAAAACTCCGGTATTGGTCACATAGTCCGTGTAGTGAGACTCACCATGCACCCACTAGCACTAGCACAATTAGGTATGGCATGCCAGACCTTCTCGATACCGGTCTGGCACCCAATGTCGAATCGGGTGCTGGCCGTGGTGTTGGTCCTGGGGGCACTTCCATTCATTTCCAAGCGGAGAGGTTTGGTAGTACTAGTAATATTGCACCTTCCATCCTAACTGTGGGATGACCTTCACACACACTTCCTAGGCCTAGCACTGTCATTCCCATTCGGGGGACTGATCCTAGACATGTGAATATTGGGGGCACAACTTACATCCCTTCCCATATTCCATTGTCTTCAACATGGGGTCCTTCAAATTCATTTTTGATGGCACATCCTCCTCCTAACTCGCATGGTCCTTCGGGTCATAGTTCTACCATTAGTCATGTTTGTTCCGCGTCTGCTCACATTTTAGTGTCACAAGGCCATGTGCCTCCTTATGTGTTAGCCAGGTATGTGCCATCTTATGGATAGTCTTATGGACTAGCTTATGGACCATCCTATGGAGCGTCTTATGGACAAACTTATACACCTTATGGGTCTAGGTATCAACCCACTTATCAATCTCCTAACTATGGCTTCATACCACCCCAGCCTCAAGTTACTCCAAACTAGAATACGCAACCCTATATGGGTCAAATTGGATGAGGTTACTATCCCACTGGCCAAGGCCACAGTGTTTATAGCAATCAAACTTATGGGAACCAGCCCTATCAGGGAGCATGGAACCAAATGGCTCAGCCTAGGCTTCCTTTCCTTCCAACGTTGAATCTACTTGACTTGTAGAGATTGACAAATGATCCTATGTCTCATGACTCGGCATGGCCGGTAGTTCTTGCCAAGCTTCCTTTGGACATTCCAAAGTTCTAAGGTAAGACTGGTGAAGATCATGGTGAACACGTCAAGACGTTTCACCTTTGGTGCTCTTCGAACTCCTTGAATCACGATTCAGTTCGTTTAATGCTATTTCAACGCACCCTTACAAGGCCTGCAATGAAGTGGTACATAGAGTTTCCTAGGGGGAATTATACATCGTTTAATGACTTAGCTATGACCTTCCTCAATCACTTTCAGATACCCGTGCATTACGATGCCGGTACCGAACTCTTGTCGACATTTCGGAAAGACAAAGCCACCCATATATCTAATCACATTTAAGAGTGGTGTAGATGGAAGAGATTGATTAAGGCCTTCATATCACCAGAGTTCCTTTTGGAATGGTTCCTCAAGTATTTATTTCCTTACATAGCGAAGGATGTTTCCACATCCGGAGTGCAAAATGAGGAACAAGCTATCTTTAGAGCTCAGCAATTGGATTCGATTTATGCTCAGTCTGGGATCTTGTATGAGATCATACCGAACGCACCTAGATCCAATTTTGACCCGAAGTTTAAACCTCAGCCACATGCAGATGGAATTGTTGGCTCTACAAGTTCTAAGCCTACAAGCTCGGTTACAAACCAAATGAACAACTTGTCTATTAACCAGCCTGTGTCGGGACAAGCTACCACTTCATCTCATCCTACCCAAATGATGGATGTACTGTCAGTGCAATCGTCTAACCCTAAAGGTTACCAACAAACTGGACAGAATAAAAAGAAATGTAAAAACAATCGAAAGGGTGGGAATAGGTATGAAAATGATAATAATGACAAGAACAACAATAATGTTTGGGGGAACAAGAAACCTAAGTGTAAGGTCGAATTTCCTTGTAATATTTGTGGGGATGATCACCTCACTCACTTGTGCCCTCATATAGAAGATTCCTTGAAGTTCATCGCACAGAACCCCGTTGTGCTGACAAATCCTTTACCAAAAAATCAGAATATGTAGTCGAGGATCGTGGATCCTGGTAATGCTTCTGGTGGGACTCCAAACCTACCAGAAACCAATAGTGGCCATGGTTGCATTAATATGATGACTCCAAAAAATGTTGTGACATGTTCTAAGGATTATGGTACATCGCAACCAGACCTAGGGAAAGAACCTGCTCCACCTGAAAGCCCTTTGCGTATTGAAAAACCTAGTGATAAGCCAGAAGCTCCACCTCGCATTCCTAAGGGATTCTTAAAGCGTTTTGGGCACAATCCTAATGCTCAAGCCACCCAGAACTATTCTATCATTGAGGATTTGGGCCAGACTCCTTGTGTGATGTTCACTTTAGAAGTTCTTCAGACTTGTCCTCCGCAAAGGAAAGCCTTGTTGTCTGCTCTAGGAGTGGCTGATGGAAGCTCTCCTTTTGTGATCAAATTTGAAACTCATGGAGTCCAACCTTAATTTCCTTACTATGTGTTCCTTTTGGTTCATGTAGAGTTTCTAAACAACACCATCAAGTGCACATTGATTGATGAAGGCGTTGCAGCTTCCATGATGTCTTTGTCATGTTGGAAGGGGTTGGGTTCTCCTACATTGTCTAAGTTGGGCACCATGTTATCTATGTTTGATGGAAGATCATTTCGGTTGCATGACTTTCTTCCTTCCCTTGAGGTCCAATTGGGAGGGAATACTGTTGCGATCAAGAGCGAGGTGGTTGATGCGCCCCTTAACTATAATCTTTTACTGGGTAGGAACTAGATTTACAACATGCAAGCGGTCGCATCATCACTCTTTTGGGTTGTTTTTTTTCCTTTGGATGGGAATATTGTGATGATCGATCAAAGATCCTTTGATGATTCTAGTTCGAAAGCATCGTCGGGAGCTTCTATCCTGGTTATCAATCATTCTCAGCCAACAACTGAGAATTTTGGGGTGGGAATGTATCCTTCGTTAATGGGAACTTTTAGTTGTGTCGCGCCCATTCTTATGATCGGTTCTAGTCTTGTTAAGGCTTCAACGTCATTGAGTTTGGTTCCATTTCGCACTTAGCATATGGAGGATCCTTGGACTCTTCCTTCTCCGAGTTCTTCTGGTGATTCTATACCTGTCGAGACGGACATGTCGTTGTCTACAACTATGGTGGCTTATCAAGCTAATCTTGATTTGGTTGTAGAGTCTAGTCCTTCCTCTTCGTGTATGGAGGAGGAGAACCCTTGTGCACTTCCTGCTTGGGCAGAGGCATCATCTCACTCATATGACTGCCTTGATGACATATTTCCATCGGATGAGGCTATTCTCGAGGCTATGTCTGGTTTAGAACAACCTTGGGGAGAGTTGCATCATAGATCTTATTTTCTCCCTAAGCTTGATGATATTGAGTGTGATGACTATAAGGCGATCTTAGCGAGAAAATTGGTAGGCTCGTGGTCCCATTAGGCTCTCATAGCAAGTATGTCGAAGAGAAAATGGCTAACTTGTCACCAACTATACCTTTCAATATTTCTTGCATTCCTTGCAAGATTGAAAATGTGTACATTGGGGCGGATTGTTCCCCCGATGATATTAGAGAATACACCGAGCTTTTTAAAGAATTTCAAGATGTGTTCGTTTGGTCATATGAGGAGATGCTGGGAATTGACCCTCGCATTGTCGAGCATGAAATCAAAACCTATCTGGATGCTAAACCTGTTCGACAATGCTTGCATGCAATGAATCCTAGGAAAGCACCCGCTATTAAGGAAGAGATAGAGAAGTTACTCAAAGCTGGCTTCATCTATCCTGTTCCCTTGATGGAGTGGGTGTCAAACCCCGTTCCGGTGGATAATAAGCAGGGAACAATCCGTGTATGCATCGATTTTAGATATTTGAATCACGCATATCCTAAGGATAACTTCCCCACACCATTTATTGATTAGATTTTGGATGAGTGTGCGGGGAGCAAAGTTTTCTCCTTTATGGATGGATTTTCTGGATATAATCAGATTAAGATTAAACTTGAGGACCAGCACAAGACTGCTTTCATCTGTCCTTGGGTTACTTTTTCATATCGAAAGATGCCCTTCGGCCTTAAAAATGTCGGAGCAACATTTCAACGGGCTATGACCTTCTCCTTTCACGATCTTAAAAACATTATTGAAGTGTATTTGGATGACTTAGCTACTCACTCTTGTATGAGGGTGCGTCATCCTTATCATTTGCATTTGGTTTTCGAAAGATGTCGTCGTTATCAAATTCAGTTAAATCCTCATAAGTGCATCTTTTGCGTGAAGGTTGGTTGCTTACTAGGGTTCATTGTTTCCAAGGAGGGTATAAGGGTCAATCCTTTGAAGGTTGAGGAAATACTTCAATTGTCTCCCACGTGTAACATTATACATCTTCAATGTTTGCAAGGTATCATGAAATTCTTACGAAGATTCATGGTCAATTTTGCCAATTTTACTAAAGGCTTCATGTGTTTGTTGAAGAAAGACACTATGTTTATCCGAGATGAGCAATCCTAGGAGTCTTTCGATGCTTTGAAGAGAGCCTTGGCATTGGTCCCCGTGCTTAGTCCACCCAAATATAGCTGTGACTTTTTGATATATGTGGTCGCGTCTCAAGAGACGATTGGTATGGTATTGGTTCAAGAGGATGAGGAGCTTCATGAGCATGTCATCTACTATCTTATTCAAAACCTTATTGATACATAGCTTCATTATACCCATGTTGAGAAGTTGGCCTTAGCTACCATCCATGCAGTTCAGTGTTTGAGGCATTATATCCTTCTTCGCCAGAATTTTGTTATAGCTCACATTAATCCATTTCAGTTCGTCCTCACCATAAGGATGATAGGTGGAAAGTATAATAAGTGGATTGTGATATTGCAATAATTTGACCTCGGATTTGTTTTGATGAAGTCGAAGAAGTCATTGATTTTGTTGAGCTTATATCTGATTTTTCGAGTTTGGATGAGGGAGAGGTTCATGAGGACTCTTTCCTTGATGAGTACATTTTTCTCATTTCAAGTGCAGACCCCTGGTATGGGGAAATTATTGTCTACTTGCAAACCTTGAAGGTTCCTTCTCACCTCTCATGAGATGAGTGTCAACGACTACGTCATGTAGCGAAGAATTACCTCATTGTGGATAACACTTTGTACCGACATGGGGTTGATTCCATTTTGTGTCATTTCTTAACTCACTAAGAGGCTGAGGTTGTGCTAAATGATTGCCACAGAGGGGTGTGTGGTGGTTAGTTATCTGGGATTTCTATAGCTCAAAAGATTTGAGAGCGAGATATTTTTGGTCATCCATATTTAAAGATTTTGTTAACGTGGTTAAGCAGTGGCACCCTTGCCAGGTTTTTGCATGGAACATGCGCTTGCGTCTTGCCCCTTTGCATCTGATTATCACCGCCAGTCCCTTCACCAAGTGGGGGGTCGATTTTATGGATTGCAACCCAGCTTCGGCTGGGGGACACCATCACATTATTGTGGCTATTGACTATTTCACGAAATGGGCAAAGGCTATGCCCACCATTAAATCCAACGGTGAGACAAACGCACATTTTGTATTCAACCAGATTATCACTTGGTTCGGTATCCCGAGGGAGCTTGTCACTAACCATGGCAGGCACTTTCAGAACAAGATGATGGAAGAATTGTCTCCGAAGTTAGGGTATAAGCAAGAGCATTCCTCTTCTTATTATCCTTAAGCGAATTGACAGGTTGAATCAGTGAACAAGTCACTTAAGTCCATTCTCCAACGAACCATTGAACAAAGCAAGACCAATTGGCATGTCATGTTATATCCTACTTTGTGGGCTTATAAAACAATGGTTAAGACTGCCACCAGTTTTTCTCAATATCAGCTTGTACATGGGGTGGAGTCGATCTTACCGGTTGAGTGTGAAATCCCTGCCTTGAATCTAGTTGTGGAGCTTTTACCAGAGACTTCCGCATTGGAAGAGCGTTTGGTCCACTAGGAGAAGCTTGATGAGTAGCGTCGACATGCTTTAGTGGCTCTTGAGATTAACAAGCATTGCGTTAAGGTCTAGTACGATAAGTCTATCCGTCCTAGGAGGTTTAGTGAAGGTGACTTGGTTCTTTTGTGGGACCAAGATAAGGAACCCTTGGGGGCAGGAAATTTTAACCCTATGTGGAATGGTCCTTACATGGTCAAGCGAGTATTAGAGAAATGAGCCTACGAGTTAGTCGATTATGAAGGGACAGCCTTGGCGGAGCTTAGAAATGGGCTCTATCTTAAAAAGTACTATGCATGATTCTCAACCAAGGATGATTTGTTGTATATTATTGTACATTTGCATAGTGTAGTTTTTGTCTGCTTATGGTGATCAAGTTTCTTGACTAGCTTCTGTTTGTTATGGCAGATGTTGAAAGATTCTTCGATTTATGTAGGATTCGCTGATGGTGCTAGCCACCACACTCAAAACTCAGCTTTGGCTGCTTGGGTGATTTATACTCCTACAAGTCAAGTGTTGTCTTCAGGAGGGGTTTGTTTACGTCCTTAATCAAACAATGTTGCAGAGTATAGTGTCGTTATTGAGTTATTGCGTGATGCAATTTCACATGGTATTCATTCTCTTGAGGTACGTCTTGATTCATAGTTAGTGGTCTCACAACTTAATGGCTTTTATCATGTTAGGGATCCAAATTTGTTACGAAGGTTCTTGCGTGTTAGGTTGCTTGAACGGCAATTTGAGAACATAACATACATCCATATTACAAGAAATTTTAATCAAGTTGCTGATTCATATGCTAACTATGTACTAGATTGGCATTTGTTTCACAAACGATAAAGCATTCAAAAACACATTTACACATGTAAATAAAATAATAACCGATCATAATGGGTAATTTTCATTAAAATATATGTCCAAAAATGTGGTGTCATAATACATAGGTGTCATATACAAAAATGGGGCTTCCGAGCCACCAAAATATACTACATGGTCATACAAAAAATACACCTTAGCCTCTAAGCCTATGGGGGAGGAGGGTGTTGATCATGGCAACACACTACGGATCTATCTAGACGACGAAATAAATGAACCCATGCTCATGGTACTCCAACCACCTAGCGTTGCATGGCCTCAGGAAAGTCCTCGACTTGAGCCATGGGAACTCTAGGTGTCAATCGAACAAAGTTTGTGTGAATACTTTGGAGCGTATGCTCTGCATCCACACCCATGATCTCATCTCCTCTTCCACTCCATCGATGACGAGGGAAACCATCTGGCCGTCATTGTCCCACATTTGCATGTACATGACAGAGTATCACTATATATCATCACACCAAAAACATGTCTTTTTTATTCCATGTATAAAAAAAAACAAAAAATTTAATAATTCAAAAAACAATTTTGAGTCGGGATTCATTACCTATTTATCCATATGCAAATCCCGGTGGAATGGGCATGTCTAGGTCTCCACGGAAGTCTATCCCCACATAGGGGTAGTCATCTATGGTGATGATCTGCCTACACCACCAAAGAAATAAATCTATTGGGTAGGGGTTGGCCACCCGCCCCCCTCTTAGTCTCTGCATGATGTTTCCCATGTGTAGATGAGCCGAATCTAGAACTCCATGTGGGGAAATCTCAACTCTTGGGCTTAGCCTTGACACACGCTCAAAAAAGAAAGCACTCAAGATGCTTCCATATCCGAAGTTCCTCACCCGCGCCATCTTGCAGTCTGTAAGTTGTTGTTTCATGTTGCTTAGTAGAGAGGTACTCCAGTCATAAATTGTAGGATGCATACACTCCACCGCATAGAACATCAAAGGCCTTGAATCCCGGAGGAGGGATGCCAACGCCACTATCCTGCCCAGTTCCAACAGTATAGCCTTCAACCCGAGGTTTTGGATCGATTTTTTTGGGATCTGACTCCCAACCTTTTCCGTATCTGGGATGCAATAAATAGCAATGTACTCATATATAGTGAGAGCGCCTCCTAGCCCACGAGCTCGTAGGTTTACCACTTCCCCTCTGCGGGACAATCCTGTGATGAAGTAAATGTCCTCAATCTCGAGGATGAGAGGAATCCTGTCCAACTGAAATGTCTCTAAGTCAGGATCCCAATAATCTACTAGCATTTGGAGTAGCCTTGGTTTTACCCTTAAGCTTCCAAGGCACCAAAACTTGTATAACCCACAAGCCCTCAATGTTTTTTGAGCCATCAGATCAGCTTGTATGACCTCTTCAACATCTCCATGTTCACGCTCTCTCCACTCTAGAACCATCCTGCAAAAGCATTTCCAAATTCCATTCATTTTTGCCTTTGAATTTCTTGTTTGTGGCCTTATAGGAGACCGTTTTCAAAATAGCTACGTACATATGCGTGTATCACAGTTTTTTTAGCGTATGTCGAGCCCTATACGCGGAAAAATACCTGATTTCCATGTGGGCCGAAACTGCCCTCTTTGGGATGGCCCAAGTTAACAAATTGACCATCAAAATTAAAAATAAATGCATGAAAATGAAAGAGTTTGGCCTGATGAGTTACCTAAACCAGACGGTGGGCGATTTCGCGGACGGATGCTCCCGGAATCGGCTTCTGAATTTTTTGGTCTAAAAGGCACTACAGTGGGTAAATTTTCAAATGGTATGGAAAAAATAATTTTTCACTATTTTATAGAAAACATTATGAATTTTTACCCACTTTCTATAGTTTTGACCTGTTTTTTACCATTTTTGGACTGTTTGGACTAATATGGTGTTGTAGGGACCCGTTTTGAGTGTTTTTTGACCGAGTCTTTGATACGTTCGTGCCTATTACAGGTATAATGTATGAACTGGCATATAGGTTAGGATTTCATATCCTCCTGCATTTTTTGTGACCTTATGACCGTTTCATCTTAACCTTAGGTACGAACCCATTCCACGATATCACAAAAACTTCATGTTGATGTTAGAAGTGGTATTCTATGAATGGTAGAGATTTCATATAAATGGGTACCCTTGTTAGATATTTTTTTGCATTTGGTACCCATACTGAGATGCCTCCTTTAGGTTGTGGGAGTCCCTTTTTAGTCCCGCCATGTCCTTGATAAAGAGCTTCATACTCCTCTTGAACTTTATGATGGCTTTTCCCCATAGGGACTCCCTTATATATATCAAGTTGTAATTGCATTTCATGAGTTTTTCTTTCCTTATTGAGATTTATGCCGGCTCCCTGCTTCAGAGTTATAATCCATATAACCCGAACTTGTCTCATGTCTAGCCAAGCAGAGCCTTTTTACATATCCTTTGCATCTTGATCACCCCTTTACCGAGAAGAGACCTTCCCTCGAGTGTCGTTATCCTACACATGTTTCCTTGAATTGAGCATAGGTATGTTCCTCTGCTTGGAACTAGTTTACCTGTCCCTGACACTCATCTCCTCCTAGCTATGTACTATAAAGCACTTTTATTCTTTTTCAAGCTTTTCAAAATATCTAAAAAAAAGTCAAAAAGCATAAAAAGTCAGATGCGAAAAGATGTTATCTTTGGAAGCAGTCGATTCATGCACCTTCGAACATAGCATTATATATCACATCCATTGGTTGGGTTATTAGTTTGACTTTATGAGTTGTACTCGTTACTATGATTTTATCTCCACCGACTAGCTCCGCTTCCAATCCCCATGGAGTCTATGTTGATGCCTCCTGTGTCACAGAGATGTCCTAGTTTTCATATAGAGTCCATGTTACCTACCTTCAATCACCACTTGCCTTATGCTCTTGTTTGAAGGAAGTTGAATCATGAGTCAGCCATTCCTCAATTATCTTGACTTTTCATGTCGGTCATTCTCGGTACTGTTACTAGTTTGTGCACATCTTGTTCGAGTTCTTCCACATTATACAATGTTGTTGATTACCATGTGTTGGTTGATGGGGGATGCCTTAATTCCCTCCTTCCAGCTCATTCCATTCCATCGACATTAGATCATATATTCTGGAATAGGATTCTATAGTCATTTGAGTGCCTTGAGACTTACAGTCATCATTGGTAGGTTCTCTCTCCATTGACAGTTGTGGGAATACATCAATGTCCCAGGATCGATGGACTCTTTCAAGTGTTCGACCTTAACACATCTATTCACACTTGTTAGATTGCACTCTATACCTTAATTCCCATTTTCATTATCGGTGGGTTATCTCACGTATGTTAACGGTATACATCAATGAACGATAATCAGATGATGGACTACTATGTTTGACCTCGACACCTCTATTCACATAGTAGGACATGTACTCGTAGTGGTTTGTGTAGAATACCTTCCAGCATGGTGGCATTCCATATATGCCACCGCCTTGATCGTGCCAGTATTCATGAGATTCCAGCTCTCGTGATTTTGACTCTAGTGTTTTCAGTGTATATCAAATATCTTCATCCATTATTGAGATATTGATCCATTTTATATTGTACGTGGCGATGACCACACATGACACTTTGTATATCATGCCTATTCATGGCCATTGTACTCTTATGTATCCAGGACTGCTATATGTACTTGCAGTCACATGCAAAGATTGATTATTGTATTGTACTAATGAGTGGCTGGTTCTTCCACATCGGTCTTCATTACTCCACTTATGGGATGGATTTTATAATGTATTTCGGCCATCATGTTACCCCTCTAACCTCACACATTAGGGGGCATCTGTTATAACTGATTTTACCACACCAGGTAGATCACACATTTATGGCCTTCCCTGTCCCTCTGCAGACTCTTTGGACCCCATGGACTTATATTATACTTTGATGTTCCAATATCATCCCCAAAATTTCTTGTTTAAACCTATACGCAACTTTTAAAGCAAATCTCACGTGTATATGCATCTTTTGACCTCAAACCCACAAACATCGACATGTGTGCAAAATGACAAATATTTTTGTAGTTTGCCTCATATGAGTTCAAATAACTTGACTCTTGGCCTTCCAAATGCCTTGAGAATGCTCGGATTCAACCCTCCATTACCTCTTTGGAGTGTTATATAAGGAACCCCTTGGATACATTGAAGGAGGATAAATTGAAGAGTAAGGAAACTATAGTCCATTGTTGCCTCAGTTTTTCTTATACTTGAGTCTGCATCCCTTTGTCCCTTGGAGCACATAGTGTTCTTCCCAAGCTTGCCTTTGCTTTGTGGGATTTCTATCGAGAGATGGAGGATTGAAGTGGTGGAGGACTCGGTTCGCTAAAGTGTCGACAGAGTTTGTCACCATTATATCTCTGATTTATTAATAGAAATATATTTTCCTGTCCAATTCATGTGCATTTTAAATATGAATATTGAATCCATGGATGCATTTAATTGCTTATACATGATTGATTATATATGCCAGAGTATCTCTAACACATTTATATATATCATGCTTGCTTTGTTTGTTGTTGTTGAGAGAAAATTATAATTGCAATTGCATTGGAAAATATCAACGGGGATCTACTTCAAACGTCTGGAATAAGGTACGATTCTATATCCCTTAGTGTTAGATTTTATTACTGCTCTTGTATATTGGGAAATATAGTTCTATTAATAAATCAGAGATACAATAGTGACAAAATCTATTAGCACTTCTGCGAACCCGGAGAAACCAATTCCTCCACTTGGGCCTCCACCACTTCAATCCTCCATCTCTCGATAGCAAGCTCACAAAGAAAATGAAATATTGGGAAGAACACTATCTGCTTCAAGGGACAAAGGGATGCAGACTCAAGTATAAGAATGGAGGCAACAATGGACTATAGTTTCCTTACTCTTGAATTTCTCCTCCTTCAATATATCCAAGGGGTTCCTTATATAGCACTCCAAAGAGGTAATGGAGGGTCAAATCCGAGCGTTCTCAAGGAATTTGGAAGGCCAAGAGTCAAGTTATTCGGACACATATGAGGAAAACTACAAAAATATTTGTCATTTTGCACACATCCCGATGTACGCGAGTTTGAGGTCAAAAGCTGCGTATACACGTGAGTATTGCTTTAAAAGTCGCATATAGGTATAAACAGGCAATTTTTGGGGATGATATTGGAACATCAAAGAATAATATAAGTCCATGGGGTCTAAAGAGTCTACAGAGGGACAAGGAAGGCCATAAATGTGTGATCTACCTGGTGTGGTAGAATCATCTATAACATGCAGCTCTAGGAGTTTCATGCTCCTCTTCATCTTCCTTATATTTCTTTGATTTTCTGAAAGTTGTATCTTCGCCAAAGGTAACATCTCTGCTTAATTCAATTTGACGATATCATGGGATATAGTTACGATAAGCTTTTTATTTCTTACTATATCCTACAAACAATCCCTTCTTTCCGGAAGGATCTAACTTTGATCTTTTCTCCTTGGGAATGTGTATGTATATCGGACAACCAAATATCTTTAGGTGACTTACTTCAGGATTTTCTCTGGTAAACATCTCTTCTAGAGTCTTGTTCCCAAGGGCACTATGAGAGATTCTATTTTGTACATATATTGTTGTTCTGGATGCTTCTGCCCATAGGTACATTGGTAGATCTTGATCATGTATCATATCTTTCACAACTTCCATGATAGATCTACTCTTTCTTTCTACCACGACATTTTCTGTGGATTATAGGGAATGGTTAGCTCCCTCTTAATCCAAACTTCTTTGCAATACTCATTGAATTCACTTGATGTGAACTCTCCTCCATTATCTGACCTCAATATCTTGATCTTCTTTTCAGATAGGTTTTCTACTAAGGCCTTAAACTCTTTAAACATTTCAAACAATTCATCCTTCTTTTTCAAGAATTATATCCAAGTCTTGTGGGAATAATCATCAATAAAGGAAGCATAGTAAGCATACCCGCGTAATGAAGTGGTTTGCATTGGCACGCATATATTTGAGTGGATAATATCTAAGATCCCTTTTTCTTTGTTGTCAATGTTTGGATAAGGGTTTCTTTGCACACTCCTTCATGATCTATTTGAATCTCTGGTAAACCAAACACAACCTTGCTCACAATTGGAAATGTTTTGTAGTGTATATGAGTAACCCTTCTGTGCCATAGCTCACATGGGCTTATGGTACTAGTCATTAATGGTGAATCTGCATGTCCCTTTAATCTATAGATTCCTCCTTCAATTCCAATTACTACTGCATCATCTATGGTTTTTCCTTTTGTCCACATGAGAACTTCTCCATCCAAAAAAGAAACTCTGAAGCCTTTATTATCTAAGGTTGAGATAGAACTAAGGTTCTTCTTTAGTCCTAGGACATACATGGCATCCTTCATCTTCCTGGACTTTCCTAAATCCAACTTATAGGATGTTTTTCCCATTCCTTTGATGGGGTATTAGGAATCATCTCCAAGCATTACTTTGTGTGGGGATTCCTTTTGTACAAGACATGAGAGTGATTCCTTGTAACCTGTCATGTGCTTGGAAGCACCACTATCTACTAGCCAGGTGTCATTTCCTGGTGATGCTGAACCTGTGAGTGCAGAGATCAAGACATATTCTTCACTGGAGTCTTCATCCTTCTTAGTTGTATCTTAATCTTCTTAATCATTGTCTTCAATAGCATGGGCCTGAAATCTTTTCATATTTTTTACTCTGTCTTCTTTCATGGGACAATTTATAGAAATGTGTCCCATCTTATGACAAATGAAGAATTCATAATTTGAGAAGTCTTTATTGGACTTCTTAAACCCTTGAGTCTTTCTAGGGAGGATGGTCATAGCTCTTTCTCTTTTTCTTTCCTTTGGTATGGAATTTCAAGGCTTGATACTCATTTTCTTTTAGCTTTTCTTCTCTACCTTATATTCTTTCTTCTTCTTGAACACATTCTTCCCATAACTGACGAAACTTGGTTAGTTTCCTTCTTGAAAATATTCCTCGGATAAAGGATTCTCAATCTCTTGGAAGACCATTCAAGGTGTTAATTACAACTTCTGCTAGTTCACACCAATAGCTTCCAATTGTTCATTGGTTTGAGCTACTCTTGTGAAATAAGATTGCAAGGTATCTGACTTTTGAGCCCTTACACTTTTGAGGTGATTCCTCAAGGTCATGTTTCTATTGATGTTTCTTCCTTCAAATAGGCCAGATAGATCATGAAACATTTCTTTTGGTGTCTCCCTTGAGGATACTTGAGGGATCAAGTTATATTTGATGGATTCAGCTATGATCCTTTTAGCCTTGATCATATCCTTCTTATATTTGGACTTAGCTTCGGCTTCTTCTGGTCCTGCAACTTCCTCCTTTATAAATCCTTCTAGATCATTTTCTTCTAGAATGAGCATGATTCAATGCTTCCATGAGGACTTCAAATGGAATAATAAGGAGTAGTACTTAATTGATGGATACATCTTCTGGGTGACCTTCTTCTGCATGACCTAGGGTTTGATGCAGAAACCATAATTTTTTAGTTGGGATCACTAGTAGGGTTGAGTGATGGAAAATATGCACCTTTCCATGGTGAGCTATACTGTATCTTTATTTTTCTGAGATTGATGATGGAGTCTCAAGAAAACTAAAGCCCTAGTTTTTCCCGGCAATAGTGTTTGGTCCAAAACTGAAAATTCTTGGAATTTAGTTATGTTTCCACAGAAAGATGCGTCCTTCAAGGGCGAGTTGAGTGAACCCTCTTTTTTGGTTGATCTATCAAGGGATTTGTTCGCAGTAACAAACCCTATCTATGAAGTGTTTCCTTTCAAGGTGGCTCTGATACCATGTTAATTTTTCTTAATTGCTTAGATGGTATATTAAAACAATTTATCACTAGTAGGATCACTGAAAGAACAAAAAGCACAAAAACAAAAGAACACAAATATTTTCCTCGGGGAAACCACAAGGGAGAAAACCCCGCAAAACTTCCTCAGTATAGAACTCAACCAGAGTAGTGTAAAACCCAGACAACTGCTTCTCTCTTCTTTCTGGTGCACTTGTTCTTCTCTCTCTTGCAAACTTACTTGAGTGAGTGTGTACAAATGAAGGGGAGCGCCTCCCTATTTATATTCTTCACTTGACTTGACCTAGGACCTAACAAGGCCAACTTGTCTAATTGACATGGCCAAATTGTCTAGCAAGACACAAAAAATAACATTTATTATAATGACACTTGGGTACTATTGACCTGAATTACATCTGCAGGTTTACATTGATTCTTTCAATGACTCTTACATGACTAAACTCATCACCCGAGGGAGGAATACAATCAATACATCTAGAATATCTTTCGAAGTTACAATACTTTAACACTAGGTAGGTGAGAAAATGCACCCAACCTCCCTTAAATCATGCAAACTGGTGCTAGAATGACTAAGAGTGAACTAATTGATGGGATTAAGAGCATAATTGAACACCAACTAGGGTCAATTGATGGTGACATCTGGTGGACAGAGTGGATTCCTAAATTATAGGTATTGGTATCTAGAGCTCCTAAACTCATGCAAACATACACATTAAGTGTTAGGTGGGCCCCAAATGAGTCCCCATGGCACTAGTGAAGTGGCAATGACCTCCTAAGCTAGGAAAAGACAAATAGACTATGGTGGTCAAGGGAGGATTAATTAATTAATCCTAACACCCTCCCTTAATTCTAACTTGGACAACCTGGCCCCAAGAAACTAAGACCAAAGATCACACATACAATCTAAATGCAAAAGTGAGTGCTTAACAAACCAAGGAAATGGGGAAAACCTCATGGGAAATCCCCCCCCCCCTCTCAAAATAAGCAAGAAAAAATAGGAAGAATAAATTAATCAAGCCTTTACACCAAGAGAAAAATTATTCTTGAGTAAAAAGACTTGTGAAATTTTTTTGCAATCTGCATCTCTCTGGAGCAGTAATGCAGTGTGGTGGTCTTTGTGTGCACTAGTTTCCTGGTACTATGCATGTGAACCTCTCCACCTTCTTTGTTATATAAAAATTATAACATAATATATATGTTATATATAAAATATATATAACATTATAATAATAATATAACAATTAATTTAGTATTATCAAAATTAATTGTTAATAATAAAACCATTAATAATTAATTAAAAGTCAAGAGTCATGTTTTTACGTGAAAAGGTACAAATGGGATTATAAAAGTCTAAACATTAAAAATGTAATATCATATCTTATCTCATACTTTTATACATATATTATTTTATCCATATGGATTTTTATATACTATTCCAAATGTTTTGGTAGTATGTGTGTGAGCAAACGTTTGTTCAGCTCATGCCAATCTGATTCTGGCTTATGGCCAAAATTGTCAAGGTTTCCTTGAATTAGGTATTTGACCTTACTCAAAAGAAAGAGAGAAAGTAAAAATGAAAAAGTGAAAAGAGGTAAAAACAAAGAACTAAAAAAGTAAAGGGAAAATAAAATATAGAAACCGCACATGGTTTCTTAAAAAAAACTATACATGGTTTCTTTTCCAACAACAAACAACACGTAATTTAAATATTACACAAATATTGTTATTAATTATAATAACATATTATTATTATTATTATAGATATAGTTATTATTTTTAATAATAACTATCGGGAAACATAATCATATATATATATATATATATATATATATATATTATTTTTGAAATAATAATTATTTTTGGAAAAGGAAAAATGTTATTTAACCTAATAAGAAGAAGACAAGAAGTAGTCAAAGGAAGACAATCTATTGTCAAAAAAATCAAAATCAAAGGAAGAATCTTTGAAGAAGTCAAAGTCAATTGAAGGCTCACCAAAGAATTCAAAGTCAAAAGAACGACTACCTATCATCAAAGAAGTCGAACACCATGGAAGCCATATTAAGGCGCTATCAAAGAGACGATGATAAATTGTGAGACATGAATAACAAATTGGAAATAAATATTAAAATACATGATATTCAAAAGGACTTCAAAGAACGACAAATTTCCGACCAAAAAATTGATATAGAAAAATTGTCTGCAAAAATTAGGGAATTAAAAGACGAAAAGGATTTCAATCAGAGATTAAAAAATCAAGATATAAAGAAAGAGTTAAATGAGTATAAAGAGGAAATAATATGCTTGAACAAAATCGTTAACGACAAGGATGAAGAAATAAAGTATATACAAAAGAAATTAAAAGATCAAGAATCAGAAGTCGAATAGTGTTGACAACAGATAAAAGTTCTTCAACAACAAAATGATGACTTTAAAAGGCACACAAGTTGGATATCGCAAAAAGTAATAACTCATTATCCAATAATTCCGAAGAAATTTTAATATTAAAGAACCATAATAAGCCATTTGTCACGGAAATTAAGAAGTTTAAAAATACTCGGAAGGCATAACACTCTACAGAAGACATTGAAGGAAAAATTCTAGACAACTAGGAAGAAAATAGCTCCATCATAAATCATAACGAAGATCTTAAGGAACAAATTAAGAATTCCAAAGATGACAGAAAGTTGCAAGTATAATTGATTAAGAAGTTTCAAAGTGACAACATGTATTTAGAAAACAAGATGGAGAAGATACAAAACGAAACATTAAAACCTCAAGGGATGAAAATACAACTTCCAACTCAAATCAATGCTCAAAATATGATGCTTGTAAAAGAAAATGACATTGTGAAAATTCTCTATCGACACCCCAGTCATAAAAATCAATATCCTAAAAATGGGGGAATGTTGAAAGATAATGGTACTAATGTGATCAAAGCTCTCGAGGTCATATCAGTAGGGAATCCCAATAGTCAACAACAAATCAATTTGGGATGGATTGATCCATCAACATATCGAAAGTTATGCTCTACACTTAGAAGTCTATATCGACATGTTTCATCAGCTACGATGTAACAAGGAACGATGCGACAACATTATAAGGCTTTGAGGACAAAGCCTTTCTAAGAGATAGGCAATGTTATATATAAAATATATATAAATTATAATAATAATATAACAATTAATTTTAATATTATTAATATTAACGGTTAATAATAAAACCATTAATAATTAATTAAAATTCAAGAGTCATGTTTTTATGTGAAAAGGTACAAATGGGCTTTTAAAAGTCTAAACATTAAAAATGTAAAATCATATCTTATCTCATATTGTTATACATATATAATTTTATCCAAATGGATTTTTATATGTTATTCCAAATATTTTAGTAGTATGTGTGTGATCAAACTTTTGTTCGGCTCATTCTTCCAATTTGATGCAAGATAGGAGAAGAAATGTTGTTGGTTTTGTATCCAAACTTGCCTCTTTCAAACCTATTTGACGGTATGAAAGGATTGAACTTGGGATGCCATGCCCTGGGGCCTTGCTTGAGCCCAAACAATGGATTCCTCAGCTTGCTTGTCAATAGAGAATCAGTGTACCCCTTAGGATTTTCCATGTATATTTTCCCTTCCAATTTGTCAATTTGAGTGACATGATCCAATGTCTCATTGTTCTTCAATTACCAGAACTGTTGATCATACCTTACCATCATGAAGCATATCTATGAGAGTTTGTAGCACCTCTCCCAGATAAGAAGGTTTTCTTGACATAGCACAAGGCTCTCATTTTGAAACTGAGATCGTGTTCTCCTCATGTCGGGTGAATCTCCATTCATGTTCCAAGCAACCTCAATAACCTTTTGAGCCCATTTGGGCCTAGGATTGGGAGTAGGGACTGGATCTAGATCTGGATCCGATTGAACTTCATATTCAATTCCACAAACTGATTCAACTTGGTCCTCTGCTTCGGATTCTAAATCTGAAACATTAACAAAAAAATTATCATAAGCAAAAGGTTTAGGTAGGATAAATTTACCTTCCCTTTCAAATGACAGTTTAGATTGCAATGGATATGAGTATGGAATAAAGTGTGAGAATTCATATGCCTTGGAGTCATGGTTTACAACACCTTTCGCTATCATCCTCCCAATTGAGATATATGATATCTCCACTGAGTCAGGACCAAATGCAATTTGCTTTGGTGAGATAGTATGAGTCATCTGATATACATACAATATATTTGATTCCAAGGAAGGAACATAGAGTAAATTCTTGAACACTCCATTCTCTAATTTGATTAAAACCTTTCCTTCAGCTTGGATTTGAGTGTCATCTCCCATGTGAATACTTGGACCATCAGTAAGTTGTAATGAAGAGAAGGATTCTTTGGATGCAACCATGTGATTGGAGGCTCCTGAATCAACGAGGAAGACATGAGATTTTGAAAATCCATCCTTCAATGCATGACATCTCTCATGATCTTCAATTTTTTCTCCAGATTCATCCTTTCTTATGACTTCAAGGAGGGAAATATTGTGTTGTTCAAGGAGTCTTGACATATGATCTATGGTATTCTTCAAACAACCTTTCTCTGTATGGTTTCCTTTCTTACAGTAGGAGCACTTTCCCTTTTCAAACCTCTTATGTTTTTCCTTCATAGATCCCGAGGCTTCATTTGTTGGGTCAAACTCTTCTTTTGATTCAAATTCAGTGTTCCTATTATCTGTTCCTTTATGCTTCCTCCTTGCTTGCGCATTCTTTGTCTCACCAGCCAAGAGAGCTTGATTTGGGGAGGCTCTAAAGGCTCCCATCTATATCATCTTGTCTTGTTACTGAATAACATATTATTTGATGGAATCAAGGGATGGAATTTGCCAATGAGGATTTGTCAGTATCCCAAAGTGAAAGGTGGATATTAACACTGAGAATTATGGGCCAAGTTTGCTCGAAATTGAGAGCACCAATTTCTCATCCTTTTCATCAATCTCGCACTACTTGCATTGCATGATAAGGGATTTGAATTTTGAGAAGAATTGTTGTATAGTTTTGAAACTATTGGGTTTTAGTTCTATTAACTCATTCCCCAGAATATGGCCCCTCAGCTCATCCTGCTTTATAAACAAGGATTCGAGCATAATTCCTTTGGATTTTTCAGTCCATCAAGATGGAATAGTCACTCTTTGGAGATTTGGATGCACATGAATCCAAATGCTTTATCTATCTTGTTCAGATACTTCACTTTTCAAGAGGTTGATGCAGTTTGACCTCTCTACCAATGATGACCCTGTGCATACCCTTGTTGCGCAAGACTAACTGCATATAAACCCTCCAATCAAGATAGTGAAAGGGTGTGAGGATCAGAGGAGTCAAATCAGTTGAATTATCCATATTACAACTTCAAGGAACAACTAATTCTTCATAAATCTTCAATTTACCTACAAAAACACTTCAATTCAAAATCAAACAATTCAAACATTCTCCACTTCTACATGTGCACGTTCTCAAGGTGCATCACACATGGCTAGACTTATATGGAAAGAATCTAGAGGGAGCAAGGAAAGAATACTAGGAATTATGTGGAACCCAATTGCTTCTAGTGCATCAATGGAAGTTTCTGAGGTTTGAAGCTGGCCTAAACACCTTCTTTGATACCATATTTAATTTAGCAAAGTTTCAGATCCTCAAGCATGAATGAAATCAATTATGAAAGAAGGATGTAGATGAGAAGAAGAATTTAGTAAAGTCTGATCAATCATTCATGGAAAAATTGCACACACATGGAGATAAAATTGGAAGAATAACATTACATCCATTAATCGGTACTCTACATGTAATACAATGGTGTACAAATATGAGAATTTGAATTCCTTAGGTAGGATTCAAATACACCAACCTAGACTGACTCTGATGCTAACTAGGTGTAGAAAAATCACCACTTGAGCTCACTAATGCAACTCTGGTCAACTAAATCTATTCACACTCAGTTATTTGATCTAGGTAGGTGAGAAAAGGTGCCCAACCCCCCTTAAATCATGCAAACTGGCACTAGTATGAATAAAAGTGAACTAATTGATGGGATTCAGAGCATAACTGAACATAACCGAACATTGGCTAGGGTCAACTGCTGGTGACTGCTAATGACACTTAGATTAGGTTCCTAAATTATAGGGATTAGTCTCTGGAGATACTAAACTCATGCAGACATGCACATTAAGTTTTAGGTGGGCCCCAGATGAGTCCCACATGGCACTAGTGAAGTGGAAATGACCTCCTAAGCTAGGAAAATACAAATAGAAAATGGTGTTCAAGGGAAGATTAATTCATTAATCCTAACAATATTTTCAAGCCACGAGTACCCTCTTCACTTGCACTTTTGGGTGGTAATGTGAGTGAGAAAGTGGGTCTCAAGTGTAAATGATTGTCAGTTTTAGAACTTCAAAAGATATTTGGAATTTTACATTGATTTTAAAACCATTGATTTGGAACATTAAGTTCAACATTAAAAAAGAGAACATTATGTAATTGTAAAATCAAATTTGAATCATAATCCTACATTTAAACTTCAGTTTGAGAGACTTATTAGAAATAGGAAAAACATTGAACATTCAAAAATTTTCCATTTCCAATTAGTGATAGTTGAAGCAAATTGAACACATCTTATGTTTGAATTCAACATCTTTTACCCTTGCTAAAAAATTGCAAACTTATTTGAAAAGAAGTCAATAATTTGTGACAATAAAACATCGATTGTTTAGAAAACTTCTTTTTCAAATTCGTAAAAGTGATTCTATTTTGAAATTTTCATGTTGGAGTATATCAAAGAATACTCTTCTTTCGTATATAATTTCATTGAAATAAAGGAAAGAGTAGTGAGCATTGTGCATTTTATTGGTTCAGCATTTTGAGTCACAAACACCACCAGTTTCACCATCACTCCTCAGAAACTAAGAAAACTACCCTAAAATCAATGCTTAATCTAAAATCTATCAAGATTATTTTTTATATCACCAAAATATATTATGCTAAGGCCTTATAATAATATTGGAGAGTTAACAACTCCTTGGCCATAAAATCTAAAATTAGCATTAATTAACGAGTGACAAATCCATTAGTAGCAGAAGGTCCCCAGGAAGAACTTATAACACAAGTGTTAAGCACAAGGTCAATATGAATAAGTAAGGGTGGTACCCCCTCTCTTGCTTGTTTAGTGGGATATGAGCACATCATAGTGTTTCAATAAAGTGACAAGTCCTCAAAGAGACATCACTTTCTAGAGATATCTAGTCTATGTGAGTTATCCTAGACTGTCAATTGTCCTACCCAACCACCATTTGTGAAGTGTTAACCATAGTTTATTTTACTAGGGTATCTCACTCAGAACGTGGGTCCTAGTCTTATTCTTCATTAATGAGTCATACTCAACAATCATGTCTTTTTACCATTCAGGTTTATATTTAGCTTGAGCATATGAAGAGTCATCATATGTGGCCAACACTTTATTCATAATATCAAAGTTTGATCTATCCCACCAAGTATCAAAAGGAATACCAATCTTAGAGCCTATGGATTCAAGAAATTTATAAGCCCATACAAGAAGAGTAGTGATATGAACCACTCTAGTATCTTTGAAACATACATGTGGAGCACTTGAATAAAAATGTGATCTAGAATCAAGATCACGCATAGATGTAGAGGAAGTAGTAACACATATAGGAGTAATAGAAAATTAAGGAAACTTCAAGGTGACATGAGGTTTGACAGACTCAGGAGAAGGAGAGACTTCATTGAATTGAACATCTCACTGTATAATAACACCTTGGGTAGATGATCAAATAACATGTATGCTTTGGAATCCTCAAAACAGCTAATCAAAAACATTTTTGAGACTTGGGTTCTAACTTTTTTTCGTTTTTCATCCGAAATATGTTCTCAACATTCATTGCCAAATATCTTAAAGTTACTAATATATGGTTTTCTTCCATTCCATTTTTCTTCAAGAGTAACCTACAAAACTTCTTTCGTAGTGACTCTATTCAAAATATAGTTATCACAACAAATAGCTTCAGCCCAAAAATGTTTTTGTAATCCTTTAGAATAAAGCATACATCTATCCATTCCAACCAAAGTCTTATTTTTCCTTTCATCTACATCATTTTGTTGAGGTGTATAAGGAACAATATTTTGACATTGAATTCCATGCTTATATAAATATGCATTAATTTCATTTTTAGTAAATTCCCCCTAATTATCATTTTTCAAAGTATTAATACTTTTAACAAATTCAATTATAACCATGGTTTAAATTTTTATTCTTTTTGTTTCTTAGAATCTCCCTAACTTTTCGGAGTGGCCTTTGGTCTAAGAAACCATGACCCAGGGGAATCTAAGCTGTAAAAATCACCCGGGGATCGCACCCATCCTAGGCCACACCAACCCTCAACTAGTTGGACTTTGGGTGTCTACTCCTAACTAGCTTACCCCTAAGGGGAATTGAACCTGGGTTTCCTTGTTAACAAGACCCATGCCTTAACCGGATAAACTAGCATGAATTGAATTTAATGTTACAAGGACATGGAGGTGGGATTTGATCCACTTATGTGTACACGGGTCATATGATCATTTAATACAATCTCTTTGGGTGGAACCACATGTTTGACTACTACCTCAAGGTGCCCCCATGGTTCTAGGCTTGGCCCTCATTGGAATTGAACATTGCCCACTGGGGAAAAACTTCTCACTCTTCACCAATGGATCCAACCCCTTTGGGCCATGGATTTAAGTCTTTGAAATATACCAAAGGTTTCACTTTTATTTTCAAAAAATAAACCCACAATTTTCTACTATAATCATCAATAAAAGTAAGAAAATAAACAACATGAAGCAAAGAAGGGGTTTCAAGAGGATCACATATATCACTATGAATTAATTGCAGTTGTTCTTTAGCACATCAAGATTTACCTTTATCAAACATTTCCTAATGATGTTTATCAATTACACAACCTTCACAAATACCTTTAGTGGAAGAAATTGAACGTAAGCCAATTACCATTTTGGACATCATTTGCATTTTTCCATATTTCAAGTGACCTAATATTTCATCCCATAAATTATGTTTTTCATCAACATGAGCAACGTAGGAATAAAAATTTGTTTTTAACATGAATTAAAACCAATAAACTTGTATAAACCAACATCATGATCCACCAAACCTAAAGAAACAATTTTGAAGTTATGTTTGATAAATTTTAAAACATATTTATCTGGCCAAACTTCAAACCCATAACCATGTTAGAAAATTGTGAAATATGTATTAAACATACAACAATACATTTACTAACAAGTAAATCAATAGAAAAAAGAGAAAAAGAAATGATACACCGTATAGACATGGTAAAACCCAAAATGGGGAAACATCCACTAGAAGGTATTGGCTTCTTTATTCTTCGAAAATCTCCAATATTACAGTTGAGCTCCACTCCATAAATGCTTATCACAACTTTAAAATAACATAAGAATATAATTCTCAACATACGCAAAAGGTCTCCTTCATCTCTTTTATATAGCTAGAGTCATGGAATAATTGCATTCCATAATACACGTGGGATAAATAATTTTCCATAATTTTCCACCTCCTTATATAATGACTGGTAATAAGAGAATATTACTACATGATGCATGTAACATAACTCCTTTTACACAAGATAGAGCAATTATGCATTCCTTTTCTAGATAAAACATCATAACATCTTACAACATAACACTAGACATCATTACACATGTAATATTAATATTACACATTCGAACAATGGCCTCATTTTTTGTTGTGGGCCACTGATTGGTGCACTTACCAGGCACACTAGTTAGTGGTGCTCCATTTAATTCTAAGAGAGTTAGGGATTTGCATATGAATTCATTACATTGTCTAATTTGGTAAGGAATGTTATAGAGAACTAGGCACAATGCTCCACTACTAATAATGTGCACTATGCACGTATGGTAACAACGGAAATCAATTGTGGTGCATGTATCATTGCTTATGCACAACAACCTAGCACTATCCTATTATGGTATCCCACTCTGATGGTGCTATCCTATCCATGTGTCACATCACCATTCCATTTTTTTTCTTTTCGTAAGACATTTGGTGCATTGATTATGTAGTAGTAGCACCATTAACCTCTATTTATTATTGGTACATTGCAAAGCATAAAATATGATAATGTTGTTCATTACTCTCAACAAGAATACTAGCATCGTTCATTGGTTCTATGTTATATTATATGCACACCTATATTTAGAGCCCTTGATGGACCATTTATAATGTTTTTTTTAATTTATCAAACTAATTAGTATGATAATTAAACAAGAGCCACAACATGGTGATGTCCCTGCAGATTCTTTATTGGTCTTGCAGTGTTGTTTAGTCCTATTCAAGAGCAATGGCGCATCCCAATGTAAAGGAAGTTTGAGAATAATAGAAGACAAAGTTGCACAACATTGCACAATAAATTGAATGCATGGAAATTAAGACAAGGAAACAACAATCTGAAAGCGTTGTCAACATTATCCATTGTAAAGTCATAGGATGTGCTTATATATTTAAAGCTTTAAGATATTGATCTTGATACAGTTTTATTTTCAAAAACCAAAATGCCAAATCATGTTGGAATAATGTAGAAATGCTAGGCAGGTATCTAGTTATTGGGTTGATGTGTACTTTCTATGATTAGCATGTAGAGGTTTCAGATCCACCTTCCTTGGATCTATGATTTGGTTTGTTGTGACTATCTACACCTATATATTATAATATGTTCTCACTTGATAACTGAATTGGTTTAATACCATTCCTTTGTGTAAGCGAGCCTTCATGCTCTGCCCTGTGTACCTTTTAAATTCTAAGTTAGTATCAAAGCTATAAGTTGAGTGCTAGGTGCAAGCGTTGAAGGAGCCGAATTTTTTTTAGAGTTGTTGCCATCACCGTGAAGGAGAAGTCAGGTGTATAAGAAGACGTGGAGATTAGCGTGAATTCTCGAGTGAAGGCTGGGCACGCCATGTTGAGTGTTGGGCGTGAGGTTGACGTGGCCATGAGTATTGAACGAGAAGCAGCGATTTCCTCCACCGTTGAGAAGCAATGATTGCCGTGAGTGAAGCAGCGATTTCCACAAGCGATTTCACCAGAAGCGTGGAGATTAGCGTTGGATCTGAATGCTGGAGAACCTGGTGAGCCAAAAGGCTGATAAATTTTTTTTCTCTTGAGAAGTCTCGGCACCGCACATCCCGCAAAGGTGAGGAGTGGTGGTGCCGCCTATCAGCTGAAGAAGAGGAGCGGTGACTCCACAAAATTTGCAAAGGAGGAGCGGTGGTACCGCCTGTCAGCCAAAGGTGAGGAGCAGTGGCACCACTGAAGCTGTGAAGAGGAAGAGAGGTGCTCAAGCCTCTCCTTACACCGATTTCGGGTAACGCACCCCAGAAACTCCTTTGACAAGAAGAAGAAGTGTGGTTCCCAATTTTCTTCTCTGGTGAATACAGATCAGCTCTTCAGATCGGGCAAAAGGAGGTAAAATGGAAAATCCACCTCTTGTTGACACTTATATCAATGAAGCATCCAAATTAAATGGTGAGAATTACGTAAATTGAAAATTTAAGATGATGACTGTGCTTGAATCCGCTAATGCGTGGTCAATTGTGACCGGTGATGAGCCGAGGCTTGTAAGTGTTGCATTGCTTCCAGACTGGAATAAGCGGGAGCTGAAAGAAAAACTGACATTGAGGATGTCTATTAAATACAACATAATTCTGAATATCAGAAACTATACGACATCTAAGGCAAAATGGGACGTGCTCAAAGGTCTCTATCAAACAACTGATGCAAATCGGGTTTTGTTTCTCAAAACCAAATTGTTGTCAATTAATATGGAGGCTAATGAAGGGGTAAGCAAATTTATTTCTCGCATTAAAGAACAGAGTGATAAATTGGGAGATATAGGCGAAATTGTTGAAAGTTTTGATTTAGTAACAATCACTCTAAAAGGATTAATGCCAAACTACAAAGTATTTATTTCAGCACTTGCAGCGAGAGAAAAACCCTCAAATTTTGAAGAACTCACAGGGATTCTAATACAAGAAGAAGAAAGAATGAAGAACTACGATTTGGATGCTGGAGGTTCAGACTTGGCACTGATGGCAAGAGGTCGATATACACACAAAGGAAAACCATGGAGCGGACCATGGAATGGCTCAGACTGATTCTGATAAAAAATAATGTAGATGGTAAATATTGGGGCAAACCAAGACACCTCAATAGAAATCATTATCAGAAGAAATTTTATAGAAATAGAAACTACAATGGAAGTCACAATTGAAACTTTGCCAATACAGACACCCCTGAAATTAATTATTTTAAAAATCTGAGATTGTTTATTTCTGAAGATGCTCTGTCTGTCGAGACAAATGATGAGAATGCATGGTTCATAGATTGAGGTGCATCTGCACATATGTCCTATATGAAAGAATGGTTCGATGAATACAATGAGAAACTTGATGGCACTCATATCTATTTAGGAGATAATAGGTCACACAAAGTACAGGGTTATGGAATAATAAATGTGAGATTATCTAATGGGGAATTGAAACATATTCATAATGTCATGTATGTTCCTGGCATTAAGAAAAATTTAATATATGTTTCAACCATAACCGAGAATGACTTGAAAGTAGAGTTTGGAAAGTACCAGTGTCATATCAAAGACATTCAAAACCACTACAATATTATTGCTACAGGTTCAAGATGTGGAGGACTGTACAAGCTGGATGTGAGCAAATACAGTCATCAAGCACTTGCATCCATCGTAATCACCACAGAGGAACTCTGGCATCAAACATATGGACACATTAACCACCATGATCTTGTATTACTTCAAAAGAAATCTATGGTTGAAGGTCTTCCTGTAATAAAGAATGAACATTTAGAATGTAGTGCATGTGCACCTGGAAAACAACATCGAGATGAATTTCCAGTACAACAAGAAAAGAGGCAAACTGGTCTGCTTGAACTAATTCATACAAACCTATGTGGACCTATGAAAACTAGATCTTTAGGAGGTGCATTATATTTTCTGGCATTTATTGATGATAGATCTAGATACACATGGGTGTACTTCATAAGGAGGAAAGGAGATGTATTTGAATACTTCAAGGAGTTCAGAACCATGATTGAAAAGCAGACAGAAAAATGCATTAAAATCCTCAGATCCGACAATGGTGGTGAATATGTGTCTGGAGCTTTCAAGAAATACTGTAAGGAGAATGGTATCCAACAATAGTTTACAGTATCGCACACTCCTCAGCAAAATGGGATAGCATAGTGAAAGAACATGACATTAGTTGAATGTGCATGCAACATGCTCCAAGGTAAGCATATTTCGAATGGTTTTTGGGAAGAAGCTATGAATACTGTTGTATATTTGAAAAATATCAGTCCAACAAAGAAATTAGAATTTCAAACACCATTTGAGGTTTTCAATGGATATAAACCAGTGTAGATCCAAATCCTATGCTCTATCAAGCGCCCAGATGGATCAAATCTCTCGAGTTGCAAACCTCTTCTTAGGTATCCGTTGAATTGATTCAAACCAAAAGACACATCTTTTTATTTAAGGTCCGCATATAATTTTATTGTTATTAATATTTAATATTATTTATGGCCGACATATAATATTAAATATAATGTTAGGAACGAACATTGCATCATTTCCCTACACATGGTTTTAAAACCATATGCAAGGCCCTCCTACAATCATGGGTTGTTTAGGAGGCCTTGCACATGGTCTTAAAACCATATGTAAGGCCCTCCTAAACCATGTACAATAAAACCATAGATTGTTTAGGAGGCCTTGCACATGGTTTAAAAACCATGTGCAAAGCCTCCTAAACCATGTACAATAAAACCATGGGTTGTTTAGAATGCATTGCACATGGTTTTAAAACCATGTGCAAGGCCAACATTTTTTTGCCAATAATTCAATTTTGTGTTTTTTTCTTGACCCACATATTTTTTTTTTACAGATAATTAAATTTTTACTTTTTTATTGTTTTGTTAGGTAGGAAGATTACAACATCTCCCCCATATTAGATTGTTTTTGTGGCCGACATTTATTTTGGCCTATTAGAAAATATTTTTTTTATTAATAAAATAAATTTACGAAAGTGATATTATTTTTTTATTTTGTGTTACAAAATCTCTCCCATAATATTCACTATCACTATTATTTTTTGCCGACATGTTACAAATGTTACATCACGTTACAAGATCTCTCCCATAATATTCACTATCACTATTATTTTTTGCCGACATGTTAGTAACGTTACATCACGTTTCAAGATCTCCCCCATACTGGGCTGTAGAGCGCCTCTCGGCGCAAACTCAAGTTAAGCATCTATGAATCTTTGGTTGTAAATCATTTTCCCACATACCAAAAGATGATAGGAGGAAACTAGATGCTAAATCACTTGAATGTGTCTTTGTTGGGTATTGCAAGGATCACAAAGCCTATAAGTTGTTTCACCCTAGCACTCATAAATTAATTGCTAGTAGAGATGTGGTGTTCCATGAACATACAGATACAAGTAACAAAACAGAACAATGGCATAGTCTTACTAACAATGATGAATATGTCAAATTAAACTCAATAGTTCAGGAGCAAGAAGTGGAAGAGCCACAAGAGAAGTAGGAGGAACATAATAGCAGAAGCATCAGTGAAAGTAGCAGAAGCAGTATGAGCAACATGAGTACTTCTACAAGTTCAGATAAAGACGCAGAAAAATCAGAAGGATTATGGATGGAACACCTGTAGGTAATGAAATCCTAAGAAGGTCAACAAGACAGACTCAACCCCCTCTAAGGTACAATGACTATGCTCTAATGACTAATTTCATGAATATCAGTGAACCAATGAATTGCAAACAAGCCAAAGATAAAGTAGAATGGGTTGAAGCAATGAATGAAGAATATAACTCAATTATGAAAAATCAGGCTTAGGAATTAACTGAGTTACCAGAGGATAAGACACCCATAGGCTATAAATGGTTGTTTAAATATAAGCTTAAATCATATGGTAGCATAGAAAGATTTAAAGCAAGACTAGTAGCAAAAAGCTATGCACAAAAGGAGGGAATTGACTTTGAGGATACTTTTGCACCAGTAGCAAAACTAAACACAGTTAGAGTTCTGGTTGCATTAGCCACAACACATAAATGGAAAATCCATCAATTAGATGTAAAATATGCTTTCTTAAATGGTGACTTAAAAAAAGAAGTCTATTTAGTCCAACCTGAAGGTTTTGTACAGAAAGGATAGGAACATCTTGTATGTAAACTAAAGAAAGATATCTAGGGATTAAAACAAGCTCCTAGGTCATGGTACATAAAGATTGATACCTTCTTTAATCAGAAAGGTTTAGTTATAAGCAAAAGTGACCCTAACCTTTATATGAAGAAAGATAAAGAAGGAAATATTTGTTTGATATCCTTATATGTAGATGATCTCATCATTACAGGAAATGCATGTAAGTTGATTACAGAAATAAAAAATCAACTGTCACAAGAGTTTGAAATGAAAGACCTTGGAGAATTACACTATTGTTTGGGACTTGAAGTTTGGAGAGAATCTGGCAAAACTATGATCACTCAAAGTAAGTATGTGAGGGAAATATTGAATAGATTTAACATGAGTGATTGCAAAGTATCAGCAATTCCTTTCGAATAGAATGTGAAGTTATGCAGTCAAGATGGATCAAAGGATGCAAATGGTACTTTGTATTGACAGTTGGTGGGAAGCCTAAATTATCTCACTACCACAAGGCCAAATATATCATATGCAGTTGGCATTTTGAGTCAATTTATGGCTAAACCAAATGACAACCATTGGAAAGCTGCAAAGAAAGTCCTTAGATATATGAAAGGGACAGTGAACTTTGGTTTGTTATACACTAATAAGTTTGATGTTCAATTGGCAGGTTTTTCTGATTCTGATTGGGCAGGAAATCCAGATGAAAGAAGATCTACTACAGGATATGCATTCAACATTGGATCCCGAGTCATATCATGGAGCAACAAGAAACAACCAACTGTTTCTCTATCATCCACAGAAGCAGAATACAAATCCATGTCTAGTGCAACATGTGAAGCTGTCTGGTTGAGGAGGATTCTTGAAGATAATGGAGAAAAGCAAACATAACCCATAAAAGTACATTGTGACAATCAAAGTGCAGTCAAACTGGCACACAGTCCAGTTTATCATGCAAGGACAAAACACATTGAACTACAACATCATTTTATCATAGAAAAGATTGAGTCTAAGGAAATTGAACTTATTTATTGTAACACAAGTGATAATGTCGCTGACATATTTACCAAACCTGTTGGCAAGATTCACTTTGAGATCCTTAGGCGGAAATTAGGTGTTATAGAAAATCCATTTCTACATTAAGGGGGTATGTTGGAATAATGTAGAAATGCTAGGCACGTATCTAGTTATTGGGTTGATGTGTACTTTCTATGATTAGCATGTAGAGGTTTCAAATCCACCTTTCTTGGATCTATGATTTGGTTTGTTGTGACTATCTACACCTATATATTGTAGTATGTTCTCACTTGATAGTTGAATTGGTTTGATACCATTCCTTTGTGTAAGCAAGCCTTCGTGCTCTGCCCTGTTTACCTTCTAAATTCTAAGTAATCCTTTGCAATGCAGCCATAGCTCTAAAAAATTTGCAAAATTCATTGAAACTTTCTGACCAGAGAGTTTTCTTTTGCAAGCACACTATGGAATGTTTGCCACAAGATAAATATTTTTGGAAGCACATCGCAAATTTTCAAAAAAAAACTTTCAAGAAAAGCAATAAATCAATAAAATAAAACAAGTTAACAAGTTGCATTAAACATATTCATGATAAAAGCATTGTTTTTTTTGGAACAATGATTAAACACGATAATACCATTAGCTTGCAATAGTCATTTGATCAGAAATATATCAAACTTCAAAATTAATCAATCTGCTAAAAGTTAATCGATGAGTAATCTATAAATAGACAAACTCCATGACTTTGACTGGGCATGGAAGCATTGTTTTGTAATGGGCAATAGAAATGACAGAAGTGATAAAAATCTGTAGTGTTCTAAGTTAATCAATAAGTAATCTGTCAATAGACAAACTCCATGACTTTGACTGAGCATGGAAGCATTGTTTTGTAATGGGCAATAGAAATGACAGAAGTGATAAAATCTGCAATTTCCTAGGTCAATTGAGAAATCATTCGCATTAACATAAAAGCATGAACAGTAAAAGCACCGAGACAGATTGGCATCAACATAAAAGCATGAACAGTTAAAGTACTGAGACAAAAAAGCAATAGGATCTCACAGTCTGTATCCCTTAACACTACCACCATAACCAACAAAGATACGATATTCCTATTTGATATGGGGTCCAAACTTATAACTTTGATTCTTAGGAATAAAACATAAGTATCACAACCAAAAAACTTTCGAAGATACGATATTCCTATTTGATATGGGGTCCAAACTTATAACTTTGATTCGTAGGAATAAAACATAAGTATCACAACCAAAAAACTTTTGGATTCGAGTGATCACGAGAATGATATGTCCATACCTCTTTTGCTGAAAACTTACAATCTATTGCAACTAATGGTGACAGTATTACCAGATAGGAGGCTATAATGACTACTTCTACTAACCATTTATGTTGCAACTATGGTGTTGCTGAGCATGTTCCTTGAAGAGTGTTCTTGATTGTGCATTCAACAACACCATATATGCATTTCAATCTCAGCTTCCTTGCAATATGACCTGCAAGTACTCTTTTCACTTAGATAGGTCAACCTTTCTTTTCTTTTGAGGATATAGACCCTCTCCTTCATTGCTTGACCGAATCCCGTCAAGCCTACCAAGTGAGCCTTCACCACCCACCTCTAGGAATCTTACAATGGAGTTTCAATACTCCACCTTGAACTTTTCAGTAACCCCAGGGGAAGGGAGTTGTATGTGTTCGAGTTGTGAAGAGTTCCAATTTAGGAGATAATAGTGGTTCCCGTTTATTGGGCACCCACCTCTAGAGTTCCGATTTAGGGGATGATAGTGGTTCCCGTTTATTAGGCACCCACCTCTAGGCATCTTACAATGGAGTTTCAATACTCCACCTTGAACTTTGTATTTGATGCCTTACATAAATGAGCTCAACACCCCCTCACCTCGAGGCCCATTTACAATGGAGTTGAACAAGCCCTTTAAATAGGCCTCATTACATACAATCCACGAGCATAATATCATGGGATGCCAAAAAAACAGGGCCCGAAAAACCACCATCCCACCTTTCAAGCTCCGGATCGACGCTCACCTTGGTTCTATCTTCCCTCGTGTACTTGCAGGTTCTAGTGATGCACTTGCGTATTGCGACCCAAAGTACAAGCTCTAGCACCCCCGCCGTGTTAGAGTTTGGCTTGACTACCACAACACTTGCGCGTCATTGCATGGATAGAATACTTCACGTACAGGGAGAGTATGGTCTCAACACTGGATTGCCCTGCATCAGACTATATAAACCTCTTGCTTGCCTCACGCCCCCTCAACTGTGCTCTGATACCACTTGTTGAGCCAGTGTGAGCGCATGCAGCAGTGAAAAGAGATACACAACAACAAACACACATAATTACCCATCGGGGAAACATCTGCGGGAAAATAAAACAGTATCTTACTATTCTAAACAAAAATATTACAAATAGCCTTCCGGGCTCACGCCCTCTCAGGGTTGACCCTTTTGCCAACTTGCATCTTGGGCCTACAACAAATATATAACCCAGCCGTCACAGTTACATAAACTGATTGTATTAATTGCTATATCCTATTAGAGCTAATTTGTCTCAACAAATTCAACAATAATCTATCTCCATCTCAGGATGAGTTCTGAATTGTTGTTACAAGTTTAATGCCAAACAGTTTTATCTCGGGATGAACTGTTGTTACAAGTTTAATACCAAACAGTTTTATGAACTACTACATTTATTGTATGAAGTCCTGGCATCCTATTCTTGGACGAATTGTTGTCACCGTTTTCAACAATTAACTCCAAGATGCCTAGCTCTGGTAAATACCTTCCCAAGATACATGCTATGATTGGCATATAGTCGAACATGTTGCCCTAACAACAGAGCAAATTTACAAAACTTAAAAACTTAATAGAAAAGTTAGATCAACCCAGAATATCTTTGATTTTTGGGATTTCCTTGTCCAACTTTTCCTTTTTAAATTCCTCTCCTACTTCTAATAACACCAATTCACCTTTGTGTTTTTCAATTTGAGTCTTCGTTGGGATTAATTGTCTTCTAGTTGCCCTTAATTCCCTTTCATTGTTTAGCTCCCAGTATTTCCCACATGTTTCCCATCTCGTCATAACCACAACAATGGTGTCATAGCAGTCATCACATCGTTTTTCACATCACTGAATGGCCATTTTCATTTTTGTGTTCACAGATAACACATCTATTAGAGTGACTATGAAGCAAAGCCATCATATTATGAATTATTATCAGCAATACCCCTTTCTCACAACTAATGCTTTCCAAATCAAACTTTGCCCTCCTTTGCCAAAGGTTGTCCAACCTCGTCCTCAAAATCTAGGTCGATGAAGGGATCTGAAGCCTTGAAATTGGAAGGAGGAAGCACAATGCCCCAAAATTATAACATAAACATTAGAGAAACCACCTATCAAATTTTCTAAACGCTTCCAAAGATGGATTAGTTCGAAAGCACTAAGAATTGCTCCTTCCAATTGTCCTCAAAGCCTAAAAGAAGGTCACAATGAGAATGCCACAAAGAGAAGTTTTGTTTAACTCAACCCAAGTAAAACCAATATGAAAATTTTCTGAACTGCAACCAAGGAGAGAATGAGCTTGGACCAAAGGATAAGGTCGTTAGATATCTTGGGGGATTCTCTTTACAATATTGAGGGCCTTGTCAATAAAATACACAAACCTGGTTGGAATAACTCAATTTTACAAGCATATTTCGATTCCCCAAGACCTTAAGATACTTTTAGATTTTCCAGAAAGATTGAAAATTGGATTAGTGATGGAGTGGCATTGGCTTGATTTAAGTTCACATGCACCTAGCCATCCCACCCCCTGCAACTTCATACGCCAACCCTACATAGAACCAATGAATCGTAAAAATTAAGACCAACTAGTAATTTACTCCAATTCACATAAAGAGGAGGGGATGCCACTTGTCATTGTGAGTTAATGAATTCATAATGCCATATGTGGGTGGAAAACTTAGGGGATGTTGTTGTAGCCCCTCCCCACAATTTTTTCTAAAATGCCAAGGGGAATTTGATGTCCTTTGTTTGCTCTTTCGTCAGCAACAGTGTTTAACCTTCTTGAGATATGATAAATCTCCATTGATTCATAAGAATGCTTAAGACCATGTATTATTTTGATGATTTTATTGATCTCTAGGTTGTGAGGAAAGGATTAGTCAACCAAATGTCAAATGATAATCGTTGAATCCCCAAATAGTAAAATATCATTTATAATTGAATTTTTCGCTGTCAAATCCCTTGTCAAAGTGTTAGAGACAACGCTTGGTTGTTTGTCATTCTATGGAGCCCCCAAACAATGAAAGTTACTTGTTGTACTTCGAAGTCATAAAGTGTCACCCTCCTCCTCTGCGTCATCCTTATTAGTGTTGACACTATCATTCAATACCAAGTAGCATCACTTTTTGAATTGGCATATCCCCCACTACTATGTTGAATTGGTGCATGCAAAAAATAACATAGTAAATTGCAATTTTGGATGCTTAAAGATCCTCTATTTGTAGGAAAGCAACAGTTATATCTAAAATCTTGTGATTTAATTCAAATTAATTGTGTCTCTTGTTAGCTACCTAGCAAAACCAACTTTGAAAGGTTAGAAATAATTTTAAACCTTTTCTTTGGATGAAACATAGTAAGGACACATGATTGCCTATCTGAGCCTTAGCATGTGTGCATTTTTCCAAAATAAAAAGAGGAATTTGGTTTGATAACTATCCTCTCACATGGATGGGTTATATTGCACTGAGTGGAATGCCCCTTGGAATTCATTGCCAGTGCACAAATTGATGTGGAGCAAAATTGTCTATAAAATTCATCGATAATTTAAGTTATGCGACATCTTCTAAGAAATGCATTTGTTTTTAGTCCCTACTAAAGTAGGAGTTGTAAGTCAAAGTGATTTGACTTTATATTAGTTCAATTTCAGGCTATAAAGTTTTTCAATGATTTGAAAGAACAATTTTTAAAGTGACTTTTTAATTAAAAATAAATTTCATAATTTTTAAATTTCACTCATTCCATTATCTAATTGATAATTAAAAAAAACTATAGTGCTTCAGAGTATGGCTTTATTTATAAAACACGAAACCAAACAAAATACATTTAAGTGTTATGTGACAACATTCACAAGCAATTGTTGATTTTGATTTTTTTTAAATGTTGTCACTTTTTGTGTGATGTTTTGTTTTAATGTGACAAATTCTATATATTTTGATTTTAATTTTTTCTGAAGACAATTATTTCATCATGTGAAAAAATCTATTTTTTTATCAATTTATGATTTCTCTTTTACTTTATCAATTTTTATACTCAACATAAAACTTGTTATCCTCTCTACAATTATCCTTCAACGTGTATCAATTACTAGTCATTTTTACAAGTTTAGTTTTGTGGCACCATATGTAGAGATTTCAAAACCAATATTCTTGCTCAATTCCATAATTTACTCTAACATAAACCATAAAGCAACGAAACTATTTTCAACATAACTAACATTGTGTTCATGACATACAATTTTTAGTGGATACATTCATTTCTCTACTTAATTCTTTTACAACATAAGCATGCAACTATTTCTTATCATACAAGATTCTTTTTATCAATAAACATTCATGATGAGGAGATTTTACATTGGGACTTGAGGGCGCTTATTCTCTCCCTGTATGATGGATTGTGGCATTTTGTTGTAAAGCAATTTTTTTATTCATAATACAATATGGCATTGTGCCTGTATAATATTGTGTTCAAGTTCAATTTCCACATTTCAAAAGCTCTGATAGCGCAAGGTAAGCACTTAAGTCTTAGCTAAGGGATATTTGCTTATTAAAGATGCCTAAAGTGGCTTTGTAGTTGCATATTAGATTTTGTAGTAGTAATGTCTACGCTTAGGAGATCATCTTAGATGGTAGATATATGTTCTTTTAAAAGCTTTGTACATAATTTTTTATTAATATAAATAGTGTTTTTCCAAAATAAAGTAGGTCAAAAGATACTTAAGTGGACCCCTTTGATGAAACTCGAAATGCATCATTTTCTTTTTGCTATTGAGGGTCTCAAATTCTTGGCGCGGGATGAAGTGATGAGGGCAAGCTTTCGTTATGTTTTACTAGTCCTGTCTTCAAGTTTCTTTATAAGAGGAGTTTTTTTATGAGAGTAATAGAATAGAAGTGAAGTATGCCATTTTTGTGTGTATTTTATAAATGTATTGTATTGAAGAGAAATATATTCATCTAGAAGCTAACATATGTTTTTTATAAAAAATAATAAAATATTATTAAAAATAACATTTCTGCTCAAATTAGATTTAAATCATTTATAACTATATATATAAATTAAAAAGAGTTTGCACCTTGAAAAGATTTGATCTTTTTGGCACTTGGTAGATCCCTTTTGAGATGGATCTCCACTGGTGTATCAACATTGCTTATTAAAAAAGACACTAGTTTCTTTGTATAGCTGCATATCAGATTTTATAGAAACAATGTGTACGTGTGGGAGATCATATTAACGATTGTACATGTACATAAGTTTTTATTAATATAAGCAATATTTTTCCTAAAAACAAGGAGGTGAAAAGATTATGAATGGACCCTTCAATGAAAGTTGAAACTCATCATTCACCATGGAGAGCCCTAAATTCTTGAAGTGGGTTGAGGGGGATATAGGAACGTTAATGTGAATCAAAGGGGGTAAAGCTTATGTTGTCTTACTAGTCATGTCCTCCTCAGGTTTCTTTATAACAGTAATAACAAGTTAAGTACGACAACTTTGTGTGTACTATAAATTTGTGTATCACGTATGTTGCAACATACTTCGGTTCTGGGTCTGAAAAACTTCTAAGCGATATTCTATAGACTTTAATATTTATAATAGTTGTATATCATCTGTACTATTAAATTGCTTAGTTATATGTTGGTCTCAATACATGCTGAAGTCAAATCTAAACCTGACATCATGGGCCTTTTGTACAACAAATTTTTTATTATATGTTAATATAGCTTAAGAATTTTTCCTAAAGTAAACAAAGGAAAAGTTTAAATGGATTTTATGTATTGAATACTTGCTTACAAAGATGTCTAGTTATGGATTCAGGTCATTCATGCATGAATACCATCCTATTTAGGTAGCCTTTAGTATCCACCTTAGTTAGAGTAGGTTTGTAGTTTGTTGGTTGAGCACTAGCAAAGAGAGAGATCTATCAACCATCCAATGGGACTTGGAATTTATTTTTCCTCAACTTCACAAAGCATTTTACAGGTTACACCTATCCTCACTTTCTCTATCATTGGAACTAGATATTAGTGTTTTTTCTTAGGTTTACCCCTTTTGATGATAAATAGATTTAAATCTTCCATCATAGGAACTTCCGGTGTCACAGAATTCACATTATTAGGCATGTCTTCTGATTTCCTTGTCCAGACGACCTACACAACGTATTTGATTGACATGTCATTAGACAATTTTAGGAAAATTTGGCCTTACCCACTTCCAGCATTAATTGGTGTATCAAAGGATATGCCACAAGCTGATAATGAAGGAGGCCTGCTAATCAGATCTGAAATTTTAGTATCCTTTGCATGTGTCATGATTCAGTTACACTTTCAAACTGTTTTAGCTACGTAGATTCTCTCCTCTAAAAAAAATTATATCATATTCAAATTCTTCTTGAGAGTGAATTTTATAAGTTTACAATTGTCAAGTAACATTGCATGAATTATCTAGACATCTTTGCACCATATGCTCCAATTGGACGCTTTCCTACACCACAACCGCTTGTTGGGATTCAACTCTTTTTATCATCCTTATTATGTCCTAGAAAGCTTCAAATGACGATATGTCTTCATTGTCATTTGTACTTGCCAACTTAGTGCAAGACTTTATGTTGTCTTGTATCTCTAATTCGAGGGCTCCATTCATGGTTTCATCATAATATGTTGATGGGATCACCTTTATCTTTCTCTAATGTTTCAAAAGTAACCCTTCCATAAACTAACATTACTTTGAGTCATATGTAGGCCCTTATCATTATGCCGGTTTCTTCAACAACACCTTCCATCTTCAAACTATTGTGATGTCATCCAATTATCTCAGTTTTGTATTGTTTAAAATTGTCAGTTTTATCAACCACCTCATAATCATCTTGAAGCAACTTAAATCATTTCATGGCCAAATTCTCGAAATGCTTAAGAGAAGATTTGCACACGATTATAGTTGTCACATAATCATTGACCACACCACGCCTTTGGGGCTCTGGGGTACCCATACAACTTACCAAATTCGCCACTAATACCCAAATTCATTTTTTTAAAACTAATTATCAAATTTACAACAGAATTAAATATATGGTTTCCCAAACTACACATATACATAAACTAAATTATACAGACAATTCCAACATGAATGCATTCATACAATTCTAGGAAATCTATGGAATTAAATATTCACATAATATTAAATTAAGAAATATGCATAATAGAGATAAATACATGGCATTTCATACACAAATAGAAACTTATCTTAAAATATCCTCCAACTGACTGCAGAGTAAGGACATTCCTCCTAGCAGTAGGAACTATGTTATACTAGTTCTCTCCATAACAGATGCCACCCTCGACCTAGGGCTATCAATCCATAAGAAGGAAAAACCATCTCAATATCCAACAAAATCACAGGAGTCAAATCCTATCTACAACTGTTTCAATACGCTAACACTCTTCCCTCATCACCCTGCACAACCCAAGGAACAAGTCTCCTTTGACTTAAGAGTCTCTTGGGCGATTCCTAATTCCATTCCACGGATTTAGCATAGGTTGACCAAGGAATCTCCATGTTAGGACTGTTACGGAGAGAAACTTCCTATGGATTGGGGGTACCACAATAGACAGTATGACACAAGAAATCAATCTTTCCCAATACACAAAAGCAGTGAGAAAATATAACGCTAAGGGATATAGAATCGTACCTTGTTCCAGACGGTTGGAGTAGATCCCCCTTGAGCTTTTCCAATGCAATTGCAATTATAATTTCCTCTCAACAAGAGCGACCAAAGCAAGTATGGTGTATATAAATGTGTTAGCACTACTCTAGCATATATAATCAATCGTGTATCAACAATTAAATACATCCATGGATTCAATATTCATATTCAAAATGCACATGAATTGGACAAAAAAAATATTTCTATTAATAAATCAGAGATATGTAGTGACAAACTCTGTCAACACTTCTGCGAACTGGAGAAACTGAATCCTCCACTTGGTCCTCCACCACTTCAATCCTCCATCTCTCGATATCAAGCT
Organism: Pseudotsuga menziesii; assembly: GCA_001517045.1. Lineage (NCBI taxonomy): Eukaryota > Viridiplantae > Streptophyta > Pinopsida > Pinales > Pinaceae > Pseudotsuga > Pseudotsuga menziesii. Next base: position 261,105 of record LPNX010598277.1, read on the forward strand.
CACAAAGCAAAGGTATGATTAGGAAGAACATTATGTCCTCCAAGGGACAAAGGGATGCAGACTCAAGTATAAGCAAAACTGAGGCAACAATGGACTATAGTTTCTTTACTCTTCAATTCCTCCCCCTTCAATGTATCCAAGGGGCTCCTTATATAGCACTCCAAAGAGGTAATGGAGGGTCGAATCCGAGCGTTCTCAAGGCATATGGAAGACCAAGATCAAGTTTTCGGACTCATATGAGGAAAAATCCAAAAGTTTTTATCTTTATGCACACATCCCGATGTACGCAGGTTTGAGGCTAAAAGTTGTGTATACACGCGAGTATGGATTTAAAAGTCGCGTATATGTATAAAGATGTGTTTTTTGGGGATAAACTTGGAACATCAAAGTATAATATAAGTCCATGGGGTCCAAAGTGTCTGCAAAGGGACATGGAAGGCCATAAATATGTAATCAACCATGTGTGGTAAAATCAGCTATAATAGATGCCCTTAAATGTGTGAGGTCAGAGGGGTAACATGATGGCCAAAATATATTATAAAATCCATCCCAGAAGTGGAGTAATGAATACTCAGGTGGAAGAACCAACCACTCATCAATATAGTACAATAATCAATCTTTGCATGTGACTGCAAATACATGTAGCAGTCTCGAATACATAAGAGTACAATGGCCATGAATAGCCATGATATAAAAAGTGTCATGTGGTCATCGCCACGTACAATATATAATGGATCAAGATCTCCACAATGAATGAAGATATCTAATATACTGGAATCACTGGAATCGTGATCACAAGAGCTGAAATCTCATGAATACTGGTACGATCAAGGGGGTAGCATGGAATGCCACCAAGCTAGAAGGTCTTCTACACAAACCACTACGACTACATGTCCTACTATGTGAATAGATGTGTCAAGGTCGAACACAGTAGTCCATCGTTTGATTACCGGTCATTGATATATATCATTAATAGACGTGAGATAACCCATCGATAATTAAAATGGGAATCAAGGTATAGAGTGCAATCTAGCAAGTGTGAATAGATGTGTTTAGGTCAAACACTTGGAAGAATCCATCGATCAGGGGACATTGATGTATTCCCAAAATTGTCGATGGCGAGAGAACCTACCACTAATGACTGTAAGTCTCAAGGCACTCAAATGACTCTAGGCTCCTATTCCAGAATAAATGATCTGATGTCAATGGAATGGAATCCGCTGGAAGGAGGGAATTAAGGCATCCCCCATCAACCAACACGAGGTACTCAGCAAAGTTGTATAATGTGAAAGAACTCAACGAACAAGATGTGCACGAACTAGTAATAGTACCGGGAATGGCCGACATGCAAAGTCAAGATAACTAAGGAATGGCTGACTCATGCTTCAACCTCCTTCGAACAAGAGCATAAGGCAAGTGGTGACTGAAGGCAAGCCGCATGGACTCGATATGCAAACTGGGACATCTCTATGACAGAGGAGGCATCAACAGAGGCTCCATAGGGACTGGAAGCTTAATGAGTCGGTGGAGATAAAATCAGAGTAACGAGTACAGTTCCTAAAGTCAAACTAATAATCAAACCAACGGACATGATATACAGTGCTCTATTTGAAGGCGACATGAATCGACTACTTCCAAAGATAACACATTTTCTTGTCCAACTTTTTATGTTTTTTTATTTTAAAAATTGGACTTTTTCATATATTTTTAAAATCTTGAAAAAGAATGAAAGTGATTTATAGTACATAACTAGGAGGAGACGAGTGTCAGGGACAAGAAAACTAGTTCCAAGAAGTGGAACATGCCTATGCTCAATGCAAGGAAACATGTGCAGGATAACGACACTTGGGGGAAGGTATCCTCCCGGTAAAGGGGTGATCAAGCTGCAAAGGGTATGTAGGAGGCTCTACTTGGGTAGAAATGAGACAAGCTCAGGCTATATGGCTAATAACTGAAGTCATGGAGCCAATATAAATCTAAATAAGGCAAACAAAACTCATGAAATGCAATTACAACTCGATATATACAAGGGAGTCATGGGGGAATGGCCAGCATAAATTTCAAGAGGAGTATGAAGCTCTTGCTCAAAGACATGGAAAGACTAAAAAGAGACTCCCACAGCCTAAGGGGGAAATCTTAGCATGGGCACCAAATGCAAAATAGGATCTAAATAGGGCACCCATGTATAGGAAAGCTCTACCATTCGCATAATGTCACTTCTAACAGCAGCATGAAGGTTCTGTGACACCATGGAATGGGTTCATACCTAAGGTTAAGATGCAACGGTCATAAGGTCATGAAAAATGCAAGTGGATCTGAAACCCTAACCTATATGCCAGTTTAGACATGATACCTGTAATAGGCAGGAATGGATCAAAGACTCGGTCAAAACGCACTCAAAACGGGATCCCACAACATCATATTAGTCCAAACGGTCCAAAATGGTCAGAAATGGTCAAAAACTATAGAAAGTTGGTAAAAATTTCAAAAAAAATTCCTATTAAATAGTGAAAAAAAAATTTCATACCATTTTAAAATTCACCCACCATAGTGCTTTTGTACTCAAAACTTCAGAAGTTGATTCTAGAAGCATACTCCGGCAAAATCACTCCCTGTTTGGTCCAAGTAACTCATCATGCCCTACTCTTCCATTTTCATGCATGTATTTTTAAATTTGGTGGTCAATTTTTTAATTTGGGCCATCCCAAAGAATGCGTTTCGTCCCACGCAGAAATCAAGTCTTTTTCCACGTATAGGGATCGGTATATGCAGAAAAGACCACAATACCCGCGTATGTACGTTGATGTTTTAAAACAGTCGCGTATAGGGCTGTAAATGGTAAATGCACGGTCAAAATCTCATGAAACTTGGCAATCTTTGTGCAAGATGGTGCTAGACTGGAGAGAGCATGAACATGGAGATGTTGAAGAGGCTATGCAAGCTAATCTGATGGCTCAACAAGCATTTAGGGCTTGTGGGTTATACAAGTTTTGGCGCCTTGGAAGCTTGAGAGCGAAACCAAGGCTACTCCAGCTACTAGTGGATTACTGGGATCTTGACTCAGATACTTTTTAGTTGGATGCAATGTCCCTCAGCCTCGAGGTCAAGGACATTTATTTCATCACAGGGTTGTCCAACAAAGGGGATTTGGTAAACCTATGAGCCCGTGGGCTAGGAGGTGGGCTCACTATAGATGAGTACATTGCTATGTATTGCATCCCTAATACGGAGAAGATTGGGAGTCAAATCCCAACAAAACTCGATTCAGAATTTTGGGTTGAAGGCCATACTATTGGCATTGGGAAAGATAGCAGGATTAGCATCACTCCAACAGGCCTCAAGGCCACAGATGTTCTATGTCGTAGAGTGTATGTGACCTACTATATACGACTTGAGTACCTCACTGCTGAGAAACATGAAGCATCAGCTCAGTGACTGCAAGATGGGAAGGGTACGAAACTTTGGGTTCGGAAGATGGGAAGTGTATGCTTTCTTTTTCGAGCACATGTCGGGACTAAGCCTAAGAGTTGATTTTTCCCCACATTGAGTTCGGGATCTAACTCAACTACGCTGGGCCAATGTCATGCGGATATTGGGAGGGGGGCAGGTGGCCAACCCCTACCCAACAGATTTATTTCACTAGTGACGGAGGTAGATCATTGCCATAGGTGACTATCCCTATGCAGGGATCGACTTTCGTGGAGACCCAGACATGCCCATTCCACCAGGCATAGCATATGGATAAATAGGTAACGAACCCTAACTCTTTTTTTTTTTAATTATAATTTTTTTGTGTGTTTTTTCATATATTAAATCAAAAGACATGTTTTTGGTGTGATGACACATAGTGATACTCTGTCATGTGCATGCAGATGTGGGACCACGATGGCCAGATGACTTTCCTCATCATCGATAGAGGGGAAAAGGCGATGAGATCATGGGTGTGGATGCAGAGCATACGCTCCAAATAATTTACACGAACTTTGTTCGTCTGACACATAGGGTTACCATGGCGCAAGTCGAGGACTTTCCTGAGGCCATGCAGCACCAGGTGGTTGGAGTACCACAGGCATGGGTTTGTTTATTTCGTTGGCTAGCTAGAGCCATAGTGTGCTACCATGATCAGCACCCTCCTCCACCTCAGGCTTAGAGACCTGGGTGTATATTTTGTGTGATCATGTAGTATATTTTGGTGGCTCGGAAGCCTCATTTTTGTATATGACACTTATGTATTATGACATCACATTTTAAACTTAATGGAAAATATTTATGATGATAAATTATTATTCTATTTACATGTGCAAACATGTTTGTGAATGCTTTTACCGCCTGTGAAACAAATGCCAATCTAGTACATAGTTAGCATATGAATCAACAACTTGATTGAAATTTCTTGTAATATGAATGGATGTTATGCTCTCAAATTGTCGTTCTAGAAATATTACACGCAAGAATCTTCGTAATAATGTCAGATCCCTAACATGATACAATCCTTTAAGCTGTGAGACCGCTAACTGTGAATCAAGACATACCTCAATAGAGCGAATACCATGTGAAATGGCATCACGTAATAACTCAATAATGGCACTATACTCAGCAACATTGTTCTATCAAGGTCGTAGACAAACCCCTCCTGAAGACAACACCTAACCCGTAGGAGTATAAATCACCCAAGCAGCTAAAGCTGAGTTTTGAGTGTGGCAACTATCATCATCAGCAAATCCTACATAAATCGAAAACTCTGTCGACATCTGCCACAACAAATGAAAGCTAGTCAACAAACTCGATCACCACAAGTAGAGAAAAACTAAGCTACGCAAATGTACAATAATATACAACAAATAAGCCTTGGCATAGAATCATTCATAGTACTTCTTAAGATAGAGCCCATTTCTAGGCTTCGTCAAGGATGTCCCTTCATAATCGACTAACTCATAGGCACCCTTCTCTAACACCCGCTTAACCACGTAAGGACCATGCCACATGGGCTTAAGCTTTCCTGCCCCCAAGGGTTCCTTAGCTTGGTCCCACAAGAGAACGAAGTCACCTTCACTAAACCTCCTATGACAGACAAACTTATCGTACTGGACCTTAACGCGACGCTTATTAATCTCCAGAGCCAATAAAGCATCTCGACGTTGCTCATCAAGCTGCTCCAAGTAGACCAAACGCTCTTCCAATGTGGAAGTCTCTGGTAAAATATCCACAGCTAGCTTCAACGAAGGGATTTCTCACTCAAGTGGTAAAATTGACTCCACCCCATGCACAAGCTGATAGGGAGAAAAACCAGTGGCAGTCTTAATCGTGGTTCGATAAGCCCACAAAGCAGGATATAATAGGATATGCCAATTGGTCTTGCTTTGTGCAATGGTTCGTTGGAGAATGGACTTAAGTAACTTATTCATTGCTTCAACCTGTCCATTCGCTTGATGATAGTAAGAAGAGGAGTGCTCTTGCTTATACCCTAACTTGGAAGACTTCCATCATATTGTTCTGAAAGAGTCTACCATGGTCAGTGACAAGCTCTCTCAGGATACTGAACCGAGTGATAATCTGGTTGAATACGAAATGCGCGGATGTCTCACTGTCGAATTTAATGGTGGGCATAGCCTCTGTCCATTTCGTAAAATAGTCGACAGCCACAATAATATGATGGTTCCCCCCATCTGAAGCTGGGTTGCAATCCATACAATCAACCCCCCACTTGGTGAAGGGACCAGCGGTGATAATCAGATGTAAAGGGGTGGGACGAGAGTGCATATTCTGTGCAAACACCTAGAAAGGGTGGCACCACTTGACCGCATTGACACAATATTTAAAGACGGACGGCCAAAAATAACCTGCTCTCAAAAATTTTGAGTTGTAGAAAGCCCAGATAAATGACCACCACACGCCCCTCTGTGGCAATCATTCAGCACAACCTCGGCCTCTTCGTGAGTTAAGAAATGACGCAAAATAGAATCGACCCCATGACGGTACAAAGTGTTGTCCACAATGAGGTAATTCTTTGCTATATGACGTAGTCGTCGACGATCATCTCGTGAGAGGTGAGAAGGAACCTTTAAGGTTTACAAGTAGATGATAATGTCCCCATACCATGGGTCCGCAGTCAAAATGATAAAAAAATTCTCGTCAATGAAAGAGTCCTCATGAACCTCTCCCTCATCCAAACTCGAAAAATAGGATATAAGCTCAGCAAAATTCAATGACTTCTTTGACTTTGGTGAAACAAACTCGAGGTCAAATTCTTGTAAAATCACAGTCCACTTATTGTACTCTCCCCCTATCATCCTTCGAGTGAGGATGAACTAAAATGGATTGATGTGAGCTATAACAAAATTTTGGGGAAGGAGGATATAATGCCTCAAACATTGAACCGCATGGACGGTATCTAAGGACAACTTCTCTGCATGGGTATAACGAAGCTCCGCATCAATAAGTTTTCGGCTAAGATAGTAGATGACATGCTCATGAAGCTCCTCATCTTGTTGAGCCAATACCATACCAATCGCCTCTTGAGACGCGGCCACATATATCAAAAAGTCACAGCTATAGTTGGGTGGACTAAGCACTGGGGGCAATGTCGAGGCTCTCTTCAAAGCATTGAAAGACTCCTAGGATCGCTCATCCCATATAAACGGAGTGTCTTTCTTTTGACAAATGCATGAAGCCTTTAGTCAAATTGGAAAAATTGACCATTAATCTTCGCAAGAAGTTCGTCATACCTTGCAAACACTGAAGATGTCTAATGTTACACGAGGGAGACAATTGAATTATTGCCTCAACCTTCAAAGGATCGACCCTTATACCCTCCTTGGAAACAATAAACCCTAGTAAGTGACCAACCTTCACGCAAAAGATGCACTTATGAGGATTCAACCAAATAACGACAACATATTTTGAAAACTAAATGCAAATGATAAGGATGGGGCACCCTCATACAAGAGTGAGCATCTAATTCATCCAAATATACTTCAATAATATTTTTAAGATCGTGAAAGGAAAAGGCCATAGCCCGTTGAAATTTTGTTCCTACATTTTTAAGGCAGAAGGGCATCTTTCAGTACGCAAAAGTACCCCAATGACAAATGAAAGAAATATTATGTTGGTCCTTGGGTTTAATATAAATCTGATTATATCCATAAAATCCATCCATAAAGGAGAAAACTTCACTCCCTGCACACTCATCTAAAATTTGATCAATAAATGGTGTGGGGAAATTATCCTTAGGACAGGCACGATTCAAATATCTAAAATCGGTGCATACACGGATCGTTCCCTGCTTCTTATCCATTAGAATGAGGTTTGACACCCACTCCGTCAGGGGAATGGGATAGATGAAGCCAGCTTTGAGTAACTTCTCTATCTCTGCCTTAATAGCAGGTGCTTTCCTAGGATTCATTGCACGCAAACACTGTCGAACAAGTTTAGAATCCGGATAGGTTTTGATTTCATGTTCGACAATGCGAGGGTCAATTCCTAGCATTTCATCATATGACCAAGCAAACACATCTCAAAATTCTTTAAAAAACTCGGTGTACTCCCTAATCTCATCGGGGGAACAATCTACCCTAATGTACACGTTTTCAATCTTTCCAGGAACCCAAGAAATATTAATAGGTATAGTTGGTGACAGGTTAGCCATGTTACCTTCAGCATACTTACTAGAAGAGCCTAATGGGACCACGAGCCTACCAATTTTCTCGCTAAATATCACCTTAAATTCATCACTCTCATTGTCATCAAGCTTAGGGAGAAAATAAGATCTATGATGCAACTCTCCCCAAGTTTGTTCTAGCCCAGACATAGCCTCGAGAATAGCCTCGTCCGATGGAAAAGTGTCATCGAGGTAGTCCTGTGAGTGAGATGACGACACTGCCCAAGTAGGAAATGTATAAGGGTCCTCGTCCTCCATCCACAAAGAGGAAGGACTAGACTCTAAATCCAAATGAATATTAGCTCAATAAGCCACCATAGTTGTAGACAACGGTATGTCCATATCGACAGGTATAGAGTCACCCAAAGTACTCGGAGAAGGAAGAGTCCAAGGATCCCCCATATGTGAGGTGTGAAAAGGAATTGAACTCAACGACATTGAATCCTTACCAAGACTAGAACCAATCATAAGGATGAGCGTGACACAACTAAAAGTTCCCATCAACGAAGGATACATGCCCACCCCAACATTATCAGTTGTCGATTGAGAATGATCGATAAATGGGATAGAAGCTCCCGACTATGCTTTCAAACTAGAATTATCAAAGGATATTTGATCTATCTTCACAATCTTCCCATCCAAAGGAAAACAAACAACCCGAAAGAGTGATGATGCGACCACTTGCATGTTATAAATCCAATTCCTACCCAGTAAAAGATTATAGTCGAGGGGCGTATCAACCACCTCAACCTCGATCGCAGCGGTCTTCCCTCCCAATTCGAACTCAATGGAAGGAATAATGTCATGCATCCAAAACGATCTTCCATCAAACGCAGTTAACATGGTTCCTGAATTAGACAACGTAAGAGAACCCAACCCCTTCCAACAGGACAAAGACATCACGAAAGCCGCAGCACCTTCATCAATCAATGTGCGCTTGATGGTGTTGTTTAGACACTCTACATGAACCAAAAGGGACACATAGTAAGGAAAGCGAGGCTGGAATCCATGAGTTTCAAATTTGATTACCAAAGGAGAGCTTCCATCAGCCACCCCAAGAGCAGATAACAAGGCTTTCCTTTTCAAGGACAAGTCTGAAGAAATTCTAAAGAGGACATCACACAAGGAGTCTAGCCCAGATCCTTGACGATAGAATAGTTTTGGACGGCTCAGGAATTAGGATTCTGTTTCGGACGCTTCAAGACTCCCTTAGGAATGCAAGGTGAAGCTTCAGGATTATCACTATTTTTTTCGATACGCAAAGGGCTCTCAGGTGGAGCAGGTTCTTTTCCTAGGTCTAGTTGCGACGTACAATAATCCTTAGAATGAGTCACAACATTTTCGGCAGACATCATATTAATGCAACCATGGCCACTAATGGTGTCCGGTAGGTTTGGAGTCCCACCAGAAGCACTACCAGGATCCACGGTCCTCAAGTTCATATTTTGATTTTGTGGTAAAGGATTAGTCAACACAGTTGGGCCCTGTGCGATGAACTTCGAGGCATCTTCCATCCGAGGGCACAAGTGAGTGAGGTGATCATCCCCACAAAGCTTACAAGGAAATTTAACCTTACGCTTAGGTTTCTTGTCCCCCCCAACATTGTTGGTGTTCTTGTCATTATTATCATTTTCATTCTTATTCCCACCCTTTCGATTGTTTTTACCTTTCTTTTTATTTCGTCCAGGTTGTTGGTTACCTTTATGGTTCGACGATTACACTGAAAGTACATCTGTCATGTGGGTAGGATGAGACGAAGCTATAGCTTGTCCAGACGCAGGCTGGTTAATCGTCAAATTATTTATTTGGGGCGTAACCAAGCTTGCAGGTTTATCACTTGTGGAGCCAACAATTACATCAGCATGTGGCCTAGGTTTAAACTTCGGGTCGAAATTGGATCTAGGCGGGTCCAATATGATCTCATACAAGAGCCTAGACTAAGCATAAATCAAATCTATTTGCTGAGCCCTAAAAATAGCTTGTTCCTCATTTTGCACTCTGGATGTGGAAACATCCTTCGCTATGTAAGGTAATAAAGACTTGAGGAACCATTCGAACAAGAATTCTGGTGGTATAAAGGCCTTAATCAATCTCTTCCGTCTACGCCACTCTTGAATGTGATTAGATATATCCGTGGCTTTGTCCTGCCGAAATGTCGACAAGAGTTCAGTACCGGTGCCGTAATGCACAGGTAGCTGAAAGTGATTAAGGAAGGTCATAGCTAGGTCATTGAATGATGTATAAGTCCCCCCAAGAAACTCTATGTACCATTTCGCAGCAGGCCCCGTGAGGGTACATTGAAATAGCCTTAAACGAACTGAATCATGATTTAAGGAGTTCGAAGAGCACCAAAGGTGGAATGTCATGACATCCTCACCAGGATATTCACCAGCATTACCTTCGAACTTTGGAATGTCCAAAGGAATATTGGTGGGAATGACCGGCCATGCCGGGTCATGAGACACAGGATCATTTGTCAATCTCAACACGTCAGGTAGATTTAACGTGGCAAGGAAAGGGAGCCTAGGTTGAGCCATTTGGTTCCATGCTCCGTGATAGGGCTGATTCACATAGGTTTGATTGTTATAGACACCATGGCCTTGGATAGTGGGATAGTAACCTCCCCCCATTTGACCCATATAGGGTTTCATATTGTACTGTGGAGTACCTTGAGGCTGGGGTGCTATGAAGCCATAGTTAGGATACTGATAAGTGGGTTGATACCCGGACCCATAAGGTGTATAAGTTTGTCCATAAGATGCTCCATAGGATGTTCCATAAGTTGGTCCATAAGACTGTCCATACGATGGCCCATAAGATGGCACATACCCGGTTGAGACATCAGGAGGTACGTAAGCTTGTGATGTTACGGTGTGAGCAAACACGGGATGAACATGACTAATGGTAGCACTTCGGCCCGAAGGACCATGATATTTAGGGGGAAGATGTGTCAACAAAAATGAATTTGAAGGAACCTATGTTGAAGACGATGGAATATGGGAAGGTATGTAATTTTTGCCCCCAATATTCACATGTCTAGGACCAATCCCACGAATGGGAACACTAGTACTGGGCCTAGGGCGCATGTGTGAAGGTGCTCCCACCATAGGGATGGAAGGTGTAATATGAATAGTACTAACAAACCTCTCCACTTGGAAAGGAATGGAAGTGCCCCCAGGTGTAGCACCAACATCAACACCCGACCTGAAATTGGCTACCAAATCGGTCTCGGGAAGGTTTGGCATGCCATACCTAAGTGTGTTAGTGCTAGTGGGTGCATGGTGAGTCTCACCGCTCTGATTATTTGACCAATACCGGTGGTTTGCTGTTGTGTAATCAATAAATTGTGATGAATCTTCTTGTGAAGGCCCAGCCACATGGTGGCCAGATCCAAATGGAGTCCCATACGTACTTGAAGGCTCAACCTCCCAAACAGGAGGTGGAGAAGGGGGACACTCTGGGATCTCAGACATGTGACTTGTGGTGAGATTTGTGTGTGAATCAAAGTGGGAATTAATCTGCCTAGACTATCTAGTTCTTTCTCCCAAAGGAGGAGGAGACATAGAAGGAAGAAGTCCTGCTAAATGACGAGAACGGTGTAGTGTCGTACCCGGATCCACAATAACTCAACAAAAGAAAGAGACTCAATCTAACTACGCAACCCTAAGCAATCTAGCATACACAGAGCACACTCCTAAGAAACTCTACATCCAATAGACAAGAAAACCAAGGGGAGGATATGTGAGCTCCCGAATGCAGCAAGTATGCCTCGCCCAGGAGAGGCTTGAGACTCCCATACACTACAAGCGAAGGTTCGTAACCAATTATAGTGGCCCTTAGCTTCAACGCGTAAAGAAACTATGTTGTTTGACTCCTACCTGGCCATGACACCTACATAATAACCTTTGTAAGTACCCCCTGCGATACCTAGGTAAGGCAACTAAGATCACCCCAATATAACCAATTCTCAAGTGAACAGTCGTAGGAGGGATCAACCATATGGGCAGGGTAGTAAACCCGAAGCCTGAAAGCACAACTGGTACCCCAGGGGTGCACCAACCAATACCTCAAAGGCCCCCAGATATGAATACGATCCTATAAATATCTCTAGCACTCACAGAAAGTGACCAGGGGTCATCCCAATCACAATCGCGTGTGTTGCATCGTGCTTAACTCCTATGTAAGAGGAGCGTCCTGAGAAACACTAATTATACCAAGGATTTCTCACTCTCACCTGGACATACACCTACTTGTTTTTGTTTAATAGTCTTGGAGAATTGACTCACAATGAACTATTCCAAGACTCTAAATCCTAATATTGTTGGTGAACCCTATAAAAGAAAAATGTGTAGTTCATTTTAATTAAGCGTTGATTTTAATGGCTGTAATTACTCAAAGGGAAATGGTCGAGCAACTAATGATATTGAGACTCAGCAATGAAATAAATGTGCACACCTTACAAACAATGCCAAGTGCAATCTTTGAAGAATGAAAAACAGGGTATGCCACTACGTGAGAATGCAAGTTTTTTCCTTCAAATGAGAATGAAATCATTTCTAAATGAACACCTGACTATAATTCAATAATCAAACCTAATGCAAGTACCATGCGAGTGCAAAAATGCAAGGATGCATAAGTATGAAAAAGAAAAATCTTTTTGTATTTTTAGAAATATATGAGATATAAAAAGAAATGACAGACTCTACAATTCTCAGACCCTGCAACCACTCACGAACAGCAGCCAAGCAAGGCACCAATACAAAAGAGACCTAATGCACTAATCTCAAAACAAAAAAAGGAGAAAATGAATGACAAGAACAAAACCTAATTAAAGATAAATCAAAAGGGGTCTCTAGTCAGAAACAGAGGCTGCATATAGATACCAATAGTACCCAAGAAGACTCAACAATCATCAAAACTCACCCAGCAACACTCAATCTCCCAAATAAAGCTCAAAACAAAATCATACGCAATTGTATGCAGTAAACCTACATCCATACGCGGGAATTCAAGGGAAAACCGCGTGTATACGCAACTGTAATGCAGATACTCGCGTACAGGAAGAAAATGGAAGAAAAATAGGGAAAACTGATAAGCCAAGACTAAATTACTCCTACGGGACACTACTAGGCAAACATACCTCCAGACCCGACATAGAAAATAGAGAAATAAAGAGCAATTCAATCACATTGAATACCCAATCCCCAAAGAAAAACAACTAGGAACCTCCCCAGCGAAGTCGCCAATTCTGTTATGGAGAGAAACTTCTTATGGCTTGGGGGTACCACAACAGATAGTATGACACCAGAAATCAATATTTCCCAATACACAAGAGCAGTGAGAAAATCTAACACTAAGGGATATAGAATCGTACCTTGTTCCGGAGAGTTGGAGTAGATCCATGTTGAGCTTTTCCAATGTAATTGCAATTATTATTTTCTCTCAACAAGAGCAACCAAATCAAACATGATGTATATAAATGTGTTAGTACTACTCTAGCATATATAATCAATCATGTATAAGCAATTAAATACATCCATGGATTCAATATTCATATTCAAAATGCACATGAATTGGACAAGAAAAGATATTTCTATTAATAAATCAGAGATACATAGTGACAAACTCTGTCGGCACTTCTGCGAACCGGAGAAACCGAGTCCTCCACCAGGGCCTCCACCACTTCAATCCTCCATCTCTCGATAGCAAGCTCACAAAGCAAAGGAAAGCTTGGCAAGAGCACTATGTGCTCAAAGGGACAAAGGGATGCAGACTCAAGTATAAGCAAAAATGAGGCAACAATGGACTATAGTTTCTTTACTCTTCGATTCCTCCTCCTTCAATGTATCTAAGGGGTTCCTTATATAGCACTCCAAAGAGGTAATGGAGGGTCGAATCCGAGCATTCTCAAGGCATATGGAAGGCCAAGAGTCAAGTTATTCAGACTCATATGAGGAAAACTCCAAAATTATTTGTCTTTATGCACACATCCCGATGTACGCAGGTTTGAGGTTAAAAGTTGCGTATACACGTGGGTATGGGTTTAAAAGTCACATATATGTATAAACAGAGGTTTTTTTGGGATAAACTTGGAACATCAAAGTTTAATATAAGTCCATGGGGTCCAAAGAGTTTGCAAAGGGACAGGAAAGGCCATAAATATGTGATCAACCATGTGTGGTAAAATCAGCTATAACAAGGACTCCAGGGAACCCAGCTATAAGACAACTTCTCTCACAAGGGAACTTAATTTTCTAGCACCAATATCCCAAGGTAAAATCATTTACAACTCTATAATTCTCATTGTTATCAAGCACATCTCCCAGCTATGGTATGGAATGATGGCTCTTATGACGACATAATCTCGATGGTTGAATGAATGATAGCATAAGGATTGAATGAAATGGTTTTCAATAATTGTATGCATGTTGATAACTAGCCAAGTTCCATGCTTGGGTGATGAGAAATAGACAAATGGCATACATGGGCAATTCACCTCTTCTTCGATTAATCCCAAGCTTAGGATAAGTAACTCAAGATTATGGCTGATGCACTTTAATAAAGAGGGATTTATAAAACTTAGGATAAAAATCAATAATAAAGATAATGACTTAAATTACAAGTCACTAGAGTCATCTTCCCCTTAAACCCCATTCTCACTTTCCCCTCTTGTGGAATCACAACCCCTTATCTCTTCTTCGTCCTTTTTTGTATGTAATAGTCGTGGTTTTAATATTAAACATAAAATGTACATAATTACGTCATCTTGGTCATACTAAACCATTTTTGTCTGAATTTTAGCCATTTCATCATCATGTGTGTGTGTGTTTGTGGTTGGGTAAAAAACGAAGTGCTACATTCCCCTTCCCCTTAGTTTATTCATTGTCCTTTGTGCATATCAACATTATGTACATATACAAAATTTCACCCAAAATTTCAAAGCAACTGCAAGTATGTCTCATGTATAGCATCCTCAAGCTCCCACGTTGCTTCTTCAGGGTTGTAATGTGTCCATTAGACCTTTACCTACCCAACAACCCTGTACCGAAGTAACATGACTTTCATGTCTAGGATACACACTGGTAGCATCAAGATATATCCTTTCGCTTCCACCTAAATCAAATCCCAAATGATAATGTGGTTAGGATCATACACATACTTTTTCAATAAAGACACATGAAACACATTATACACTTTTATGCAATAAAAGAATGCAAGCTCATATGTAACACGCTCTATCCTAACTCACATTTCAAACAACCCGCGGTATCTAGGTTCCAACTTAGGACATGTCCCTAGCTTCAGGGAACTCTTCTTTAGCCTGACTTTTAGATACACATGTTCACCCACTCTAATCTCTCTTCCTACTCTACCCTTGTCTACATAATTCTTTTGCATGTCCTATGTTGTTTTCAAATTCCCCCTGATCTTAACCATCTACTCTTCCATTTCTTCAAGAAATTATGGTCCATTACCACTCTGTCTATTGGATTATCCCCACTAATTGGAGTATTTCATTTTTTGTCATACAAAGCCTCAAATGGACTCATCTTTAAAGACACGTGATATCTATTATTATAAACAAACTCCATTAAATGCAAGTAATCTTTCCACTTTGATGGTTGATCCATCACATACATTCTGAGCAGATTTTCAATAACCTGATTAACTCTCTCAATATACCCATATGTCTGTGGGTGAAATGTTGTGATCATATTCAAATTTGTCTCAAATCCTTTAAATAGTTGTTTCCAAAATTTTGAAGTAAACTTTCAATCACTTTCTGAAACAATTGCCTTGGGTATTCCATGTAATCTTGTAATCTCTTTCATATAAATTTTTGCTATGTTAGTTTCCTTATGAGTTGACTTGATTTGAATGAAGTGAGCAGCCTTTGTGAACTTGTCCAACACTACCATGATTGAATCGTGTTGTCTTGCTGTCCTGGTAAATTATATGATGAAATCAATTGTCACTAGATGACATTTCCACTATAGTATTAGCAATGGTTGAAGCAATCATATTGAATGTCAATGTTCAACCCTTACTCTTTAACATCTTATGTATCTTGCTAAATACTCAACAATATCTTTCTTCATTCCTGGCCAAAAATACTAACTTCTTACTGTTGTAATAGTCTTTTGATATCCAAGATCTCCTGCATATGGAACCTTCTATATCTCATCCATTACTAGCTTCCTCAATTCAACAGAATTAAGAATGTAAATTCCATTATTATTCATAAGAATCACATCATTTTCCAACCAATATTATTTAAATTTTTGCTATACATTTTCCTGCGGCAATCCTTTTACCTTAATATAATTTTAATTTAAAACAATAGCTTAAAAAATTCTTGCTTTTAAATTTGATTTGCACATGCTAATGATTGTAGCATGCATTACATGTACTTTTCTACTATGTGCACTTGCAACCTTGTTCTCTTTCCCTTTAAAAACAATCTTGTACATATGCAATCTCATTTTCCTTGCATTTAAAGTCTGTTTTTCAAATAAGTACTTCAAACCACCGTGATCCATCCTTGATTCAAATTTTCTTCCCATGAGATAATTTATCCATGTTTTTAAGGCATGCATTGTAGCAACCAACTTTAAGTTATAAATGTGACATATTTTTTCTCATATTCCTTCAACTTCCTAGATTCATAACAAACCACATGCCCATTTTACATAATAACTCCACCAATTCCTTCTTTGCAAGCATCTTTGCATACCACAAAATCATAATTTGAATTGGCAATTTCGAGAATTAGTGTACTAGTGAGCAAGTTCTTTAAGTGTTGGAAACTTTCTTTACACTTTGGAATCCATTCCAATTTAACTCATTTCTTTTGTAATGAAGTAATTGGATTTGCTACTTTTGAGAAGCCTCTATGAATCTTCTATAATACCCAATCAATCCCATAAATGATCTTACATCGAATACATTCTAAAATGTATGTCATCTCATGATAGCTTCAATCGACCTTGGGCCTATTGCTATATTTTCCTTAGATATGATGTGTCCCAAGTATTGAATTTGTTTCTGATAAAATGAGCATTTACTCAACTTACCATATAGTTGATTCTCTTTTTAACACCTATAGTACTAATCTCAAATTCTTGTTATGGTTCAACTAAAAATACAATGACAAACTTATACAAATATTGTATAAATATGTCATTCATTAAGCACATAAATGTAGCAATTGCATTTGTTAATCCAAATGGCAGTACCACAAACTCATAATGACCATATCGAGTTCTGAAAGTTGTTTTGTCAATAGCTTCATCATTTATTCTCACCTGATGATAACTTGATCTCAAATCTATCCTAAAGTAAATCCTTACTTCTTTCGGTTGATCAAATAAGTCATTAATTCTAGGCACTAGATATTTGTTCTTCATAGTGACTTTGTTTAATTGTCTGAAGACAATACATAATCTCAACGCTCCATGTTTATTATTTACAAAGAGTAATGGTGCTCCCCAAGGAAACACACTTGGATGTATTATCCTTTCTTCAACAAGTCCTCTAGTTGCATCTATAGTTCCTTTAAATCAGGTGTCCTCATTATGTATGGTATTTTCAAAATTGGGGCAACTCCAGGTACCATGTCAATAGAGAAATCAATGCATCTTTTAGGTGGAGAACCTAGTATTTTTTCAAATACATTCGTGAATTCTTGTAATACTAGAAAATATTCCAGATTGGGGCCTTTACACTTTTATGGCTCCTCCACATAAGCTACATACAATTGACACCCCTTTCTGAATTTTTTTTTTAATTATACAACCGAAATCTACCTTATGGAAATAGACCTGGTGCACATCCAACTAATCCATCCCAATAAGGGCATCATATGAACCCAATGCTATTATGTTCATATCTACAACAATTTTAAGTCCATTCATGTCTAATGAATAATATTTTATCGACTCATTGATTTTCCATTGTTCCGATAGCCAACTGAACTATCCAAGATTTGTCATGTTTGTTTCTCTTTAAGTGAAATCTTTCAACCATATCATGGGAAATATAACTATGACTTGCTCCGAAATTAGTTAGAATGGAAATAGATTGATTAACAACATTACCTGTAAGTTGTAACCTCAATCATGTTAGAGTCGAAATGTAATATACCAAACGTATATTACATTTATTAATAAATTATTTATTATTAGAATGGGTCATTAATTATTTATGTAAAAGCCGACATTAGAATGACACATTGTTTAAAGGTGTCTCTTCACACACACACACACACACACATAAGCCGCACGAATTTATTGTAAAGATCATCAATTCAATTATAAAAATATATTTATTAATCTAATAAGATAAATATGTAAGGTGTTACCTTACAAGTGGTATCAGAGCAAGTGTTGTCGACCTGTGGTCAAATAACTTTCTTTTACAGTGGAATAAAAAAAAATGCAAGCTTGTGGTTCTATTCAATTACTAAATATTTGAAGAAATAAAGGAAGCTCCTAGTGGGAGAGAAGAAAAGAGAAAAAAAGAAGAAAACAAAAATAAAATAAAGTAAAAAGAAAAAGAAAAAACAAACCAATCCATGGTTTTATACCAGCATAGATCCAAATCCTAGGCTCTATCAAGCGCCGAGATGGATTAAATCTCTCGAGGTGCAAACCTATTCTTAGGTGTAAGTTGATTTGATTCAAACCAAAAGACACATCTTTTTATTTAAGGTCCACATATAATTTTATTATTATTAATATTTAATATTNGTTTAGAATGCCTTGCACATGGTTTTAAAACTATGTGCAAGGCCAACATTTTTTTGTGGATAATTCAATTTCATGTTTTTTTCTTGATCCACATATTTTTTTTTACGGATAATTAAATTTTTACATTTTTATTGTTTTGTTAGGTAGAAAGATTACAACATCTCCCCCATATTAGATTGTTTTTGTGGCCGACATTTATTTTGGCCTATTAAAAAATTTAGTTTTTATTAATAAAAATAACTTTACGAAAGTGATATTACTTTTTCTTTTGTGTTACAAAATCTCTCCCATAATAATCACTATCACTATTATTTTTTGCCGACATGCTACAAACATTACATCATGTTACAAGATCTATCCCATTATATTCACTATCACTATTGTTTTTTGCCGACATGTTAGTAACATTACGTCACGTTACAAGATCTCTCCCATAATATTCACTATCACTATCTTTTTTCCCGACATGTTAGTAACGTTACATCACGTTACAAGATCTCCCCATACTGGGCTGTAAAGCGTCTCTCGGCGCAAAAACTAGCGCACGGTTTTATTATTATTGCGCCGAGAAACACATTCTACGGTCCAGTAGGGGGGGATGTGTAACTCATTCCATGTTTATAATCAGCTTATAGTCGGCTCAAATAAAAATAAAAATAAAAGAAAATAATTTGAATATACCAAAAAATTAGTCGGCTTTATAAAAATATAATAAATATCAAAACATAAGAAAAAAAATAAAGCCAATTATAAATTCATATATGAAGCATGTTGATGTTCACATTTCCTCAACATGCTTAAGCTTTCATTTTAAACTAACTAAATCACATAAACTTTTTCTTTAAAAAAAAATTGTATAAACTTTCTTTCTGATAAAGAAATCTCACGATATTAAACACAATTACTATTACTTTTTTCTAATGATTAAGGTGATAATTTATGTTAACCTAGATTAAAAATGAAAAATTAGCCGAGACCAAATCTTTATTATTATAATTACAATCTATTCATTTATGTTCTTATTAATTATTTAACAAAATGAAATTTGCATCAACCACAATCTTTGTTTTAACTTTGGTTTAAAACAGAAAAGACTCATATCATTAAGTTTAAAAAATTAATATTAAATCAAGCTTTTAAATCTAATATTCTTCTTTAAATTTAATATTCACTTCATATGGTTTCATAGGGGGGTGTGTAACTCCTTCCTAGCTTATAATCGACTCAAATAAAAATAAATAAATCTCAGGGTAGTAGACACAAATACTATTATTTTTTTCTTCAAGATTAATGTGATAATTTCAGTTAAACCAAATTTAAAATAAAATATTAACCTTAACAAAATGTGCAATATTACAATTACAATCTATTCATTGATGTCTTTATTAATTATTTCGCAAAAAAAATTACATCAACCACAATCTTTGTTTTAACTTTCATTTAAAACATACAACTCTTAGAGTGTTAAGTTTAAAAAATTAATATTAAATCAAAATTTTAAATCCAAGTTTAATATTAGCTTCATATGGTTTCATATTATTCTTTTACCAAATATGGTTCCATAATAATAATAATAATATGATTTAAAAACATTTCAAATGGTTAAATGGTAAGCAAACTATGGTTTCATAATATTTGTTTTTAACGAAGAGAATATTTTTTTTTAAATCTATTATTAATTCTATTCATTATCGTTGAAAAAATTTAATGTTGTTTGAAGACAATGTTGTTTTCTTTTTCAATAAATCCAAATAATGTTTGTTTTTCACATAGTTGTTACCACTTTTTTCCCCATTATTATATATTATTAATAAGGTTATGCTCTTATCATTTTCACGTTATAACATTTTAAAAACTAACATGGCATTAAAAATATCAGTTTAAAAAAAATAAAAATAAAAATAAAAAAAAAACTAACTAAACCACATTAATAATTGTTTTGGATCTTTTCAAACTGTTCAAAATATATTCTAGTGGTAGTAGTATTGTGGTGATTTTTCGAACTTTTATAAATATTTTTTTATTTTAAAATATTAGTTTTTATTATAAATCATACTCAATAATTAATATGCTTCACTTAGAGTTCCCAAATTTAAGACACTCTCTCACACTAGCTACTCAAACTTTTATCATTCACTCATCATGATGATATACAAAAATAATGAAATCTCGATATTACTATCAAACATATTCTCCATTTGCACGCACAGACAAAAAAAAACTGCAAATAATATATCAGTTCTCCATTTGTTGGAGTGAAAAAATATATCAACCATGTAATGCAAACCTGCAAATAATATATCAGTTCTCTTTTTGTTCCAGTGAAAAATATATCAACCAACTATGTAATGAAAATAATACTTGAGCTATCCAGATAATTGATCATTAATGATATGATAGAAATATTACCTATCAATTCACTGCAACAATATGATCATTTTCAATGGATACACAAACTGCAACAATATGGATTAATACCTGGGGGATACAAATAATTAATCGCCTAATACAAAAATTACCTTGCCCCCATATCACTGCAACAATATTTATCATTTCTTATGCTTCTAGAGACTATAAGAATATGCATAAATACATGTGCCATCCACCACAACAATTAAATTGTGGGGATATGGAACTAATTTGCGCATGTAACAAATTGATTTGCATAGGTAATAAGAGTATTAATAGTGTCATATTAATATGATATTAATTACCACAAATATTACTTGCACAGTCAAATAATGAAGTGATGCCCCTATGCATATCATCCATGGCAGTGTGCAATAATGTGCAGCGATACCCTGTAGCATGATAATCCATGGAAACTTGCCTTTCAACTACACATTATGTGATTTTAACAACAAAATGGGTGAATATTGGATTCGATAGAGGGGAAAAGGTTGGCACTTTGAGAGATTTGATCCCTCTCAACGCTTGGTAAAGCCACCTTTAAGATGGATCTATGCTGGTAATTGTAAAACCATAAATGTATCCATACCATTACACTTTACCAAAACACCCAAAAAAATTCAAAAATAAATATATTACAGCTATTAATAATAATAAACATTATTATTATATTATTATAGTTTGTATATTTTAAATTTTAAAAAAAACATATATTAAACTATATATATAGTGTATAAAAATAATAATATTATTATTATTGATTAATAATTATTATTATTCAAAAAAAATATCAAGACTTCGAAGACAAAAATGTCGTCATCACGGAATAAATTTTTTTAAGGATTCGAGAAAGTAAACAAAAAGTGGGAAAAATATGAAGAAAACTTTAAAATTCTGAAGGAAATAATAAAAAATCATTTGAAGCAAGAATGTGAAACAAAAAACAAAAATGAAAATACACAAGAAATCAACCAAGAAGAAACGAGTGACGCAATTGGAATCAAGGATGAACCCGTAGTAAGATTAGACCCCGAAGAATGTTTTGCTCAAACCGAGCCAATGTTGAGAGAAGATGATGAAGAAGCCTATGAAGAAGAATCGGCTACAACATCTCACTTCGCAACCAAGGGAAAGCAGGAAATTGCTATGTCACCTACGATAACAGAAGAGGTTATGCCCCCGAAATTTACAAATAAGAAAAAGATGGAAACTGATTTTGCACCCACAACAGAAGAAGATGAAATCAAGGAAGAACTTGTAGCAAGATCAGACCTTGAAAGATTTATTACTCAAACCGAGCCAATGTTGAAAGAAAATGATGAAGAAGCCTATGAAGAAGAAGCGGCTACGACATTTCACTTCTCAAGCATGCGAAAGCAGGAAACTACCATGGCACCTATGATAGTAGAAGTGGTTATGGTCTCCAAAATCTCAAGCAAGGGAAAGCTGGAAACTGCATTTGCACTCCCAACGAAAAAAATGACTGTGTCTCCCAAGTTCCTAAGTAAAGAGGAACAAGGTACCACAACAACTCCTAAATATTCAAATAGGAAAGAGTTTGAAGTCACTACTTCAACCAAAAAGGAAAGGAGGCCACGATGACCGCCTCCTTTTATCCCTCCTCACAAAAGATTTAAACCACCAGACATCAAGAGGGATAACAAAAGACACTCCAACTATAAACCTCAAATACGATACTTAGTCAAAAATATGTATGTCTACAGGAATTTCGTTGCGGCTTCTTACAAGAAAGGGAAGTAAGAGACATTAAAACGCCAGTGAAAAAAATCTATAAAATTGTCTGGTGAAACTCCAGAACAAGGACTTGTTGAGGAAGATGATAACAAGGACAATGAAACATAAGAGGTAGAAGACAAGGATATGAAAGATCAAGATGATATTGACAATCACAATGTCAATATCAATTGTAAAAAAACGACGATGTCGTAAATTGTAATAAAACACAAAATATGGTTAGAAATGAAATCATTGTTAACAACAATTATGAAAAAATTGAAGTTATAGAAGAAAGCAATGATGAAAATAAAAGCGTCAAAGATGACCTTAATCATGATAACATAGCAGAACGAAACCTAGAAGATGTTGCAACAAATGAAGAGATGAACATTCTATCAGTGATTGTAACTCAAGATGTTCTAGAATCTCAATATCAAAAGGTTTCTCGGAAACAACTAAAAACAAGCTCGTCAAACAAAGAAGTACATTATTAGTAGTTGCCGCTACATATAAGAAAACCATATCAAAGCATGCAGAAATATCATAAATCTGCATCAAATTAGAATGCCAAAAGAACACCATCAGATTAGAAGCTCAGAAAAATACTCCATATAATTGTTATTCGTTTATCTATAGAATCATACGCTGCATGAAAAGATTTGAACGAAAATACGACCAATTATTTCAAAACTTGTTAAACTGTAGCATTGTTATTCTTGGCAAAAATTCTAGTTGCAGCACGCTCATAAAATATTCGTGGACGAATCTTTTCAGATCAAAATAACTTGTAATATACCAAACGTATATCACTTTTATTAATAAATTATTAATTATTAGATTAAGTTATTAATTATTTATGTAAAAAATGGCATTACAAGTACACATTGTTTAAAGGTGTATCTTTATATATATATATATATAAGCCACGTGAATTTATTGTAAAGATCATCAATTCAATTATAAAAATATATTTATTTATCTAATAAGATAAATATGTAAAGTGTTACCTTACACAAAATCTATCTACCGATTGTCCAACGTTGCATAAATTCTTAGAAAATTTCTAGCCCCTTCTTCCATTGTACTAGCTCTTGTATGTTGTGCATTGTCCTCATTCTATCTCTCCTTTGAGGAAACTCCTTATACAAATTATTTCCTTCACATCCCCAACATTTCATTTGTTGATTCGTCCCTTTTTTTGAGACTATCATTATTGGTTCATTCTGAATTGGATTACTTTACTAAAATGAATTTTATTGATTTCTAATGAATGACTGCTTTTAATCCTTTCTTCATTTGTTCCTACCTATCCCTCTTATTATCCCTCCAAGACTTATGAACATCTTTCCATCCTCTGTTTTGATCATATAGGTGCTTAGCCTTTCTGATTGCCTCTTCAAGAATCTTGGGTTCAACATATTGAATTTTGTCTTTGTAAAATGAAGGAAATCCACTTATGAACCTCTAGTTTTTCACCTTCTCCTCTTTAATGAACCAAACATACCTCAATAACTTGAAAATTTTTATCTCATATTCCTCCATGCTCGGGGCTCCCAACTTGAACTCAAAGAACTCCTCAATTTTCCTCTTACAATAATGTTCATATAGGCACTTCTTTTGACAATATGTTTTGGATTACTTCCACGAAACTCTCTTTTCATTAATATGTTTCACTTTGACTAATTGATCCCACCACATGGAAGCCTTCCCCTGCAAGTTAAAGATGACAATTATGACCTTCGTATTTGAAGAATAATTATGCAATCAAAGATATTTCATCATCCCCTACAACCAAGCTTAAACATCTTCTTTCTTGTTCTAACTATTAAAAGTAGGTGGCTTAATCTTCCTAAACTCTCCTTGTAACACTTCTTCTACATGTCTTCTTTTACGATGCATAACTGGACACATTTATGGGTTTCTACTAGAATCCTCAGTTGTCTACAACCTCCTAGGTGCATGAGGTGGTGGATAATGATACCTATGACCCTTGGTAATACTCTTAAGAGTGTCCATATTTTTTATGGAATCTCTTCTTTGAACTGTCCTTGTCTTCTTTATCATGGAATGTAAATGATCCAACATGCATTTGCCGCTGTAACAGGTTTAAACTATGCATAAGTTGAGTGTATAGTTTCTTTTGCTAATCTTCAGCCCTCATGATTTTTTCATTTTTAGCTCAACAACTCTATACTTGCATCCTTAAGCTTCTCATAGTTTCCACCAGCTCTATTGCTTCAACGTTAGCTTTGTTCCATTAGACTCTGTTTCTTCATTTCCCACTCTAATATTCTAACCCCTCACTTATTCCAAACTATATGGAAGCTCCCCTTCCATTTTTGTTGCTTCAATATTGCTCTTAAATATGATATGGCTTATAAATATTGTAGACATGTATCTACAATGTGTTCAAATCATTAAACCTGTTAGATAAACCATTTTTCAAAATTTCATAAAAATTTCATAAATTCTTTCATGTATACAAAAAAAAATATGGAAAATACTCATTTGACAAATTTCTATCAATTAAACTACACACTCCCTTTTTTGTTAAAATTATGAAAAGATAATAAGTATTGATTCATAATCGAATTCATGGTACTTATTCTCCTACCGATCCTCTTTATAGTGACTATAACCATGTTGATTCCTGATATTATAGATGAAAGTTGCATCTCTTTAAAATCACATTTTTTGTCAAATTTTACACTGTTTCTGTAACTACACTTGTTTTGAATGACCAACTTTTGAGACCTATAAAAGAAAATTTGTAAAAAATAGAAAACATTTTCTATCGAGTGTCAATAACCTATATGAATGTGAGTAGCGAGACACTTCCAGCACTCGATATGATACTCCATTCATATTTTATAAAATTTTGGAATTGCCAACTTAAACTTTTGGAATTCTTCCAACCTTAGAATTTTCACTGAAAACTGGTATCTCGCAAACCAAGCATTTTCTAGAAAAAAACATCTTTAAGCAAAGTTATTTGGGTCGAGGAGTATGAAAAATGTTGAAATAAAAAATAAACTAAAATCTAATTGTGTTCTTTGATCACTTTTACCTCCTCCAAATTTTCAAAAATCGACCTCGTATGCACCCAAATAGTGGATTTTGGCCAGCTTAAATACCTACACTTCACATACTTTGGAATTCCACCAATTATCACCCAGTTTATTGTCATGGCTAGAAAACAATTGCACTTTAGAGGTTTTTGCCCAATCCAAGCCCACGTCCATCCTCTAGATGTCGTCGTCTAGATGTCGGTCTTCAAAACCCTTATTTCCAATTTTCTTCCTTATTTCCAATTTTCAAGAAAATTGGGGCAAAATAGGCTGATGTCCCTCTCTACTGTTTTTGTGGCCTTCATAAATGGCAACAGAATGCCATTGGTTTTGCCCAATTCGAGCAATTATGCTCATGTTATTGACAAATTTTAGGCTCCAAACTTTTTTTAATGACTTTTCTAATTTTCGGCTAATGTGGCATGATGTTGACGTGATAGGGTGCTAACATGTCCAGACACGTGTCTATTGATGTGTTCGTTGGGTCTTACATTTCACCCTGACATGACCATGTCACCCTCACCACCTGTCATTTCGTTGTTATGTCCAACCCCTAACAGTGACTCGATCTACACCCATGGTGGTTTCGGCTCATTGTAAAAACGGTTTAGAAAAATACTATCCTCATGAGCTGAAATTAACCCTAGGTTGACACAACAAACTGACAATTTTTCAATTTCGACACACGTCAATTATATTTAACTTCACCCATGTTCAAAAGTCGAAATAACTATTAATCGTTGATCCTGCAACCATCCAACGATCCGATCTCCTCTCGTTTTATACCCTCACACATGTGGTCATCTGATGTGGCTAGTCCACATCACCTCCCCTCATCCATGGAGCAACCCCACATCAGTTTGGATCCACGTGACACCTCCACGTCACACTCTCCACGTGGCATTTGGTGGAACTGCATCAAATTTTAAAATATATATATATATCATAAATATGTAGATTATGACCAACGTGTGGCCAACCTGAAATTACACTTGCCCATCCTCAACACTAAGAATTATTTTGTCAATCAACAAAACTGTGCACTCTTGGTTCTTTTCTCATATTGGTAAATATTTGTGAATCAACAGAACTAAAAATGTTTGACATTGATGCAAATTTTGCTAAAATTCATAAATCTTAGTACAACTGCTCTATGAATTACACAATGGATGACTTGAACATGATTTCCCCAATATTTTTCTCATTATTTAAATAAATTAAAACTATGTCTATAGAATTTTCAATTTCACCCATGTAGTCCCAATGTTGCAACATGTGACTTTGATACGAATATGTCACATAAAGATCACACCATACCTTTGGAGCCATGGGGTACACAAACAACTTACCAAATTCACCATTGATACCCAAATTCGTTTTTACTAAATTAATTATCAAATTTACAACGGAATTAAATATATGGTAGGACAAACTACACATGCATAAACTAGAACATATAAGCAATTACAACATGAATGCATTTATAAAATATCGGGTAATCCATGCAATTAAATATTCACATAACAATAAATTAAACAAGATGCATAACAAAGATAAATGCATGGCATTTCATACACACATATAAATTTATCTTAAAATATCCTCCAACTAAGTACATACTAAGGACGTTCCTCTCAACCATAAGCACTCTATTATACCAATTCTCTCTATAACAGAGGCCCATCCCGAGCTGAGACTATCAATCCATAGGAAGGAAAACTCAGCACAATACCAAACAAACTCATAGGTGTTGAACTCCCCCCACAGTTGACCCAATCCACTAGCACTCCTCCCCCATCAATCTACACAACCCAAGGAATAAGTCCCCTTCTTTGAGTTAACAGTCCCTCGGGTGATTCCTAATTCTCTTCCAAGGCTCCAGCATAGGCCATCTAGGGACTCTCTATGTTGGGACTCCAAGGAACTCAGTTACAAGATAAGTTCGCCCAAAAGGGAACTCAATTTCCCAATATCAAAGCATTTACAGCTCTGTAATTCTTATTGTTCTCAGATACAACTCCCAGCAATGGTATGAAATGATGGCTCCAATGATGACAAAATCTTGATGACTAAATGAATGACAACATAATGATTAAATGAACTATTTCTCAATAAATGCATGCATGCTAAGAACTAGCCAAGTGGTATGCATGGGTGATGAGAACTAGACAAGTGGCATACATGAGAAGTTCACATTTTTTCTAACTAATCTTAAACTCAGGATAATTAACTCAAGAAAATGGCTAACGTACTTTAAAGGGATTTATAAAACTTAGAATAAAAAGAAATAATAAAGAAATTGACTTAAATCATAAGCCACTAGAATCATCTCCCCCTTAAACCCCCTTTTCACTCTCCCCTCTTGTGGAATCATAACCCCTATCTCTTCTTCGTTCTTCTTTGTCTGCAGTATTTGTGGTTTTTATATTAAACATAAAATGTACATAATTACGTCATCTTGGTCATGCTAGACCATTTTTATCCGGGTTCTAGCCATTTCATCATTATATACATATTTACATAATTACATGTTGGGGTAAAAAATGGAGTGTTACAATAGTAGTCATGTTGAGTCTTCTTTCCCATGTCGACATGGAGAGATCTTTCCTTTTCAAGGACAATGAAAACATACTTTACATTTACACTCATTCTTGCTAGGCTCTATTGCACAAGTCACCTCAAAACCAGGTCAAACTAGACTATCATAACTGCCACCGAAGGCTCACACTCACCTACCTTACACTCTTTGTAACCAAGATTCTGTACCTTGGAACACAACTTCACAATCCAGAACCTCACAAACTTTGTGGTGGCTTGAGAAGTTCACACTTGCACCTACACAGCTTTTACAAAGTAGCTTCACAGCTTCACATTCTGTGGTGTAGCAGCTTCTATGACTTGAGACTCTCTGCAGCTCCACACACTCCACATTCTATGCCATTTCACACTCCACATCTTTCAATTTGCATAATGGGAATAATATTTGACAGCTTCACACTTCACGGCCAAAATAGTATTGTACCTAAACTCTTCCCCATGTTTTATTTTACCAGCCATGGTGGAGACCTTAGCTGCTTTAAATTAGCAATTACTTCTCATGGTGCTAAGCTATAAAAGCATAAGAGTGCAGGAAGGATAAGGCTGCACAAAGTACAACATCTAAAATGGACAGATGCATGAAATCTCCATGTGGAATAGTACAACTAGTTATATATTTTATGGATCATTTCGTGCAAGTAGAAGCAGAACTGCCTGATCATCTCACCTAGGAGTAGTGTGCAACGGCAACTATTAGGAAAGGTATGTCCTCATATAGAGGAGCAATGGACTGGACGTAGCAGCTAGTTGGGGAAAGCTTCTGAGTCCCCAGCCATTAGCCACATCACCTCCAACCTACACATCCCACTGATTCTAATTCTCATCAGTTACAAAGTAGGTCTAAAATGCATGGATTGGTCCAAGATTAGGCTAATGGACAAAACCAATTATGAAAATCGTTGTAAGAAACTGCCATTTTCTAACAGGTCCGCACATTGATAAAGGGTCAGTTGTACCTTTGCTGGTAGCAGCTCGTAGAATCATATACGCCAATGGCACAATGATCCAAGAAACTAAACAATGCTTGATACCAAAACATGCAATCGTGATACAATATTCAATAGACCCAGAAATTGGTCATAAATTGAATTATGCAAATATGATAATTCACCATTAAAGGAGTACAAACATCACATGGAAAATTGGTGTGTCTGCAATGTTGCAATCAGAAGGATCAATCAACAGTGGGCCCTAAATATGCTAGTAAACAACCCAGAATTGTAATGATGCAATCAGAAGAATCAATCAACAGTGGCCCTAAATATGCTAGTAAACAACCCAGAATTGTAAAAAACATGAACAAAGGGATCTCATAAAAGAAATTTCCCAATGTTGTGCAAGAAATTAAAGATTAAAACTATATATTACATATGAAAGACCAGGGAATTGATCATTATTCCTAGGTCAGTGCCTGTAAAGATAAAATTACACATACCTTAAAACTGACAAGGCCATCAAGGTAAAAGCCTTGAAAAAGACATGGCTCAACTCCTTTTTCAATATAGCAACATTTTGTCTTTTTTTCGGCCTGAACTTTTCATTGGTTCCTGTTACAGAATAAAAGGCACCTCTTAAACTCTTAACACCAGCTGAGAGCCAAACAAGTCCAATCCCAAATACAATATTCATAATCTTTCTGCCATCAAACAGTGCATTGACAGAAAACGTCTTTGCAGCAACATAAAGCATGATTCCAAGTCCACTTCCAGCAAGTGCAACAGCAAGTTGATTCAGCAGCATCAAAAGCTCCTCTTTACTGGATTTTGTCAAATCCAAAACACTTGATGCTGTGGAATCCTTGTTAAACAGCACCGAAAGCATGACTTCATAATGTTGAAATTGACTTCTCTTGAAAACATCTCGTCCTTTGTTGACAGACCCTTTACTCTTTTTTTTAATATGGTGTTTCCGTTTGACCTTTTCGGGACTGCATCCAAACATGTGTTCAGTATCATACCAAAAACTGCAAGAAAAATTTACAATGGAAGTATATAAACTGTACCTTGAAACTGAAGATTTCACATTTTGCATGAAAGCAGTTGCAGGTGCTTTTTCTGTGTCAGACTTGTTGGTGCCACATCTTCTCGAATAAGACAAAACAAAGTCATTCAGTAAGGTATATGATTTTACAAGTAGAAATCTCAAATTTTAGGAACTGATTTCTAGTGTCTCAAGAATTCTGTTAAAGATGGAAAGCCTTTACTTTACTGAAGGGAAAAGGGCCAAGAAACAAAACTTACAGTTTCATACATGCCTTTTCTTCACACTTTATTGCAGAAGTCTCAGGCAAAGAGCTGTAATTAGCAAATATCAAGATAAGTACGACATCCAAATTGATGGAGACTAAAATGAAAATAACCCCAAGAAGAAAAAAGAAAAATTAAAACCAAAAACACAAATAGCTCAGAACTGTACATTCTAAAATCTGGCAGTATTCCAGATTTCGTATTTGATTTGCTGTAATCGTTTAAAAGATGAAGTTTGCTAAAATTTGGAAGTAAACCATTATCAACGTCCCTTCTCGATGGAAACATCAAAATATGCGACTCTGGCAGTACCCAATCCACAGCGCCTGCCTCTCTCTGATAGAATTGAGGTATTGATTCTTTAAACCTGGAATAGGAGATACTGCGATCAGGCACTTCCAGAGAATGGTGTGTCTGAAAACCGTGCCTGAACTTAGCCATAGATTGTCTATATATAGGCTCATTGTATCCGTAGCTATAAAGGCCAAAGTCATCATCTGAAGAATAGGAACATTCATGCCCACACACAGCCAAACATTGAATACCCATTAACTTGGAGATCAAAGATATATCCAAGTTTTCCTTAAGCCTTTTCCTGCACCTGGACATAAGATATTGTAGGATCGTTTCATGTTGCAAGCACTGCCCAGCGATCGCAAACCAGAATAAAATAGAGTCATTGCAGGCTTCTGTCAATCAAAATACCCAATAAAAATGATTACATAATTAAAACATAAAACCAGACATGTACCTTCCATGATCATCTACAGAAATGTTTCATCATAGACTACTGCTAAGAGTCATTTGTTCCATCAACAGATGAGATAAGATAATTTTATTAATGTCCACCAAATGACCAAAAAGTAGGTCAATAGGACTAGGGTGTACATTCAGTGATGATAATCTCTAGGAGTGCACTAGGCTACTCTAAGAGGATAACATAAACAAAGATATATGCTGAAATGTTAAATAGGTTGTACATCAAAGAAAGATGTATGAACAGCCGCCACATCAACCACTGAGAAGGCAGCAATACAGTCCAATGAGGTCATCAGGAGAAAACGGGCTAACTATTTCATGCAAGCAACAGTCTCAGGTAGATGTTTTTGCATTATTTAATGAAAAATTCGCCCAGTAGTGGAATTGAAATCATTCTAAAATGAAAGAACAAGCAGACTAAAAAACTGTTCAGTGGAGCACATAGCACATAAACTAGACCTTGAATATCAACCAGAAAAGGTTCATTGATAGAAGGAAGTTTCCTTGAAAATCTTCTAGCTGCTCTTAATTCTGCAAATGCATAGTTCTGAGCATTACACAACAGATCTAACTTGAATTCTTCATCATGCAGCCCAATAACATCTGTTTCAATTTTTTTATCTTGCACCAATAGTACAAACCCCTGGACATAAAACAAACAGACCTTAGTATCAGAAGACATGTAACTAAATTGTACATGCAAGAACATAAAACTAGGTATGGGAAGAACTTCAAAGTACAAAAGAACCAACCATGACTATGGCTATTACTTGGATACCCAAACTTTGGCAATCTGTCTAAATATTTGCTTTATCAGACTGATGACCACCAAATCCTGTACCCTAATCTTTTCATATTTACCTAGGATTAACTAGCATTTTGTTGTTGCATTGGTGTTGTTTATGCAGAAGACAATAGCTTAGTTCCATTCCACAAGAAGCCCAGCTTATTACCATTTTCAGTTTACATCAAATGATCCAATGATCTAAACTCTGCAACTGGTTACTGCATCAATTTTTGCATGACACAACCTCATCGTTATGTATGGTTGATGTATCGTGATGAAAATTAAAATCCCCATTTACATTACAAGAGAAGAAAAGGTGGATTTAAAGGTATGCATGGATGCTTTACGTTCCCTATCTACTTCATACTGATCAGATGATGTACAGAATACCTTGTTTATATTAAGTAAACTACAGTTGATTACCATTCTCTATTTATGTCACAGGCAACGAACAATTCTGACATTCTTTGAGACTTATTATCTCATTTAAGACCTGAAAAATAATCATAACTAAAGCAGACCCATCTATTGATTTATTACAAACATAACTGTTGATTTATTTATGAATATCAAGAGAAATCTCATAGCAAGGCTAACATGAAGACTGCAAGATCATTCCAAAATTAGTTCAGCCACAGCAAGCTAAGATCATAGTTCTTAAGTGGGACAGATGGAAAGTTAAAATTCAAATTACTTTGCATTTTAACATGCTTCACCACCTTAATTTCAATGTGTTGTATTTCTACCAAATGCAAAAATTGAAGTATTCTATCGATAACTTCATTGAGAAGAGCCACAATCATGTCCTGTCCTCCATTAGATTCCATATGCATTTTGATGTAGGACTGTTACAATGCATGAAAAATGGGACACTATCACATTTAGTCATAACCCATGCCCATATGGGTTGCTGTATTGAATGGAAAACAAAGGCATCAATTCTATCTAGTACAATGAAATTATGCATAGACTGTTATGAGCCTAAATTGAAAACTGATCATATGATTGAAGTATGATAAGAATGTTGCTGTTATTTAGAGCTCTGATACCACGGTAATAAGCCCAAACTTGACAACAGCAGATGAATCTTGTATGGAATTTGTATTTTCAGTAACAAGATGAACAGTATTTTTTATTTTCTTGACCATGACTAGACGAGACGATTTTATGAGTTTCACATTTAAAAAATAAATAAAAAGCTATCACCATATCACTGTATGTGTTATGCTACAAATTCCAAACATCCCAAGCAACATACTATGAGCTGACCAAAGTTTGATCATATTGTTACTGACGATTGAAAAAGCCTTAAGGTTGTAAATAGTTACAGTACCAAAGTGGTCACCCTCTTATACAAGTTTTACTAAGGCTTTACCTGTGAGAAAATAGTGTGAATACTGATTGTAGTTTGTCGGAGACCCAGCTCTTGAATGGGGTGGAAGGTAGTTTGTCAGAGACCCAGCTCAATGAATGGGTGGAAGATTGTATGCACTTATTTTTTTAATCTAATAAAATATATTGA
Source organism: Pseudotsuga menziesii (assembly GCA_001517045.1). Lineage (NCBI taxonomy): Eukaryota > Viridiplantae > Streptophyta > Pinopsida > Pinales > Pinaceae > Pseudotsuga > Pseudotsuga menziesii. The sequence goes on from LPNX010598277.1 coordinate 294,636, forward strand.
ATTATTGTCAATGGGGCATCAGAGCACTGTTGAAGCCCAAGGAGTGTTAAGCTGTCCACCAGGATTCTTTTCTCACTATGGTATGCCCCATAGCAGCAAGATTTGATTATATTGCCTTTGTTGTATGAAAATTCAACAGCCATACGAAATTCAATAAAATTTCAGAACTATTATGAACAATACACATGGTATCGTTAACATATTTTTAAGTCTGTGATAATGTCTCATGTCTTTGAAAATCGTCAACCCATAAACCTAACGAAAGTAATCCAAAATTATTAATAAAAACCTAAAAATATAAACTAAAAAGACAATTTTTCAAGGAATAAATTATTTTTTCTATCCTGATGCTCAAATTCTTCCAAAATTTGAAACGCATAATTTTATATGTATGAAATGTATAGTTATACCACATATTGAGGCAGTAATAGATTTCTGAGTGTTATGTATTTCTTATAATATATTATATTTGAAATCGTATTCGGTTTCGAATCTAACTACTTTGGTCTACCCCACCTGAATGGCCTGAGTTTCAAGGGGATAATTCCGTTGCAAGTCCACCTGAAAGGCATGAGTTTAAAGGGGATTAGGTATAAGGCCGGTTGCAAGTCCCAGGTGCTTTTGGGATTCTGATTCTTCCCTCGCTATGGTCTGCGCCACTCGCAAGGCATGAATTTCAAAGGGATAAGGCCAGGAGCAAGTCCTGGGCGATACTGGCAAAATAAATCCCCATCGGGTCTGGCGCTTATTAAGACACAGTGCCTCAGAATGTGTTTCTTGAAAAACTTACACATATAATTACTGTTTTCTCAAAACAATGATTCCAATCAGTCGATTGCATGAAATCTGTAACTGTGTATTCTTTGTCTCTATCCATATCTATATACACAAGATTTCAGACACTGTTTTTCTCCCTTATAAACATGAAAATAAAATATGGATTACCCCCACACACAGAAATTTTAAGTAACAGTGAATCCATTTCACCGGTAGTCCTCCGTCCGTTGGACAACATTTGATTGCACCCCGATCAGATTAGCTGTGAAGACCGTTTTCACTATTGGGGATTTGATAACTTACTTTCTTGACCGGTTGAACGGAGTGCCTGGGCAGCTTCTTTGCGAAGTGTATGGCACCTCTGGAAAGCGGAAGAGCGGAGGGGAGAACGCACGGATCCACCATTGCCTTCATCGAATTTTCCTCGGGGAAATCTCAGGCACGTATCCAATTCATTCATTGAATGAATGGTTCATAAGCGCCCATAAATATTTGGTTTAGAAGCATCTAGATATCAGGATTAAAATAATTGGTAGGTCAAACAACTCTCTTATGTCACAACACCTTGTAACTATCATCTATCACACCACGTCGCTTTCCATGTACCCACATGAAGCTGGTGCCATGGGGTTAAAGGTGATGTGGCATTGGGGGTTTGCTCAATTTCATTTTGAGAGTGAGATCTCTAGTTAGTAATTAACCAAACTTTAAAGCTTAAAAAAAAAGGCTTAGCATGTCCCTTGATACTCTAACAAAAAACATTGTTAAAGCATTTTAATTTGATAATGTTAGAGGTAAAGCATAAGAAAGAATTAAGTTGGTTTGAAGATGAAGTGCATATAAATCTATGAATATGCATAAGGTTTATTTTATAAATATTATTTATATTTTTAATATAGGAGGAAGGCCAGCTTTATTTATTATAATAATTAAATTATTATTATTATTATTATTAAGAATAAGCTATATATTCGACGATTTGCACCAGAGTTTACCTGACGTTGTCGAGTAGATAACTTACTTCGTTACTCGTATTTGCGACTTATCGGTATTTGTACTTTCATAATCCTTCCAAGTGCGAAAGCTTGATGGCCACGAACAATATGGAAGGCAGTGCGCGGAGTTTATCAAGAAGAGGCTTTGCGAAAATCTTATTAAGGAGTTGCCTTTATTCATTAGTGGCACCTTGCTATAACTTTGCTCGTGAGAAGTACAACTCTGTGTATTGTGAATGTAGGGGACTCTATGTCTATTATTGCACAGACAGAAAGGGATGTAATGGAGTCGAGGCTTTGGATATCTCTTGTAATCACAGACCGACTGCTCAAACCTGAGTTTATCCTTCTGCACGTCGCACATTGACTGCTCAAACCCGAGTTTATCCTTCCACGCGGCACACAGACTACTCAAACCCAGTTTATCTTTGGCTTCAGCTTTCGTGTGAAAAATGAAATAAGCTATGCAATCACTCTATCAGCAATTTAATATGCAGAGAAATTTCCAAGTGTATGAAAATGCAAATACTGGTAAGTCGCAAATACGGGTAATGGAGTAAGCTATCTAATCGACGACGTCAGGTGGGCCGGTGCAAATCGTCGGGTAGATAGCTTACTCCTTATTATTATTATTATTATTAAATAATTATTGAATTTTTTGGGAAAAATAATGATTATTAGGTTAATAAGAATGTTATTATTGATGTAATATTTTTATTATTATATGGTTTATGATATATTGTTTGTAGGGGTGTACATTGATTGGTTGAGAAGTGAAATGATATGACATTGTAAAAGAAGTCACAAGTTCAATCCTTTACTAATCTTGCATCATGCTTACAGGTTGTGTGGTGCACCTAATGGTAGTGGATGAGGATGAGAAAGACCTTGATAACGAGTCGTCAATTCCCATAGTATCAAAAATGATTTATGATATATTGCAACTTAGATCTTGACCTACATATAAGAAGGAAAGATATTTTATAATAAGTTGTCTAAATACAATAAAATAATCATTTTTCAATTACTCCAAATTATGAGGTAAAAATGATTTTAAATTAATTACAATAAAAATATTTTAAAATACATTAAAAATAAAAACAATTAATTTATCAATTCAAAATTATAATTTCAACATAAATTATATAATCAAATTTAAATAATAAATAAATAATATTTAAATTATAAAATATTTAGTCTTTCTTCCAAAATACCAAGAAAAACAACTTGCTATCATTACAAGACATCTTATAAAATAACTAATATATTTATTTTAAAATCAATTCACCATTGTAAACACTCCATTAATAATCATATAAATTATAACCCCAACACTTTTCAATGATCCATAGACCAAATTTTGTCATATAAAAAATCACTTAAGGGAAAAGGCATATATAGTATCTTTTTTTTGTTTTCCCTTTAAGGAAACAATTTTCCCTTTTAGATTAAAGTCTTTCTAAGAGGTCTTGTAAATTCAAAATAGTAAGACAAGTTGTGCCATACGTAGAATCTTTTTGATTTTTGGAAGGATGTGGACTTAGCTTCCATGGTCGATATTGCATGTGATTTGTAAAATTGTTTACCTATCGAAAAGGTATATGGGCTTTTATAATCGTTCCATGTTATATGAAGACAAACAAATGGAATTACAAATAGAATTATGAGTTACTCAGAAAAAGCATGGTGCCTTTGTTTGTTTAGAATTATGGAGTTGTTGCTCAAGTTAGTTACAAATAGCATGGTGCTTTTGTTGGTTTAGAATTATGAAGTTGTTATTATTTATTCATTATAACATGTATAGGTGAAGATAAATCTAGCAGGTTGACAACTTAGCATATTTTCAATTAAGTTTTTTAAGTTCTAACTGACATCTCACGAATGCTTCACTAACTTGTCAATAATATTTAATGTTTAAGTTATTGATAGTATTGAGTTTTAATCATTTTATAAGTTATATGTTTCTCCTTCTATGTTGTATCTTGTACATAAATGAAGTGAAGCAAGTCAAAGATATGAAGGAGGAACTAATGGATTATGAGGAGGATGAAGAAGAACTTCTTTCTAAATTTATCTTCGTGGTTAGAGAAGAATTGGAAGAGTATTGCAATGGATCAAAGGAATTTTAAGAAGATATTTGAAATGAAGAAGTTCTAGACTTAGGTCAAACCTTAGAAAAGTCCATCCAAAAAAATGACATCTAGATTGGCAAGGGCATGGTTCATAGCATAGTAGCAAGATATAGTCTTATTGGCACTTCATGTACTGAAATTTGCAAGGAATTAAAAATTTGGTTTGGCATAGCACCAATATGGTAAAGTTGACTAAATGCTTAAATATATTTACAATTTTAAACTTTTAAATGTTGATGAAATGTTACTATTAAAATTTAATTATTATGGTAAGAGTAAAATTTCAACTAGAATCATCAATGCTCATACTACACTTTAACTTTTAACAATTCAACTATTCATTAATTATAAATATAAGAGTGGAACTAGAATGGCATTATATTCCATATCTCAAGTCTCATACTATTTATAACTTCAACATCACAAGATAGTTACCACATTCAAATTTTTAGCCTATAATTTTTTTCATGTAAATAAATCTAAAATTAGACTGCATAAGCAATAATGTTTTTGCAGAAAAAGAGAAAGTGAAAAATGGACACGTAAAACACATGAATCATTTCAAACAATTTGTTTACTATTGCTCCATGTAATTTTCTAAATTAATATTGAAGTCACATGTGTTACTTAATCAACATTAAAAACAAATACATTGAGGCCATGAACCCATACATACATTTAGATATGAGATATGTTTCAAGTTGCTTACAATGAAGAATGAATGCTATTTAGAATTTTGAACTGGTACATGCAGTTTTAAATTTTCTAAAATTCAAAAAAATCATGTTTTTGTATTTATAAGATGTATATTTCTGTATTTTAGTCGTACTAGATTTTTTCTTTGCATATTTTTTTGTATCGAATCATATTTATATATATATTTGTACTTGAATATTGCTAACATGGTTCATAGTGGCATTGGAATGATTGCGGAAATGGATAGAAATAATCCATGTGAAGATACAAAGGTAAATGAACAAATTCATGACATACAAGTTGGAAAGGTAAACACGAAGAATTTATTCCAAGGCAAGAGAAGCTTTTATGGAAGGAAAAGCCAAGTGTAATTGGTCATAATTTGGAGGTACAAGGGTTTTCATCCATCCAAGGGAAGATCACCAGAGAACTATTCCTAGAGGAATACTTTGTAGGTAAAGAAAACTATGGACAATGTTGAACGATGATCCAGGGAAAGGAGAAGAAACTCAATCATAAGAAGGTAAAAGTTGTTAGTGATTGAGAAAATATGAAGAAACTTGAACTTTAAAAATTTAATCCACAATTACAGTGCAGATAGATCTCATCAATAATCCAATGACATAAATAAATCAAACTATAGAACACATGATATACCTTGGGAAAACCCTCCACTGATTCGAAGGATAAAAATCCCAGCAAACAATCTTAGAGTTTGATTGATAATTGGAGAGAATGATTACAACACAATAACAAATTGCCTTCTCCGAGAGCACCAGAGAGTAGATATCAAATGGAACACTGTGTTGATCTTGCCAAGTGCACAACACTTTAATAACAAGACAAATTAGGTCATACAAGGAAGGTAGTGAATATTGCATGCTTCAGTAAGTAGTTAACACTAAGAAAATTGCTTTATCTTCAACCATGCGCCCTCATTGACTTGCTGTCAAGTTGGCACTCCATAATTATCTCCCACAAAGAAGATATGTGCCCTCCATTAATTCGCTGAGTTTAACTGTCTCTAACTGAATTGTTAATTGAATGAATTGAACTGAACTAAATGGAACTGCATGCAATTGAATAGAACTACATGCAACTAAATATAACTGAATGTAATTGAACAAAATTGAATGTAACTTAATAGAAATGAGTGTAACTGAACAGAATTGAATCTAACTGAACAAAACTCAATGTAACTAAACAGAACTTAATGTAGCTGAATCAATGTCATCTCCAACAACTACTTGCATAAATTAAGGAGTTGATTCCTTAATTAACTTAAACTTGTTTATCATAATTAAAACTCAACTTATGTCTTATCAATTCGAGTTCACTTGGTGGCATGCATGGGTAATTCGAATTCTTCCTTTATTAACTTAAACTTGTTTATCATAATTAAAACTCAACTTATGTTTTATTAATTCGAGTTCACTTGGTGGCATGCATGGGTAATTTGAATTCTCTCTCTATCTATGTGCTCATTTTCTTTGCATGGTCCATATGTGTTTTCATTAATTCTATATCATATCATACACATAAGAATTGTTCTGAACCTATGATCATATGTGTTACCTAGGTCATATACTCACATGCTAAAGTAAATCACTCTAGGGGTATCTAATCCCTAAAGGAAACGTGTAGCACCTGTTGACCATGACTAGCCATACATCACATAGTATATCCTCAAGACTTAATACAACATAAGTCATGCGAACTTAATACACCATAAGTTTCGAACTTGATACAACACAAGTCTCAAGCCTTAACATAAGGTCGTGATCTTAACCATAAGATCCTAGTACAAGAATCTCTCATGAATATGACAATGCCATGCCAACTTAATACAATATAAGTTTTGGACTTGATACAACACAAGTCTCAGGCCTTAATACAACATAAGGTCAATGAGAATATATGAACCTAATTATAACATAGACTATGGACTTGATTACAACACAAGTCTCGGACCTTAATACACCATAAGGTCATGGAGAATAATTCTCGAAGTTGTACTCTCAACAAAAGTGAAAGGAGACAAGGTCAGGTTGGTTGTAGGGGAGGATGTAGGGATTTACTTTGTAATCAAGTTGATAGATAAAGCATTAATTAGTATATTTACAGGCAAACATTTGACAAAAATCTCTTTGTATAGTTGGATGGAGAAGGAATGCATAGATTTACTTGGTTACATTATGATTTACCATATCCTAGTTCAAGTTTGGTTAATGATCAAATCAGGGAAAATTTTAAGAACCCCCTAAATTTATATATATAATAAATGGGTGAATCCGCCTAATACATGAGAAAGTATGACGACTATTTTATCAATAATATAATATGTATATATAATTTTTTGGCGAATCTTTCATGGAATTATAAAATCTTGTAAAATACGGGCGAATCTTTTACAAAATTATAAAATCTTGTGAAATAATGATGAATCTTTCACAAAATTATAAAACCTTGTATAATATTTAGTGAATATTTCACAGAATTAAAAATCCTGTAAATTTGGCAAATTATTCACTTGAAGATAAAAATTTAAGTCTTGACAAAATTTGACTTAATAAAATTACCTAGATGATGTTGTATTTACTTTAGATTTATCACATACTCTTGCACTAGAACACCTTGTAAAGAAAATTCAATTTCGAAGCTAAAATGTTGCCTTTATTCATCACAACTACTTGTATACTACTAAGTTCAAACCTCCTTAGAGATAAAATCACGATAAAATGGAGAGATTATTTCATAAATATTTGTAATTGATAGTAGAACATTTTATTAAAGTGTGAAGCTCATCTATCATACAACACTCAATGTACAGTCAATTTTCATAAAATATGTTGGGCCCAATCATCCTCCTGAATCTAAAAATATAGCTACAATAAAAATAGTTGTTTGAAGCACTACTCGAAATACAAGGCTTGATCAATGCTCTCAAAAACTTCAATGGATGGTTGCATAGCATCCACATTGACATTAACATCTTTCTAGTAAGGATGACCCCATTTTCTAGCACGACCTGCAATCGAGATGAATAAGTTGCATAAGAGAAAGATAATAAGGTATCTCTCACAAAACATTAAAATGAAAAATAACACCCTTTTTTTAGTTTACAAACTTTCCATAAAATGCAAATGCTCATCTTTGTGTATGATTCACAATAGGGAAAATTTTAGAAACATGTACCTCAACATATTCTTTCAAGCTTTATTCATAAATATGGCCAGACTCCTAGAGGCTACATCAAATGTTCTTTTAGTCATGAAATCAAAAATAAAATTTCATTATATGAATTTCGGTCTCATTGCCAATAGGTCTCCTATGATGAATGCATAGGAACCTAGTAAGCCAGTGCATAGACCATTTTTCTCTTCGCTTAACAACTCAGATCTCATTTCCATTTCTAAAAACCAACTCACCTTTTCAAAGAAAATATAAAATAAACATAGTATAATCTAAAATTTAAATGGTGAAGATGCTTAAGTCATGCAACAAAGTGAAAGGAAATACAAACATCTTTCCTCGAAACATCAAATATTTAAAGAGAACAATAGTAATTAAAAAAAGCATTGAATGCTATAAAGGGCTACAAAGGTCTCAAGTCACAAACAAGTATCAAGGGAATAAAAAATTTAAGAAAAATAAATGCAATCAAAATTTAAGAAACAAACAAGCCATTTATGAAACTAATCAAGCTAGTACAAAGGGCTCAAACTGCAGTCAAGTATCAAGGGAATAAAAATAAATTTAACCAAAATAAACACAAACTTTCAGATTTGAAAAAATGTTCCAAATGAATGAAACAACAAACCGTTACATCTTCCAAGATATCAAAGTTAAAAAGTTTTAACTTTTGAATGAGCCCATTATTCCTAAGTGGAAGTATTGTTAAATTAATTATTTAACCTTTAATACTATGACACTATCTATAAATAGATAGGTCCCAACTTCATTTCATGTCACATATAAGAAAAAAACAATGTGTTAGTTAACTATCAAAACATCAAACTTCAAATAGATTGCATCAAGGAAATGTAGCTCCAATATTATTATATTTAATACGAAGTATAGACTATAGAACCTATTTTTACCTAAAATGCAAGTTCATTTTTATATATGGTAATCCTTCTTCTGTCAAGAATTTCATTTTTTTAACCTACTCCAAAAAAGAGGAATATCAAAGTTAAACTAACAAGAATCACATTATCTATTAAATTGCACTCATTATTTATACACTACCAATGTATATTAATTTAGATAATATCTTGTGGGATATCAAATCCCCAATTCCCATGTTGACGCTCACTTTCTGCATTTTGAACATGAACTTTTGTAGATGAAATATCATTACGAGCCTCCAAAACATTATGTTCTGTATCAAGTTCATTGGAAACATTTGTTATATTGTATCCTCCTCTTCTCTCACAATCTAATCACCAAAGTGCTAGAGCTCTATTGAAAGGAAAATTGGTAATGTCATATTTTGTTACATATAATCTTAAACAAATATCCATATTCTTATCAAGCTTGTTCCTCCACTTTGACTTCAAGAATGATAGTGCATTAAACATTCTCCCGTCCTCCACTGATCCCAAAATCATGGTTTGACATAAATCAACTAATTTGAAATACTCTGACATGTTTTCTTGTAAATATTGACTTTCACTTTAAAGAGTCCATAATTTGATTACTGCATCATATTCTATAGGTTTCACCAAAACATGATATTGAATTGACATTGTTTCGGAAAAGTGAGAAGCTTGTTGATATAATTTTGAATAATTTAATATACCTCCAATCTTTTCTCCTTGTACCTTGACATTCCTACCAAAGTGGTGCACTAAAATACTCAATTTTGCTAAAAAGTCAACTTTCAAAGTGTCTATATCTTTTTCACTATTCCAATATTGAGGGTATAGCACAGACATGGCCTCCAATAGTTCATCTCGAGGAAATCGTTCTCCTATCTCTGATAATAGTGATTGTGCAATTTGTATCAAATTGTGTCTCATTGAAATCACAATATCATTGAATTGGTCTCTTGACACACGACACTCTTCGGTGGTTTGTCCCATCTTGCTAGCATAATGAAAGTGAATCATATAACCACACACTGCTATACATAGTATCCCTTTTTCATCAAACTTCAAATAACTTTCAATATTGTATATATCAATGAGAGTAGTCCATTCGTTCAAAGTTGCACTTGTAAAAGACCCTGGCATGGTATACAAATTATCTAATGCAAGGCATGCCAATTTCCTTGCATTTGTGTACTCTGCAATATAAAGTGTACGACTCTAAGCCATTTTCACAAGGATATTCATTTCATGAAGCAAAGGAAGAATTCCAACCAATGTTAATTATGTCTCTATATCAGTTAGTCGAAAGAGAATATCTTAAGCTTTGTCTACACTGAAGCGATGTTCATACATCACCCCTACCAATGATTGGTACTCACTAAACATTAGAGTAATTTTGAGGTCTAAAATGGGCCTTCTAAGGAAAATAATAAAATAATAGTTAAAATAATAAAATAACATTTATTAATTTTGGAGGAAGAAAGAAAAAACTACTTTTTTGTTCATATTTTCAACATATCTCGCTGTGTTTTTCCTCAAATTTTGAGCAAGAGGACTTGATGGATGCAGAATTAAATTCTGCATCCAACGGGTACCCACACTGCATACTTTTGATGGACCCCACTGCCCCAAAAACAAAAAATACCTGAAAAATGTGATGATGCATTGTGGGTACCCGTTGGATGCGTAATTTAATTCCGCATCCAACGAGTCCTCCCGCTCGAAATTTGAGTAAAAACACAGCGATATATGTTGAAAATACGAATCATCATGACGTTTTTTCAGGTATTTCTTTTTTGGGGGGCAGCGGGGTCCGTCAAAAGTATGTAGTGTGGGTACGCGTTGGATGCGGAATTTAATTCCGCATCCAATGAGTCATCCCACTCGAAATTTGAGTAAAAACGCAGCAAGATATGTTGAAATTACGAACAAAAAAGTAGTTTTTTAATGCAAGTCAACCATTATGGTTGACTCATTTTATTGAAATTCTATTGGTTCTTGAATTCCAACTCATAAGAATTTATTGTTGCTTAGTTTTCTTATAAGACCCATTTTAGACCCCAAATTTCCTCTAATGTAATCTTTGAGTTGGTCCATTTAATGACATCCATCTTGTATCAACATCAAGTTAATATTTTCTTCCATCTTTAATACCGTCTGCAAATTGTTGAAGCTATGTAAATCACTTAGGACTACGACAAAAGTATGCATGAGTCTCATGTACAAGTTCTTCAACTTTTGAAACTAGTGGAAACTTGCTTACTATTTAAAATGCAAGATTCATCCTATGAGCCATACAATGAATACTGATCATAAATGGTGAAGCTAATAGTTGTAGTTTGACACAAAGTCTGTTCCTTTTTCCTTGCATGATTGATGTTCCATCTGTTTCAACACATACCAACCTCTTTTCGATCATTAAATCATCCATACCACCGATTTCCTTCAAAGTATTAATAACAAGTTCATAAACATTTCCAGTTGTAGAACTCTTCTTCATTTTTTGAATTCCAAGTAGATATGAATGTCTAATATGATCATTAACCATATAAATTATCATGCATATCCATTAAGTATTATCAACAGTCATAACTTCATCCAAAGATAGTGAAAAAAATATGGCATTTGCAATCTTCTTTTTCAAATCATCATTTTCTACTTGATCTAGATATCTTGATCATTCTCAACCACTCGTTACAGACCAGTGAGAAAATGGAAAATTCGATACTTCAAGAAAAGATACATAGTTCTATTGCAGGTGCAAATTTTTTTCCCCCAATTTTTTTTTTTAATTTTAGGGTCCCCCCTTTTCTTTTAGTATTTAGAAAGCTTAAGGAATCTCATGACTTTACTGAAATCTTGCTCGTGACTTGAAATTTTGAAAAAATTGAGAGTTTGTCTACTTATATCAGATGCACAATTGACTATGTTTCCGATGCATCGGAGCCATAGTTGACTAGCTCCCCGATATGCCATCGAAAGCATTTCGAGGTCTTTAGCTAATATATCGGATGTCGTTTCACCTATTGTATCGAAAGTTGTTTTTCGATCTACCGAAAGCTTAGTCCAGAGCATTTTCGATGTTTCGCATCCCCATTTGTATATCATTCTCCGATATCCAATGAGTTTGGTGAGTCGTTCTCGCCGTATCGACTGTGTACGTTGGAATGAGCCGAGGGTTTAGTGGTTCCATCGGCCGACGTTGCGGGAGCGCAGTGTCGAATCCATCTGACGCTTCATGTTGTTATCGCCGATACTGAGATGAATTAGTGATTTTGGCTGCCGATATGGTTTGTAGCATTTCGACGTTTTCCCTCCGATATCTCGGATATGAAGTGTTGAATCAATCCAATGTATCGGGTCTTCTCAGGAGTATGTTTCCGATGTCGGTTTAACATTTCTTTCCCACCTGATTAACTATTCCCTCGCACGGTCGAGCTTATAAAGCCGTAAAGGTTTTTTTTTGTCATTATCACTCGTGTTTGTTGCCCATTGGAGTCTGCGCAGCTGTTGACTCTGTGGACGAGTCGTTTACTAGTGGAGGTCATTTCTGTCCAGGTCATCCACGGATTTTTCCAGGTAGGATCTACCTTAACCTTTTTTTTCAGCATCGTTTTGTTTTATCCATAAATTTGTTTATGGTTAAGGTATTCGTTATCCCGCGAGGTTTTGCGTCGGTCATTTTCTTTTCTAAGGTTTGCCTTATTTGATTTGTAAGTGTCATTTCACCGAGCAACCCATCATCTCGTTTATTCTCGCCCAATCTCTGATTGATTGTTAAGCAGTCATGAGTGCCTCTTTGACAGTTGTTAAGAAAATGAGGGCAGGGTGAAGATGGGCGTTTCGCCATCTGCACTGCTCCCTTCTTTCCTGTGCCATTGTAAACCACAGGCCGCGCAGCCATGGTAAGAGCAGCGATAGGTTTCCCTGGGATGCGGGAGGAGTATTCAGTTGTATAAAGGGGTTTTGGGGTTTTTAGCGATCTGCGGTTTTAAGGATTTTTCCCTCAGTTGAGATTTCTACCCATAGACATAAGGGTGTTGTGAAGATATAGAGTTTGCCCAAGCAGAATATTTTCGTAGATTTGGGATAGATAGGTTTTGCAAGTTCTTGTTGTTAGAGCTTCGCATACAAAAGGCCCATTTGTTTGATAGAATAAAAGCTATTCAGCATGCATATTGATGGGATGGTAATGTTCTAGTTGTTTTTTTGTTGCTTTCAATACATAGTTTGCTTGAGCAAATGGACTACAACTATTTTTGCATGATCAATACAGGCTAATTATCAACACAACAATATGCCACGAAAGCAGAAAAAGAAGGCCCAAGCAACTGAGGAGGAACCAGAAGTAGAGATAATAACCATAATTGAGGTTATTTATGAAGATACTAAATCCATTACTAGAATTGAGCCGGAGTATAAATGGGGAGAGATATACATAATGATCTCCAACCAGATTGTTCTAGAAGCTGGGTTCAAAGATCTGCCCATATATGCCATCATTGAGAGATCAGCCATTATGAAGGTGGCTACTAGACCTGAAATTTTCCCCTGTTCATAGGTGATAGGGTGGATTCTGCCAAGGGCAGATGTAACGAGGATGATACTGGCCAACACCGAGAGGCAGGGTTATGCTGCATATAGCCCAGCCTATGTATCTTTGGCTTATAAGTTGCCAACGCCACAAACCTATTTGACTGAGAGTTGGTTGAAAGATATCAACCTAGATATGGTGGAAACAGTTAAAAAAATGATGATCCCAAGTAAAAACTTCCGTACGAGGCTTTCAGGAGAGTACGAAACATCAACCCTCCACACTCCATACAGGTTAATTGCATTGATGTTAAACATAATTTTTGGGAGGGATAATGGAAAAAAACTTTAAAATAGGTTGGGTACCAGTGATATTTTTGTGGCCACCCAAGGTACAACCTTTAATTGGGCAAATATAGTGTCCAACATCTTGTCAGCTTGTATAAGTGCAACATTGGGAGGAGTGTCCCAAAAGAAGATGGAATTTTATGAGTTCAAAATTGATTGACTGCATTTTATGTACTCATCCATTCCCAACATTGAAGTGCCAATGGGATAAAGACCGGTCCCCTGTGTATGCTGAGTATCAATTTTTCCGGGCTCACAAATATTATAGCCATTACAATGAGATTTGTGAGAATTTCATTATGCCATTGTGTACATTGATTTTCTTGGTTGAATGTAATTGTATGTCAGAGGAAGATCTGAAAGTTGTGCAAAATAACAGGAACTATTATTTGACAGAAGAAGGTTTGTATTTAAGAATGTACGGTGGTTCAAGGGCTCCTTCCCTTCTACCTAGGTATGCTACAGAATATGTGATCCATAAAGAGGTTGTGAGACAGTTGTACATTGACGGAGTGGGAAATTTCCTATTTGAGCAAAAGAAGGCAGTGTATCCTGCATTCCCTTTTTTATAGGGAGTTACAAATTTTCCAAGGTAAAAACTGCAGCGGAATTTGTTAAGGAACTAGAGTATTTTCACTTCAATGAAATGATTTTCCATAGAAATTACTCTGAGGATAAAGTTGTTGATTATTGCACAACAGCTGGAGTGCATTTTGAGTATACATATTTTTGGGATAAAGATGAAGAAGTCTTCCGGAATGCTCAGAACATGACAGCTTTAAGAAGGAGGTTCAAACAAAAGATAACTATTGTTGGCGGAAAGGGGAAGGCTAATGAGCAACTTAAAAGGCAAGGAGAAGAAGCATCAAAGAAAAGGCAGGAAGAAGCTCACAGGTTGGCACATGAAGTAGAGGACTGGTTGCGAGCCGAAGAATAAGAAAAGAGAAAGATAGCTGAAGAAGCAGAGAAGAAAAAAGAAGAAGAAAAGGTTCAGAAAAAGAAGAAGGAAAGTGAGAAGTTAACATTAGAAGCAGCTGATAAAGAGAAGGAAGATACAGAAAAAGCTGCTGAGGAGTTACAAAAGGCACTAGAGAAACAAAACTATGTGAGTCAAGAGCAAACTCAGCCCTGTGCTGATCCAGTAGGACCATCTGCTCACTTCAGTAGCATAGCGAGAGGAGATCCATTGTCAGTATCAGGAATTGACTTGATTACTTTTATTCCCATTGAAGAAGATGAAGTGCCTGATTTAAATACTATTTTCTATGACAAGGTCAAAAAGAGGATTGTTAAAATAACAGAGAAAAAGGTGAACACTGGAGGTAAGACGGGAATGATGGTGACCGATTAAGAAATGGTTCATGATACCAACAAAGATCCACGATTAATGGCAAAGGTTGGTGTAGCCACATCCCTGGCTACTGAAGATAATGTGGATAGAATAGTGACGGATCTCAAGCAGTCCCAAAAGAAGGTCACATAGTTGAAAGAGACCTTCAAAAATGAGAGAAACAAAAGTCAAAATTTGAAGAGAAAATATGAAGATATGATTAGTGAAATTGAAGTATCCAAGGTAGAGTGCCAGACTCTACAATCAGATAAAGATCCTTTGGTGTTATCCACAAGCAATATAGAAAAGGAGTCTAAGGAAATCTTGGCAAATTTTGGGAAACTCCAGCAAAGACATCAGGTTTTGTAGGCATAAAGAGATAATCTGGAATTGTCAATTGAAGAGTTGAATCAAGAGAAGGGACAGTTAGAGGATAAGGTGGCAGAATTGGAAATGCAAAAGAATACTACGGAGGGGAAAGCTAAGCTGTATGAGACTCAGGTAGTAGCCTTGGAAAATCATAAAACTTCACTGGAAGCCTCATTAAAGACAACCATGGAGCAGAAAGCAGATATTGAACCTTTGAAGAAACATGCCCTTACACTGAGGAATAAGATTCATCAAATGTAGCTTCAGATGGCGGAAGAGAGGTTAAAGGTTCAGCAGGTAGAAATAAGATTGGAGGAAATTATAAATACAGCTTTATTTCTTAGACAGAACACAGGATATCCTGGAGGCCCTACAGGGATGAATGACATGGTTAGAAACAAATAAGGAACCTCCTGTGGATATACCCATTAAAGACTTAGAAACGATAAAGCTGGAGTATGATTTGATCAAATTTGCAAGTAAAGCAGTAGAAGAACTAGTAAAGACAATTAGGAAGACGAAGAGTGCTTGTGCAGAATTCTGTAGGAAAGTTCTCCTAACTTATAATCGGTGTCAAACCTTTGCTAAAAGGAAGTTAGAAGAGTTGCCCAATCATGAAATTTTTTTGAAGCAATTGCAGGAACGATGGCAGGAGGATGAACAGGTTATTCAGCTATTCAAGGGATTGGATGAGAAAGTGCTCAAAACTGCAATAGTGCAGGCAGCAGTTAGCAATCACTTATTGGAAGACCAGCTTCACCTGATTCCGGCTAGAATGGTGAATATAAAGTCTCAAGCTGCTAAGCATGAGATTACTATCATATTTCTAGAACCTTCTGGTTTTGAAAACATAGCAACAGATGCAAATACATGGAAGGAATTTATGAATGAGCAAGCTGGGCCATCCTATTTGGACTATTTCAAACGATTGATTAATTATGTAATATATTGTATTTATTTTTTTCTGAGTCCATACGCTAGAAGACAAAATTTTGTAAAGGGAAGGTTAGGGGAATCCCAAAAGGCAAAGAGCACAGTTCAAGAGTTTTTGTTTTTTGTATAAATAGAGGAGAATTAGATGTAAAGGTGGACCTTTTTTCAGGCTATCTTGGTGCAATGTTATTGTAAGAAGAACTATTTCATCTTATAATAAAGTGTTTATATTTTCGACTGGAGAAAGCGTTGTGGAGTTTCAAATGCTTTCCATAGACTGGTTGAATGTGAACTACTTCTATTTCAGCTTATTTCTATAAACTATGAGATCGTTCCAACTCACAAATTATTTCATGTTGTGAATGTTTTCCTGTTTATTTCTGTGAAATTTCCACATCATGTTTGAGTAATGAATGTTTTAATTGACAATGAGCTATCTCTTTGGTTATCTGTCTACTTATATTCTTGTATTTTGAAATATGAATAGCTATCTATAGTATTCTAAATGCATGTTATACAGTACATTACTCATTATTAATTACATTATTGATCCCTAGGGATAGGCTAGATAGATTTAGCTAGCACTAGTATAATTTGTTTTCCTGTTCATGATTTAGAAACGAAAGAGGTAAGACGAGAGGTAAGAACCTGCGCATCACATTATGACACTCTTCATTATCTCTATCAACTGCACTTAGTTAGGAACTTGCATATCATACATAAACATAAAACTAAAAAATACACGGTGGACCGAGCCGCAACCGGTAAAGCAAGCTTTACCCGTTACTTAACCCACGGTAGTCGGACCGCAAACCAGACGGATTCCCCATACCAAACAATAAACGAGATAATTGGGAACACTTATTGGGGATAATCCCTACTGTTGTTACCTGCGATTTTCTAGGCCTCAACAAGTTCTTATCATCTGGATAATATGTCATATGACAACCTCTAGATAAGATGTGAAATAAAGTGCTTAATTGCATCGTCTTGGATAGTAAATTTTTTTCCATTGTTTTTCCAAATAGAGATGTGATAGTCCCTCCACTTGCCTCAAGTTTAATCTTACTTTTTAAGTATTTATTATATTCTTCTTAATATTTGACATGTCGACATTCCTCGGAATATTTTCATTTGGGAATATACTTATCCTCACCATTTTCAATTTGTTTGACATAAATATTTCCTGCATGCTTCTCTATTGTATCTAACTTCATTTGCAATTTTATCGCCTTTCCCGATTTCCAACTACATACAATTATTTTTACTTCTCGTTAAGCTTCTTTCTCATTTATTGGAGTTATTGGTTCAATAAAAGGAAATCTTGAGGCCCATTCCGATTGGAATTGTCTCCCTATGCCCCATTGGCATTTCTTTTCCTTTTTCGTGATTGTGAATGATTTGTGTTACCTCCGAAGGAAAAACCTTCAACGTTATCATCACCAATTTCTGGTTGAATTGCATTTATCTCACTTTGTTCACTAGAGGAACCCATTCTATCATTGGTGATATGGTTATTAGATGCATTCTCAGAAGTGTTGACATCTCTCTCATTGATGGGTTGCCCAAAAGAGTTTGAATCATGAAGAGAATCTAGATTCTTGGATTGAGGCTTCTGAAAGTATGATAATACATCCCTCTATTTTGATGCTTTCTTTCCACTACCGTTGTTTGACATCTCGTTGAATATTTCGCAATTAAAATATCAAATAAATCTAGAAACCCAAAGTGAAACCTTCATGAGAAAAAAAGAAATAAAATGAGTACAATTTGTAAGATATCCATGATGACATGAATTCTATAGGCTAGAAAATTTTAACCTAGTAAACTAAACCCATGCGTGATTAACTTCAAAATTAGACATAAATCCATCAAGATAAATATGAGTTTAGATGTGTTATGTATTTAAAACCTATTTTTTTATTTACATTTTTAATTTCCAAAATACCTAGTAGAAGAAGTGGCATTCATAAGAATCAAGATTCAAAATATACAATAGCATCACTTTCTTAGTGGCCATCACCTCTAAAATTTAAATTTATAAGATGTAGTGGTTTCCACAATGTCATGAAATGAAAGAATTAAAATTTATGTGAAATAAACTCTCTTAACTTGAGTTGTTCTCTTTATTCATGCTCAGATGGATTAGATTATTTTATATCTTCGCTTAGCATAATCCAGAAAGAGAGAAAGAAACTACAAGTGTGTATTAAGCATCACTTGTCTACTGAAAAATCTATTGGAATAACAATGGATGATAGTGGGAATGGAATTGACTAGAACAAAGAGCATAAACTAATGAACTGAACAACTTGGGTAAATAATTGTTTTTAGTTGAAGTCATGATATACTCTTCATATTCATGGTATCATCTTGAGTCAAAAGCTATACAGAGTTTAAACATATCAGAACAATTTGCTATTAGACACGATAGATGGACTAAGCTTATGATAGATAATTCTAACATACATGTTTGTAGCACCTCTCATCTCAAGACCTCCTTTTCAAGCTAGTCCATAAACTTAACTCTTGAACCCTCAGACATCTTAATCTTCATAAGATTAACTTTACATATAAAAAAATACTTCAATCTATGCATCTATTCCTTTTCTCGGTGTTGGAAACACCTTCCCAAATTATTAAGGCCATGCAAATCCTGCAAACCTCCTTTCTTTAGGGGAAGGAGGGGGGGCATACTATAAAATAAATAAAATGGGCCCTTGTGGCTAGGCACAAAGTTTGTCTTCCAAACGGTTCAACATGACTAGGTATTTGCAACCTTCAAACTCTCAACAAGGTATTGGTAGGGATTCTGGAATATCTAATGGATAATTACTACCATCGATGTGTTAGTTTTACTCTTGTATTGAAGTCTAAGTATGCAATAAGACGATCTTTGACCTACTATAAGAAACCCTTAGGTTTTATGTGTAAGAGATGATCGTTGGGTGTGCTATTTGGATCAAGAAGACAAGAGATTTCTTGGCATGCTGTGCCACTCCTTTAATAAGTAGAGTTTAGGTTCTACACTTTGTTGACTTTCTTCATCCCATAGCTTGCTTACTTTGGTTTTCTTGTCTTTCTTACAAGAAGAACGAGTCTCTTTTTCAAGCATCAAAGTCTATGGCCTTGAGATATTCATCCTTAGAAATACTGACAAGCATTAAATTATATGGCTTTCAGCTAACACATCCCTTGCAAAGGCTTTAAGATCACACATGCTCTACTAAGGATTTCATCTATGCATTCTTTGCTATATTGGTGAGCTTCAAAATATATGACCTTAGTTTTAAGTTTCATTTTCACGACAGATGGAATGCGTGTCATGATTTATGGAAGGTTCATGACCTTTTTCATCTTCACAACAGAGGGTATGTGCCACAACTTATGGAACCTTCTATCCATGTTTAAAATTTTGGGGTAGATTCAAATTCCAAATATGATCTGGTGATCTGTGGATATATTCCCTAGGGTGTAGGGATATGATAACGAAACATTTTGCAGTGATCCCTTCTGGTATTTCATGTCCATAAGAATCGTAAAATATTGATTTCTTATTATTTCCAGCATTCATTTCGAGATGTAAACTAGTGAATGCCAATACAAAGGGATTACCTCCAGGGTCAATTTCACCAAAATCAATCTTACTCCTTTAAAAATACACCTACAATATCAGCTTGTCACTTTGTTTCTACTTTTTCATGGAACCAAATCCAATCCTTAATCTTGTAGTCATTTTATTTTAGCATGCAGCCTAGATGCCTTACTCCATTATCAAAAGGGAAACATTAAAAAGAAGGATTTAGAGAATCCTTCTTTCTTGGTCTGCATCGAAATTAGTGAATAAGGTATTTGATTTATTGGAAATTACCTCCATAACCATTCATGTGTAGTGTAGTTATAGAATTTCCTAATATTTTTTTGCCTCACTCACAGAGCCCAAACCAATAATGATAACATAATCTACAAATAAAAAGTGAGACAAAGACAGAAATTTGATTATCTTTTTTCTTTGTATACCTCTATTCTCTCCACATTCTCTCTTGCAATCTTTTCCTCTCTTGCTTAAGTCATTAGTGACCAATAAGAAGAGAAGAGAATTTGACATAGGGCAGGCATGTCTTAACGCCCATTATAAGGAGGTTCGCTCAATTATAAGGAGAGCAAAGAAAACTGAATATAGACATCCCGTTATTTAATATACTAACTCCAAATTCATCCCAATCGGATTAGCATTAACCTCAGATATTGCCAACTTACCTTACCATAGCCTTTAGACAAACCTATATTGAGAACCATAGATGGCGTTTTGTTTCCTTTTATTGAATGTGAACCCCTCATGAGTCATGAACCACCCTGATCACATAATGGATATGCTTAACCAGAAATTTTAGAATTATTTCATCACTCTCAATTTGTATTCCTTCATTAAATCGTATAAAAACCCAAATTAAATTTACTGTGCAACCTTTGGGACAAGGAATTTTTGAGTTTTGAAAGGACTCTATTACTACTTTGAGCTCTTCTTTTGATACGTGTTATCCCCTTATTTTCATTGGGAGTTCAATTGAGAATTATGAGCAAGCCTGGGCAGAAAGAGACATTCTGGGCAAGATTTGTTGGTGAAAAGGGATGTAAATGTCATCTTCTCCTAAATCTAGGACCTATAAGTTTTCATTTTTAGTTTTGGGAACAATTAAGGACTGTCCATGTCCTCCTAGAGCAAATAACATGCCTTTAGGCAGTTCTAGGTGTGAATCTTGACAAGAGTAGCAATATGAAGTTGTGGACACTTTTCCTCATAATATAAGGTGTAACAAGATCTAAAGGGAAAATCTAGGTTATATTGGAGGACATATTTGTACATAAAATCTATTTCTTGGTTTATTTGGGCATGCCATTGGTAAATCAATATTGAAACAACCATTTAATGGGTAAAGGAAACTATAAGAGACATAATTACTCATGCTAGTATGGAGTCATGGACCTGTTGGTAAACCATTCATTGATAAGATATACTATATCAAACCTATAGAGCAATAACCTCTAAAACCATAGAGCAGACCTTAACCAAGGTCCAAGTAGGCAGCAGTATCCTCTAAAACCCTACAGCGAACCCTAATTTCTAACCAAGGTCTAAGGACCTCCCCCTAAGGAAAAAGAGCAACCTCCTAACACATGATTTACTTCCTACATTGTCTTTCTCTTTCTACTACCTATGTATGATGTTAGGGAACAATTGACTCCACACTTCTCACTTGGGGAAAATGTTCTGTCATTCCTAAGATATTTAGGTAAAACACATCTTGATAATATACTTCACATTTCAATTACTATACAGAATATATACATGTGTTTTTCAAAAAATAGCCATGAGACATCCACAAGATATAACCTGAAGGAAAAAACCTTGAACCGATCAAAATCGGCCAGGCAAGGCCATCAAAACTAAAGTGTCATGAAGTTCCATAATCCCAAAGAAGAAAAAAATAAACATGTAAACAACCATGGCACTAAGCCAGAGGTAGTAGAGAGAGCAAGACATTGTAGGAAGTAAATCATGTGTTAGGAGGTTGGTCTTTGTCCTTAGGGGGAGGCCCCCATCCTTCAGATACAGGCTGAGGATCAACCACTATGGTATCATGTCTATTATTGCTATGCTTAAGGTTTTTTCTGTTTGTTTTAACTGAATATCTTATGATAAATCTTATTTCAGTTGTTTGCAATTTTCAGCTCTAATGTACAAATATAAACATTGAATTATCTCAAGGTTCTTTGTGTTTAACTTTTTCACCAGAAAAAGGCTCTAATTTAAGGTTCATTTTCTTTTCCCACCATTCGCTGCAAATTTAAGGTGATCCTTCTTGTTGTACTTTCAAGGAACACTATATAGTCAAGATCTTTACAATTATTTCATTCATAAACAAGTTACAAAACATCTAACCTAGTCTCAAAATACATAGTGAAAAAATTGCTTATCTATCTATCTTTCTTTCTTCAAAGCTTTATGCATTGAACTTGATGCTTGTATATGCAGCCAACAAAAGGGATGCTGCAAATTTGTGAAGAGAGTGGAACAGGCATAGCACAGGAAGCCAGGACATCAAAATTAAGGCAAAGAAAGCATGCTTCTGAGTTTTTCATGACCTCGAATGTTGACTAGGTTCTTAGTTTTGTCTCTAAGTTACAAACCCTGAAACCCGTCTTAAAGAGTGAAAAATATGAGTTGTAATATAAAATATTTTTCTCTTTATTCACATATTCATTTTGTATGAAACAGTATTTGAGGATTCCCAGCAGTTTCCTAGGAAACTTGGAGAGTTCACTAAGGTTTTTGCTAGTATAGTATACTTTCTGTCAGTGTTCTAAATTTTTGTTGCCATACTTGAGTTTGCAATTGAACACGGGACATAGTATTTGTTGCAGGTATGTGATACAATGCAAGAAGGACATACTAAAATTACAGCCAAGGGAATATCACTCTTGAATAAAACTTTGGGTTGTGATCATCTTAGCTCTTGCTAATTGCAAATGAGTAGATTGCAAATAGTGTTGCAACATCATAAAAAATAATAAGCACCTACTCTTTCTAGACATCATAAAATGATAGGACAACTCATCTGCTTTGAATGAATGTCATTTGACATGACAATGTAAAGTTACAAGAAATAGACAAGAGACATTCATTCATATACATATATTTTTGTGCAAGTATTATACCCTTATTACCATAACATTAAGCTCTTAACATGTATTTTATTACAATCCAAGAACAAGTGGTTGCTTAGAAACACAAACTCAAAGAGGATACATGTAAGAATGATGAAGCTCAAAGCAGTGATAGAGTCCTTTGTAACTTGAAAACTAATGAAAGCTTCAAGGGGGCTATATACTTGTGTCTTCTGTCTTGTTCTGCTTTCATTTTTACTATATAAAATAATAAAATTGGAAGTAGATCAATCATGCTCGAGCTTGCTTTGATTTGGTAATGTTTAATGTGTTTACATTGTTCTAACTTCTATGGCATCTTATGTGTTTCCCCTCAAAATGTAGAAAGTGCATCTGCATTTTGAGGCAGTCTTGTCAGCAGAACTATACCTATTGTCCAAGGATGTTTATTACGGTGATTTCCCAGTAAGTAGATGTGATTCATAACCTATATTGTTAAATGTACTTCTGGAACCAACTAGGTAATTCCATACTGAAGATTCTGAGTCAGGATGAGACATTTTTGCTTTACAGTCTCAATACTATTCATAACATTTGGCCTCACTCATATTAAGGGCAACACTACACTACAATTGTTTGGTAACTTTGTTTATGTTTCTCACAAGCACTGCATTGGGATTGGATCTGGGATTTTAAGTCCCACTACACTTGGTAGTGGGACTTAAGCTCAAGGATTACCTCTAAGCATGCATTTGCAAGAATACCACATATCACTGAAACAATTATCTTCGTTTATGTGGAAATGGATGCTCTGGACATTGAAAAGTGGCAATAGTGAGATAAGGGGCTTGTCTGGTCTCTTTGGGATTTCATGCTAAGTATACCCCAGATTATCCCCTGACATAGATTTATGATAGTGTTGCTAAATGATAGATTGTATAAGGACTTTTAAGCATGATGGAGATACCACTGTTCAAATATCGCTTATTGTCATGGCTAGAGTTTCAAGCAAACATTACAACGAAGAGAATAATAGTTTGAACTAGCTAGAATGATCCATAGCAATCACGCTCGGTCTCCAATACTGTTGACACAGTTTTGTTTAAAGGAATAAAATGGCCATTTTCAGTTTGTTTGTACCAAAAGGACCTGCAAGATGAATATTGGAGAACAGATTTCAATACTAAAAAAAAGTAATATCCAGCTTATGAGGTATCTGTTTTACAAGCAGTGAAGACATGTTAGTTAGATTTTGAAGAAGGGGGTTCTACTTTCTATGCACATTCCAAGGGAACTTCAATGAATATTCCATATGTGACCCTTGTTGAATTTAATGTTTGATAAATATTAATGTTGATTTGAGGGTGCTTTTATTAATTGATATATTTGGTATCTTTGGAGCGGGAGTTTCACCTTTGTTCAAAGACTTGTATCTATGCCTTGGAGGAGAGAGTACCTACTATTTGAAGATAGATTATTGGGGAATTTTATTATGTGAGAGGTTTTTTTCTTTTGAAGATGAAAACACCTTGAGGGTTTTTGTTTTGCATGAAGAACACAATCCTAACCTATCTTCATACTTGTTTAGGGGCTAGTATAACCGTAGAAATGGCACTCCTTGTCTGGCTATTTTCGCACATGTAGCAGCTACACAAAATGATGGTGTAGATCCTAATGTTGATCTCCAAGAAGATCACAATGGATGTGGATGGTGATATACCCTTGAAGGAGCGTTTAGAAGTGATAAGTATTCATAGCAGATTACAATAACTTAACAACCTCTTTGGAACACATCTGGCCGACACACAAATGAGAAGTGGAAAATAATTGTTTGTTGTCCTTCGCAAGAAACACTATGCATCATTTGGAAGGGTGGCATGTATGGGCGTGATAATGGAGATGGCCCCTTTATAATTGGAACGAGGATCAAGTAAATAAGTGCATAAGTGCTCACAAGAAATAAGTGCATGCATATGCATATGCCTTTTGGATTTTATATTAATAAATGTTCTATAGTATAACTCCAATGAGTTTGGTAACAATTTTTCCTCCTTAATTAAATTTTCTATTTCACTGTAATTGATCTTGACATTTCCTTTATAGTTTTTATTATTATCAAGTATAAACCTTGCACTAAAACTTGCAAAATAGATTTGTCCTTTGGAAGGTGAATTCCTCTCACAATTTCTTTGAGCTTGGCATAATTGAGGGAAGCCCATATGAGTTCTACATACAAAAGGGAAAATGACTTGGTTCATCATACACTAAGAAGGAGTTTTCCCTATATAGGATGATGCATGCACAATCAATTTTGGACTTTGGTGTCAATGAGTTTGTGCTCATGCTGGGTTGTTTTGGGTTGAGGGGTTGAAACCCTCAACAATGTTCAGATGGTGAAAAACATATATTAAGTAAAAATTCTCTTCAAATCTTACTTGTTAATCAAGAAACATCTAAGGAAGGTGGGAGGGGTGTTGAAACACTCAACATTGTCCAGTTACAAACCCATATTAATCTATATCCACTTTCCAAATAATAATAAGCCTCAAATTAGGGAGTGCACGTACTATAGCCACATGTATAGGTTCAAAAAAAGGAAAGAGGGTAGAAATTCACCCTTAGTCAAGCTAATAGACCCTACAAAAATTAATTCTCTCCCTTCAATTTTTTTATTTAGAACCTCTTCAGAGCTACGCTAGGGCTAATCCATGGATATAGAAATGCGTCCTTCCTTCTAAAACAAATATGAATGTACAACCGAGGATGTGTCCTCCTTCACAATGTTGAAACAATGCTTAGACTAAAACATATTTGAGATAGAGGCCTAAATATAGTGTGTTGGTGATGTGGTGTCCTCTTCTGCTCACTAGGTATGCCTAAAATAGCCCGTGAAACCCAACAGAAAGTTTGGCCTTAGGGATGACCAGATCTGGTGTGTTTTCATTGCCTTGTTGTACCTGGATATTTTCATTAGGTGTTATTGAATCCAAGTCTTCAAAACCTTGCCGGTATATAATCCATTGCTATGTTTGAAATGTGATCCTTTTGTGCAGTGGCCTCTGACTTTCCCCTAAACGTAGAAAGCAAGTGCATGGTCATAGATATTTGATATTATGATCCATTCAACATAAAAATTATCTCAACTAGAGTAAGCTCTCCAACATGACCCATGAATTTGAGGTTTCTTGTCTGAAGATTTCAAGTTTCTCCTTAACCATATCCATTTCAATAGAAAATTTGGCATAACAAACCATGGAACTTTGCAAGTTGTCTTTCCTTTTAATCCAAACAAACATAAAATGAAACTCTTGAGAAAAAATAAAAAACAAAAATATATTTTTGAAAAGCACGGTATCCTTAACTTATCAATTTATCTCACATGGAAATTTATAAATAGAGAGCACTCTTATTTGAACAACACATATATGATCTCTCTCTCTGATTAGAAAGACAAATTCATGGGGAATTGCTAGTATTGTTCTCTCTCTCTATTAATCATGGAGGTCTAACTTTGTCTTCAAAGGCAACCACATGAGTATGGGGTTTAATTTAGTTTTCGATGGCCATTCAAAACCTTACTAGGGTTTGGTAAAACCTCACAGAACCTTGCTAGGTTTGTTCCAACCTCACGAGAACCTTGTTAGGGAACACCTCTAGCACCCTAAATCTACAGGCAACCCTTATAAGGGAATACACCAGTTAACTATGGCTTCCAACAACCGTAAGGGCATGATTCAGAGCACCAGTAGGCACCATCTACCCTATTAGGGCCTATACCCAGGCACCGAGGATTTCTCTTAGGCTATCGAAGGAATAGAACAAGTGTTGGAGAGATTTACCACCATACACACTCTTTTTGGTCAAATTGGCCTAGTTAAACCACTATCCTAAGTATTATTGACATAAATTGACATTAGTGGAGCATTAATTGACATCATCCAGTCACACCCACGCCTACGTTCAGTCAAGGAGGCTAACTTAGCCTTCTCCTACATTCGGGGAGGCTAACTGGAGCACTCCGGGGGTGATATGAGTGATATTAATGCACCTAATTGTTAACTGATGGTTACAATCAGTTAAACAGGGCAATGAAGGCACCTCCTTTCATTTAATTGATTACTTAATGATTAATTAATGAACTGGAGTCAACAGGGGCGCCTCCACAAACTTCTGATGTTCAGTTCAACTTCAGTTAACCTCATCGGGGTTCATTGGAGTCATTGAAGCACTAGCACTTGATGCTTGGCTTGCTATGACATGTGTCTGATCTCCTCCAGTTGAGACTCAGTCATTTATTGCACTCCGACTTCAGTTAGGGCTCAGTTGAGTCAATTAAGGTTTTGATCAGTGGTTAACTGGAGTGTTGACTATGGCTTACATTCAGTTAAGCTACTCACTCATTCAATTCGAATGACCTCCTTGAGGATTCGAATTGCTCATTCATTCATGCTTGTAGCATGACATTGTATTGTATTATCATTCTTTCATCTGATTATACAGAGCAGCTACTCATTCCGTAGACCGATTACACCATTTCATGAGTTATTTGTTGATTAATCTTTGATGAGACTGATGTTTAGTCCCTAGATCAATGTGTAATATTAATATGGTATCAGAGATCACAGCGGGACGAAGCTCTATCTCTCAAAAACAAGCTTTTTGACAGATTTCTACATGAAAATTGAGCAATAGCTCAAAAATCCAGCACTGCACCAGAAGCCAAGGCTTACCACTTAATACCCCAAGTAAAGAACTTGTTGATCAAGATTGCTTGATTGACTATGCTAGGTGTGATGAAAGCCTAAAATGTGCAGGCTGTCTGACCTTACATTGCCCTTTCTATTTTGATTTTCAGGTTTTCTACAGGTGAAGTATTCGCTCCAGCAGATCCAGATGGCCTCCTCAGTAGATCTTTTGACTCCATACAATTTCCACTCATGGAAAGGTGATATGGAGATTCAGCTATGCTCCAGAGGACTCTTTAGAGTCACCATGGACACTGAATATGAGCCCGGTTCAGCCATAGAAAAATCAAGATTCTTGAACAAGAAGGATGAAGCCTTCAGTTGCTTGTGCCTCTCTATTTCCCGGGATCTTCTTTTCCATCTTGCGGGATTGAAGACTCCAAAAGAAATATGGGACAAATTGGAAACTATATATGGAAAGCATGATGAATTGAGGGTTTACTAGCTCAAAAATGAATTAATGTCTCTCCATCCCTCCAATTTCGAGACTCTGAATGACTTTTTCACAAAGTTCAAGCATACTGTTTTACTCTTGAAGCAATGCAAAGTGGAGAAGGAGGATGATCAGCTCATCCTCGCCATACTCTCCAAGCTTGGGGCTGATTATTCAGTTTTTATTTCTACATTTCATGCGAGGAAGCTCACAACCCCTGGATGGAAGATGCCTACACTCAATGCCTTCATTGAGTCCTTAACAAGTGAACATGACAAGCTTGTCCAAATGGGGATCATCAGATCTTCCCGTTGTCAAGCCCTCCATGTATCGGGGCCCAAATATCTGAAGGGTAAAGGAAAGTTGCAGAAGAACCCAAAAACTAAATTTGATGCTCCTAAACCTAGAGTTGAAAACCAGCAGCATGATGAGTCTTCCGGCTCAAGGAAGAACAAAGGAAAAGGGCACCATGGCAAGGAAAAAGTCAAGTGTTCTTATTGTGGGAAGGGCTTCCACCCTGAACATGCCTGCATGAATAAGAAGCTTGATGAAGCAACCTCTCTCCTTGAGAGAAATCACATCAATCTTCTGGAGAGCTTTCGAAGGAGAGATCAGCAAGATCGGGAACCATAGCATGAAAAAAGTCATGCCCTCATGGCAAGCACTTCGAAGTCCAAAGCACTCTTGATTGATTCTGGACCTTCGAACCACATGATGGCTGAAAGAGACTCCTTTTCATCCTTGGAGACCGGAAAATCCATCCCCATCCACATGGGAGATGACTCCACCATCATTTCAAAAGGACAAGGTACTGTTGATCTTGAAAATGGCTTTTTTTCAAATGTTTTGTATGTACCGTCTCTAGCATCAAATCTCCTTAGTGTCTATTAGATGACACATACAGGAGTGCCTAAGAGAGTTTCTTTCAGCCCAAATGATTTCGAGATAATAGAAATTTCATCCGGGAAACTCATTGCTAAAGGCCTTGCAAACCATCATGCAAAAGCCTATGATTTCTCTCACTTTGTTGCGGATGCAAAGCCCACCGCTCTGCTAACTCATGGAAATGAGGTTAGTAGGATGTTGTACGAGAGGTTTGGCCATCTTAATTTCAAATATTTTCAGCAATTACAGAAAAATTCCATGGTTGAAGGCCTCTCGGTCATCAAGGCAACCATGAAAATTTGCAAGGGCTGTGTGATTGGAAAACACCCTGAGCACAAGTTCGATCGGGGGAAGGCAAACCAAGCTACATGCATATTGGGGCTGATACATTATGATATCAGTGGTCCAATTCCTATCACATCCATGAATGGATCAATGTATCTTCTTAATTTTATTGATTATTTTTCAAGGTACACATGGGTCTTCTTTCTCAAAAAGAAGTCTGAAGTATGTGAAAAAATTTCTGAATTGAAGGCCTTGATCAAAAATGCATCTGGGCTTAAGATCAAGATCTTGAGATCTGATAATGGAGGGGAGTATGTCAGTAATGAGTTACTGCACATATGCTCCCAAAGTGGTATTCAGGTCCAACATTCAATTCCCTACACTCCCCAGCAGAACGGAGTAGCAGAAAGGAAGAATCGGTCTCTCAAGGAGATGACCACCTGTATGTTGGAATCCAAGAAGCTTGCTGCAAATTTGTGGGATGAGGCCATGCATGCTATAGAATACATTCAGAACAAGGTGCCACACTCATCTGTGAAAGGGAATACCCCTTTCTAAGCATACTTTGGACACAAGCCGGGTGTGTTGAACCTGCGGGTGTTTCGGTCCACTGCATGGGCCCGGATTCTACTTGATAAAAGAAGGGCTTTGCAACCGCAAAGCATAGAATTTCTATTTATTGGGTATCCTGATGAATCTAAAGGTTTCAATATGTTGGATATCAAGACCAAACAAATCATCATCAAGAGAAGTGTCAAGTTTGATGAGCCTCTTCAGGAGGTGGAACTAGTGAAGGAGAAAACTGCTGAATTTCCTTCCTATTCTACTGAATATTTGGATGATGAAATTGGGGGTGATGACCCTGATTTGGATCCTCTGATTTCTGATATCAATGTGCAGCAATCATCAAATGCTGAATCAGAACCTGAAGTGCAAAATCATCTTCCTACATGGGCCCGACAAACACTCTCCTCCGCAGGAGACAACATTGGAAATCCGGATGATCCAAGGAGAACCCGGTCTGATTTCCAAAGAACAGGTATTTCGCTCTCTTGTCCTGATAATTTGCTGTCCGAAACTTGCTATTTTATTTTTATTTCAGATCCAAAATCCTACTATCATGCTCGGAAGGATCCGAGATGGCAAGTTGCCATGGATGAAGAGATGAATTCTCTTCAGAAAAACACTACTTGGGAGCTAGTTTCTCTTCCTCCGGGAAGGAAATTGGTTCAATGCAAGTGGGTGTTTCGGAAAAAGGTTGCTGCTGATGGAAGCAAATGAAAATATAAGGCAAGGCTGGTGGAAAAATGCTTCTCTTAGGTCGAAGGTGTGGACTACCATGAGACCTTTGCACCGGTTAGAAAAATGGACTCCATCCGCCTTGTTTTGGCAATTTCAGCATCCAAGCACTGTGAAGTGCATCACATGGATGTTAAGTCAGCCTTTCTTCATGGCGATATTCATGAGGAGATATACATGAATCATACTAAGGGATACATCACTGATCTATCTTTGGTTTGCAAGCTAAAGAAGTCACTATATGAGTTAAAACAGGCCCCAAGAGAGTGGTATTCCAAGATGGATTCCTTCCTTCTCTCGCAAAACTTTCAAAGGTGTAGATCAGATCCAAATGTGTATTTACAATAGTATCATGGTCATCTAATTATCATTGTTTTATATGTTGCTGACTTACTGATCACAGGTAGCATAGTTGCCTCCATTTCAGCCATCAAAACTGCTCTCCATAATGCCTTTGAAATGAGTGATTTGGGGCTTCTAAAACAATTTTTGGGGCTCGAAATTGAGCAAAATTCTGATGGGATTATGGTCACTTAGTCCAAATACATTTCAGACTTGTTATTCAAGTTTAACATGGCTGATTGTATGCCTGCACCATTCCCTTTCCTTTCAGAGATCATCCTTGAAGAAGGAAAAAGCACACCTCCCATTGACTGCACTATCTATCGACAACTGATTGGTACCTTGTTGTACTTGACACATTCTCGGCCTGATATCTGTTATGCCATGGATTCTGTATAAATATATATGCAGCAGCCTCATGATCTTCATTGGAAGGCAACCAAGAGGATCCTCCAGTATATTCAGGGAACTAGGACCTACGACATTCACTATGCTGCAGACTCCAAGCTAGAGCTGGTTGGATACATAGATTTCGATTGGGCGGGTGATTCTATTGATCATAAGTCTACTTCTAGATATGTATTCATGTTTGGTGGTGGCCCCGTTTTCTGGTCAAGCAAAAAACAGGCTGCCATAGCACTATCTTCAGCAAAGGCCGAGTATCGAGGAGCGGTGAATGCTTGCATCCAAGCAATTTGGTTGCAAGGCATTCTTTCAGAGTTTGATCTTGGTAGTACTTTGTCCACTATCCTATTTTGTGACAATCAAAGTGCTATTAAGATATCCACAGATCCTGTTACCAGGTAGAGGACCAAGCATGTAGAGATCCACATGCACTATATCAAGGAGCTAGTGCATGACAGGACCATCATTCTGCAATACTGCCCGACTGATGAGCAGATTGCAGACATCTTCACCAAGATATTTTTAGAAAAGAAGTTCACTTACCTCCGTTCAATGTTGGGGGTGAGTTCATCAGGGTGATTCAGACTACTTTCAGTGTTCAGCTTGAGGGGGGGGGTTTCCCACTGGGTTTTCCCTCTTTTCCTCACTTAGTTTGTTTTGAGCATTGTTTCAGTTTCAGCATTGTACAGGGTGACCTATGGCCTTAGTTGTCGGGGCCCTAGCATTTTTATGCATTTGTGTTTTCTAACTCCTCCTGAGTATAGCTTAAGGGGGGGTGTTGGAGACATTGACCACCATACACACTCTTTTTGGTCAAATTGTCCTAGTTAAACCACTATCCTAAGTAGTATTGACATAAATTAACATCAGTGGAGCATTAATTGACATCATCCAATCACACCCACGCCTATCTTCAGTCAAGGAGGCTAACTTAGCCTTCTCCTACATTCGGGGAGGCTAACTGGAGCACTTCGGGGGTGATCTGAGTGATATTAATGCACCTAATTGTTAACTGATGGTTACAATCAGTTAAATAGGGCAGTGAAGTCACCTCCTTTCAATTAATTGATTATTTAATGATTAACTAATGAACTGGAGTCAACAGAGGCGCCTCCACCAACTTCTGATGTTCAGGTCAACTTCAGTTAACCTCATCGGGGTTCATTGGAGTCATTGAAGTGCTGGCACTTGGTGCTTGGCTTGTTATGACATGTGTCTAATCTCCTTCAGTTGAGACTCAATCATTTATTGCACTCCGACTTCAGTTAGGGCTCAGTTGAGTCAATCAGGGTTTTGATCAGTGGTTAACTGGAGTGTTGACTATGGCTTACATTCAGTTAAGCTAGACTCACTCATTTAATTCGAATGACCTCCTTGAGGATTTGAATTGATCATTCATTCATGCTTTTAGCATGACATTGTATTGTATTATCATTCTTTCATCTAATTATATAGAGCGGCTACTCATTTTGTAGACCGATTACACCATTTCATGAGTTATTTGTTGATTAATCTTTGATGAGACTGATGTTTAGTCCCTAGATCAATGTGCAAGATTAATAACAAGAAATCGAAGGTCAAATCAGGAATCCATCAGGAATCAAGGATTTATCTCGGGCATTGAGGGTTTTGATAGTCTGCCACATGCTTGACCTAGTTAACTAATAATCAAGAACTTCGTCCTACCCCAGTCAATGGTCTACCTTAAACAGTCAACAACAACATATTTAGTCAACAACAACGTCTAATTCATTCAATGACACTCTCATAGTCGTAAAAAGAAGAGGTGAGGGTTTGTTAAGGGTCGACATCATCATCTACAAGATGCTTACTTTCTATCAGTATTCTCTTGACACCACTGATCATATCGCACAGAGACTTCACTTAGTGAACCTCTCACATAGCATGTACGATTATGGGATATTAAATAATACCCTTAATTTCCAGAGATATTGACCCAAACTCTTTTTGTTGAAACCCCCTCCCAATACTTAAAACCTTCTCCCCACCCATTTTTATACCTCAATCCTTATAAACCACCCTACCCACCCCCAACTTAAACCCCTCATCCCCCCCAATACCTGCAATATATTGGTTCAATTTTTGATAATTTTAAAACCCACAATATGAACTAACGTGATAGGATATTGGTCAAAAAGTGAAGACCCCATATCGAGCCCTAAGAAGGGCCATCATTGCATTATTAAAGTCATCAAAGTTCATACTAAGGCCACAGTTGGTCAAGTCAAGTCCTAATATGGACTGCTTTTGTTCAAAAGAAATCATAAAGGGTTATATAAGCACTTAACAAGGTTGTTGTTATTTCTCTTTATCACTGGTGATGATATCATGTTTCTGCAGTAATCCTAACTTTATCAATTGAATTTGGATAGTGGGATGCTAAGGATTTTATCTTTGTTTCTCTTGATTACTGGTGATGAAATCAAGACCTTATGGGAATACTATTGGATCATATTTAGGCTATCATTGGACAATTCAAACAAATTTAATGCAAACCTCATGTGGTTTCCAACAGGTAAAGAAGAGAAGAGATGGGGCTAGAAGGGATTACATAAGTAGTCATGAATAAGAAAGAGTAGCAACCAACTTGCAAAGACAACTTGCATGTCATGTCCCACAAAAAATGAAACTCTTGAATTTTGTAATGAACCTAAAGAGGTGAAGGTCTATGCCTAGTTCTTCCATTACTCTGCTCCATTTTTTTCTAAGTGGTATTGTAAAATAGGTTCTACAGTGTTTCTTTACCTTTGCTTGCATAAGACATGATAGTACAGAGTCATACCTTGCCATATATTTTGATACAGTTACCATAGGTGAAGCAATAATGAGTCAATGACATAAAGCATGTTGTACACGGAGATCATTTTGGAAACCATATGTTTCAAAAAAATTGTTGTTTTCAATAGTTTGTATGAATTCAAGGTGCAGAAGATTCACTCTCAAGAATTTGATCCCATTTTTCATACAAATTTGTCCGAATTTTTGGTAACAAGAATATCTAAAGGCTCTATGGTAGACCAAAATCTTTGAAAAGCAAGCCATCAAGGCTTCGTCATAAATGTGAAAACTAACTCATTGAAAAGTTGAATATGGTGAAAAATTGAAAAGTGGATGCTCTGGACATTGAAAAGTATGAATGGTGAGATAAGGGGCATGTCCAGTATATTTGGGCTTTCATGCTAAGTATACCCCAGATTATCACATGACACGGAGTTATGATAGTGTTGCTAGATGATAGAATGTATAAGTACTTTTAAGCGTGAATCTGCCATCTGTGACCCTTGTTGACTTTAATGAATCTGCCATGGGAACTTCAATGAATCTACCATCTGTGACCCTTGTTGACTTTAATATTTGATAATATTAATGTCGATTTGAGGGTGCCTTGATGAATTGGTATATTTGGTATATTTGGAGCAGGAGTTGCACCTTTGTTCAAAGACCTGTATCTATGCCTTGGAGGAGAGAGTACCTACTATTTGAAGAATGATTATTGTTGAATTTTATTGTGTGAGAGGGTTTCTTCTTTTGAATATGAAAACACCTTGAGTAACAAGAATATCTAAAGGATCTATGGTAGACCACAGGCTTTGAAAAGCATGCCATCATGGCTTCATCATAAATGTGAAAACTAAATATCCATAGCACATGATGTCTTGATTCCACCAAAGCTAGACTTTGGGTAGATGAAAACACCTTGAGGGATTATGTTCTACATGAAGAACACAGTCCTATCCTTTTCAATAGTTTGTATGAATTCAAGGTGCAGAAGATCCGCTCTCAAGCATTTGATCCCATTTTTCATATAAATCTGCCCAAATTGTTGGTAACAAGAATATCTAAAGGCTCTATGGTAGACCACATGCTTTTAAAAGCATGCAATCCATGCTTCATCATAAATGTGAAAACTAAACATTGAAAAGTGGAATATGGTGAAACATTGTGAAGTGGATTCTCTGTACATTGAAAAGTGGAAATGGTGTGATAAGGGGCATGTACGGTCTCTTTGGGTTTTCATGCTAAGTATACCCAGATCATCCCCTGGCATAGAGTTATGATAGTGTTGCTAGATGATAGAATGTATAAGGACTTTTAAGCATGATGGAGATACCACTGTTCAAATATCACTTATTGTCATGGATGGAGTTTCAAGCAAACATTCCAGTGAAGAGAACATTAGTTTGAATTAGATAGAATGAGCCATAAAAATCATGCTCGATCTCCAATATTGTTGACACAGTTTTGTTTAAAGGAGTAACATGGCCATTTACAGTTTTCTTGTGCCAAAAGGACCTGCAAGCTTAATATTGGAGTACAAATTTCAAGACTAAAAAAGTAGTAATATCCGGCTTATGAGGTATCTGTTTTACAAGCAGTGAATACATGTTAATTAGATGTTGAATAAGGGGCTTCTACTTTATATGCATAGTCCAAGGGAACTTCAATGAATTTTCCATATGGGACCCTTGTTGACTTTAATGTTTGATAAATATTAATGTTGATTTGAGGGTTCCTTGATGAATTGATATATCTGGTATATTTGGAGCAGGAGTTGCACCTTTGTTCAAAGACATGTATCTATGCCTTGGAGGAGAGAGTACCTACTATTTGAAGATTGATTATTGGCCAATTTTATTATGTGAGAGGGTTTTGTCTTTTGAAGATGAAAACACCTTAAGTAATAAGAATATCTAAAGGCTCTATGGTAGACCACAGGCTTTGAAAAACATGCCATCAAGGCTTCATCATACATGTGAAAACTAAACATCCATAGCACAAGATGTCTTGCTGCCACCAAATCTAGACTTTGGGTAGATGAAAACACCTTGAGGGTTTCTGTTCTGCATGAAGAACACAGTCCTAGCCTTTTCAGTAGTTTGTATGAATTCAAGATGCATAAGATTCACTCTCAAGCACTTGATCCCATTTTTCATACAAATCTATCCAAATTGTTGGTAACAAGAATATCTAAAGGATTTATGGTAGACCATAGGATTTGAAAAGCATGCCATTAAGGCTTCATCATAAATGTGAAAACTAAACATCCATAGAACAGGATGTCTTGCTGCCACCAAAGCTATACTTTGAGTAGAAAGCTAAATGTTCAACCCATAAAACAAATATGTAAATATGTTATTGCTTATTAGAATTTTTAGGGGCTGGATCCTGGGTCTAATCTACCTTATCAATACAAATATGTAATGTTGAAGAGGTATTCCAACCCTATTTGTAATCACCATGCCTTTTTTTTAGGTAAGTCATAAAATTCGATTAATAATACAAAATATTACTAAATCCTTTGCCGAGGGAGGACTATCTGGAGCCTACGAAGCTAGCTTTTACATTTTAAGTACATTATTTGGATTCTAGACTAGGACTTGTACATGAACTTTCATAGTATGCAAAAAAATAGATGGCTTGAGAGAAAAATGAAGCAACGTCAACCTAAAGCTAAGAATTCAATGACTTCAAAAAATTTAAAGGAAACATGATAGTTATAAACCTTAAACATTCCCCTAGGGGGGCCTCCATCTCAATGGGATTCTTCTTACTTCCACCTTCATGAGTGTTGATGAAAAGAATCCATTGTACTGGAGTGAGAGAAAAAATTTGAGGTTATTCAACTATAAGATATATAAGTTGAGAAACTCAAATTCAAATGATAGATGCATAAAGTTCACTAAATAGTAATAGTATTTGGTTCTATGGAAACTAACCTCCATAAAGATTGCAGACCCCAAGGATTCAGGAACCTTGAACAAATGCATATATGTTCCACCTAGTCAGCAGAAACTGTCAAATTGATTTCCAGTTCCACTCAACCACTATCAAATTGTAATCGAAATCAAGATTCATGCAAATATTTGATGATTCCTCATGGGTTTTTATGGAGTGAATTGCTGACTCTTGCAGCATTATATAGGGACAAAATCATCCATAGTTTACTAAATTGTTCCACATTTTTCCTAACTGTGGACCATTTACTATAAAAAAATATTCACCCAACAACTGAAACATAAGTTTGGCAGCTAAAACGGAAATATGGAGGTAAAATTGAAAGTTGAAACCGAAATATGGTAAAATTCATATTGAAATTTGAAACCTCGGTCCTCCAAAAATGGAGGGGGTCACGACCCATGGGTGATTTATCCAACGAAGATATGAAATTCTAATGTGAATTTTAGGGCGGATTCAAGTTTCAACCCTATGGTCCATATTTTTGCTAAACCATTGCTCCATGAGTCAACAACCTAAAATCAACGGTGAAGTTCAAACTACCTACTCATTTCCATATGGTCCAAACTCCATAAATCGTGGGTGAACAACTTGAAATCAACATCGAAGTTCAAACTACCTGCTCAGTGCGCTATGGTCCAGAATCCATAAATCGTGGGTGAACAACCTGTGTTATTCACCTCCATGATGAAAAATTGGGGCGAAACCCCTTCTTTTGGCCTCCATTACCAAAAATACAGGGGCGAACAGGCAAATCGATATTTAATTCATAGGGATAAAATTATTTTTGCCTCTCTCACATGGTTGGTGACACAATTTTGGGACATTATGGATTTAATAAATATGGGGCTAATATATTAAACTAAAAAAAAAAAAATTTCCATATAAAAAATTAGCCCACCTTTTTTTTGTGACCTCTATAATTTCGCCCATGGGCTAAATTTCGCCCCTAACATTTGTTAGATTTTTATCATTCAAGCTAGCATTATCTTAGGATATTTAATTGAGAGAATAACAAGCACATCAATCAAACACAAGAGACAATAGACACAAAGATTTTCCTCGGGGAAACCATAAAGGAGAAAACCTCGCAACTTCCTCAGAGATAGAATCAACACCAAAAGTAAAACCCCAAAAATAGTAAGATGATCTCCCGACAGTAGTAGTCTCTCTCTCTCTTGTCCTAGCAACTTCTCTCTCAGTTATGCACTACAACTGAGTGTGAGTGACTATGTGATAAATATAGAGGCTCACTCTCTATTTATACTAATTCCTGACTTGACAATAACTCACTAGGTCCGACTTCTGTATGAGAGTCTAATAACCCTAGGGCCCCACAACTGCGGGGACTTTAACCCTTGATCAATAGGAGGGTTACCCACAATGACTTTACATGACTTGTTTAAATTATTGAATCTACCGATAGGAACATCGGGGCATGACGTGACTCAAATACATTACAGACACTTCCCAGAATAAACATCAGGGTATAATACATAAGATATACAAGTGAATACATTCCAAAGTTACAAATACATCAACACTCCCTCTTAATTAACCAGGAAGGTATTCTCTCGACACAATTTATCAGCATTGGTCTTCTTCTCTGTATCAACTGGATCATCATCGAGCTCTCATCATCTTCTTCTTCAAGTCATCTTCATTACTGGATCTGGATCATCACTCGATTTGGATCATCACTGCTGGATCATCATCACTGGATCTGGATCATCACTCGATATGGATCATCAATGTTGGATCATCATCACTAGATCTGGATCATCACTCGATCTAGATCATCACTGCTGGATCATCATCACTGGATCTGGATCATCACTCGATTTGGATCATCACTTGGTCATCATCACTGGTGTTATCTCTTGATTCTTCTCGTCACAGGAAGTTCTACAGAGCCATCCCTTTTTCATGTTGGTTGTAGGCTTAGCATCCATGTAGGTCTTCTTCAGCACTTATATCTAACCCTAAGTCAGAATGGCCCGCCCAGCACTTACATCTAACCATGAGAGGAACACATCAAACACCATGTTAGAAAGGCACACCCAACACTCACATCTGACTATGAGAGGAACCAATCCAGTCATATATGTCAGAAAGGCCTAGCACTCACATCCACTGGCATGATAGGACACACCATATATCATCCATGTAAAGGCTCAGCACTTACATCTACTGGCATAGCAGGACACACCATCTACTATCCATAGAAAGGCACATCACTTATATCCTCTGGCATAGTAGGACACACCATCTACTATCCAAGGAAGGGCTCAGCACTTATATCTACTGGCATGGAAAGACACACCATATACCATCCAAAGAAAGGCTTTGCACTTACATTCATCGGCATGATAGGACACACTATCTATTATCTGGGGAAAGGCTCTACACTTATATCTGATCATGTGGGAACCAATCCCATAGTCACATCATAATGGCTCTGCACTTACATCTGATCATGTGGGAACCAATCCCACAGTCACATCAGAATGGCTCTCAACCCTAGGCTAAGCATTCCTGGTAACTGGCCAGGTGACTCCATTCTCCTAGAGAATGGCCTCTTAGCACTAAGCTGAGTATTCTTGGTAACTGACCAGGTGCCTCCATTCAGAGAATGGCCTTCAGCACTTATATCTGATCATGTGGGAACACATCCCTCAATCACATCAGAATGGACCTGCACCGATCATGTGGTAACACAACCCATAATCATATCAGACCATCTCTGCACTTATATCTAACCATGGAAGGAACCAATCCTCTCACCATGTCAGAATGGCTACAACACTTATACCTGACCATGGCAAGAACCAATCCTCTCACCATGTCAGAAGGGCTCATGGACTCATCACTTCCCATTGGAGGGGACCTCGATCTAGAGAACACCAAGCTTCTCCCTGAA
Organism: Pseudotsuga menziesii; assembly: GCA_001517045.1. Classification (NCBI taxonomy): domain Eukaryota; kingdom Viridiplantae; phylum Streptophyta; class Pinopsida; order Pinales; family Pinaceae; genus Pseudotsuga; species Pseudotsuga menziesii. Next base: position 334,580 of record LPNX010598277.1, read on the forward strand.
GTACTCAAACTTCACTCTGGCCAATGGCTTAGTCAACACATCAGCTATCTGTTTGTCCGTCGCAACATACTGGAGCTTCACTGCTCCTCTCTGCACCATATCCGTGATATAATGATATTTGATCTCGATATGCTTTGACTTGTCATGGAACATCGGGTTCTCAGACAACTTCACACAGCTCTGGTTGTCGCAATATATACAAGTAGCATCCAACTAGATATCAAACAAATCAGACAGTAGCTTCCTCAGCCATACTTCCTCACAACTGGCTGAACAAGCTGTGACATACTCTGCTTCAGTTGTACTCAGTGCCATGCAAGACTGTTTCCTGCTAAACCAAGAGATCACACCTAATCCCATACTGAAGCAACACCCTGAAGTGATATTCCTATCGATGGCACTGCCTACCAAATTTGAATCAACATAACCTTCTAGCTTAATCTTCTGGTTTGCCTCATACTTGAGCCCATAATCAACTGTACCCTTTAGGTACCTCAAAACATGTTTTGCAGCAATAAAGTGAACATGTCTCGGATCCGTCAGGAACTGGCTCAAGGTGTTCAGAACAAAGCAAATATCTGGCCTTGTATTCATCAGGTACATCAAGGACCCAATCATCTGACGACACATCATAGCATCAACCGTCTCTGATGAAGCATCACTTAGAAGGTTCAGATCCAATGCCATGGGTGTGGTCATGGCCTTGTAGTCCATCATCCCGAACCTCTTCAAGATCTCTACTGCATACTTCTCTTGTTCGAGGAATATTCCATCCGCATTCTACCACACCTCCATGCCTAGAAAATAGTGCATCATACCCAAGTCTTTCATTTCAAACTCTGTAGCAAGATTCCTCTTCGTATCCGCAATCAACCCATCCATACCTGTTACAAACAGATCATCTACATATAGTAGGAGTATCACTGGGTTACCTTCTTCAACCTTGTAGTAAAGGTTGGAATTTGCTTTACTTTTGGTAAATCCCAAACTGGATAGAAAGCCATTAATTCTTCCGTACCATGTCCTGGGTGCCTGTTTCAAACCGTATAGGGCTTTCTTCAATTAACACACATGAGTCTCCCTGTCATGTGTCTCAAGAAAGGAGTCTCCACATACACTTCCTCTTCCACTACACCATTTAAGAAAGGAGTCTTGACATCCATCTGGTGTATCTTCTATTTCATCACTGCAGCCAGAGCAAGTATTGATCTGATGGAAGTGTATTTGGCTACATGTGCAAAGGTTTCTTCATAATCTATTCCTTCTTTCTGGGAGAAGCCACGAGCCACAAATCTTTCTTTATATTTCTCTATGTTGCCATCTGCAGCATGCTTGATCTTGTAGATCCATTTGGAAGTCATGACAGAATTCCCTTCTGGTCTAGGAACATCCCAGACATCATTCTTCATGATCGATTGATACTGCTCGATCATAGCATTCTTCCATTCTTTCTTTTCTACTGCTTCTTCATAGTTGGAAGGTTCTTTATCAATAATGTCACATAGCAGGGATACACAAATGGAGCAGGACCTCGTTCTCTTTCTTTCTTTGTGTGCTTCTTCTGGAGCCCCATATCTTTATGCACCTTGGATAGCCTCTCATACCCATGCAGGTTTCCTCTTGTGAGGATTCTGCTCATGAGGTGGAACTACAGGTTATTGAGGTTCTTCTATTTCTCGATTATCTTCTTGAATTTCTTCGTTCATGGTTGTGTCATGAATTCTGGGTACTTATGTTTCTTCAGGTTCTTCAGTAGGTCTCTTTCTAGATTTGTTGTAAGCCGAGTCTTTGTCAAATGTTACGTCCTTGCTGATGTTGATATTCTTGAATCCTGGGAAGTATATTTTGTAAGCCTTTGAGATTTCAGAGTATCCCACAACTATACCCTTCTTTCCAGAAGGATCTAACTTTGTCCTCTTTTCTTTTGGAATGTGTATGTATACAGGACAATCGAATATTCTGGGATGGCTGACTTCTGGTTTCCTGCCGGAAAAGACTTCTTCAGGTGTCTTGTTCTCGAGTACTCTGTGTGGTGTACAATTCTGTACATACACTACTGTTCTGGCAGCTTCTGCCCATAGATGCATGGGGAGATCTTGATCATGAAGCATGGCCCTTGCAACTTCCATGATCTTTCTATTCTTCCTTTCAACAACACCATTCTATTGTGGATTATAAGGAGTGGATAACTCCCTCTTAATCCCTAAATCTTTGCATAACTCTTTGAATTCATTTGATGTGAATTCTCCGCCATTATCTGATCGAAAGGTCTTGATCTTCTTTTCTGTGTGGTTCTCGATCAAGGCTTTGAATTCCTTGAACTTGCTGAATACTTCATCTTTGTTCTTCATAAAGTATATCCATGTCTTCCTAGAGAAATCATCAATAAAAGAAACATAGTATACATACCCGCTTAATGAACTGGATGACATCAGACCGCATACATTGGAGTGAATGATTTCCAAGATTCATTTTGCCTTGCTCTCGCTACTTGGAAATGTCTTCTTTGTGTTCTTTCCTTTTGCACATCCTTTGCAGACACTGTCATGTTTTGTCTGTATTTCTAGAATACCTTCAACAACTTTGCTTGCAAGTGGTAGTGCTCTGTAGTGCACATGTGCAAGCCTTCTATGGAAAAGTTCATTTGGTTCTACTAAGTCATGAACCAAAGCTTTTTTTGGTTGGCCCTTCAATTTGTATAGACCTCCTTCGTGTTCCCCAATCACTACTGCATCATCAATAGTCTTTCCCTTTGGCCACATAAGAACTTGGCCATCTACAAATGCAACCCTCATGCCTTTTGCATCCAATGCAAATATGGAGAGGAGGTTCTTCCTTAGTCCTAGTACAAACAATACATCTTTCATCTTCATAGAATTTCCAGAGTCTAGCTTATAGCAGGATTCACCACTACCTTTTATTGGATACTAGTAGTCATCCCCAAGTTTCACCTTGTGAGGTGACTCATGTTCAGATAGTTTCACAAAGGATTCTTTGAATCCTGTCATATGTTTGGAAGTACCACTTTCTATAAGCCAATCATTGCTTCCATGTGTGATAGTTCCCGTGAGAGTGGAAATCAAAACATATTCTTCATCACTTCAAGAATCATCGCTTTATTTTTTTATTCTCTTTGTGGAAGGTTCATCATCCTTTGCAGCATGAGCATGATGTCTTCTCTTGTTTCCCTTCTTCTTGTGAGAGCTATTTTTGCTTCTAGGACAATCTCTGCCAAAGTGTCCTTTTTCATCACATGTATAGCATCTGAGTTTAGATAATCTCTTCTAGTGTTATCTTTATGGTGGAAGTGCTTACCTTTGGAGTGATGATAGTTTCTTCTGCTTTTCTTGGAGTGTATTCTGAAAGCTTGATATTCACTTCCCATATTTTCTTCTTGAGATGCTATCCGAGCTTCTTCTTGTGAGCATTCCTCCCACAGTCTACTGAAATTGACTAGCTTCTTTCTGGCATAGATCCCTTGAATAAAGGAGTCCCGTGATCTAGGGAGACCATTCAAGGTGGTCATCACAATTTCTGCATTCTCCACTTCTTCATCTACTGCTTCAAGCTATTCCTTGATTTGAGAGACTCTTGTAAAGTAAGACTGGATGGTTTCCACATTTTGGATCTTTACATTCTTCAATTGGTTTCTCAGAGTCATCTTTCGGTTTATGTTCTTTCCTTCAAATAGTTTGGTCAGGGCATCAAACATAGATTTAGGCGTCTTTAGGGAGGACACCTATGGTATGAGGTGATCCTTGACTGAATAAGAAATAATCCTCTTATCCATGACCAATTTCTTTTTGTATAAGGCCTTGGCCTCATCTCCCTCTGGGACTAGAACCTCTTCATTGATGTAAGAGTCCAACTCTTTTTCTTCCAGGACCAAGGAGATCCTATACTTCCAGGCTCGGAAGTTATCATCTCCCTCAAGCTTTTCATCAAGCTTGGTATGATGAGACATCTTAATAGAGAACCTCAAATGGAAATGAAAAGATTTAGATCTTACCAGGTCAAGATGTCAGAACTAGATCTGGAGCTGAATTTCTGTAGAGCTGTTTCAGGAGCAGATTAGGGTTTGACTTTCCCAAAGTTTTGCCCAACCAAAAAATTTGATCTTGATCTCTAAACTTTGATTTTGAGGAGGATATCAATCCAGGCCTGGGCTCTCTCAAAAATTCCACTTATGTGGAAAGCCCTAATTTTCGACAGCAGTGTCGGGTCAAAAATTGAAAATGCTCAGAATCAGATTCTGCTTCAAAAGAAAGATGCACCCTGGAGAGGAGAGTTAGCCCAACCTTCTTTTGCTGAAAATATGTGGAGAGAGATCCAAAAAGTAGGAAGCCCTAGTTTCTGCATCTACATAGTGGCTTCTTCTCAGGTTAGATTTGATACCATGTTATATTTTTATCATTCAAGCTAGCATTATCTTAGGATCTTTAACTGAGAGAATAACAAGCACAACAATCAAACACAAGAGACAATAGACACAAATATTTTCCTTGGGGAAACCATAAAGGAGAAAACCCCGCAACTTCCTCAGAGATAGAATCAACACCAAAAGTAAAACCCCAAAAACAATAAGATGATCTCCAACAGCAGTAGTCTCTCTCTCTCTTGTCCCAGCAACTTCTTCTCTCTCAGTTATGCACTACAACTGAGTGTGAGTGAATGTGTGATAAATATAGAGGCTCACTCTCTATTTATACTAATTCTTGACTTGACAATAACTCACTAGGGCCAACTTCTTTAGGAGAGTCTAGTAACCCGTTCCACAACTACAGGGACTTTAACCCTTGATCAATAGGAGGGTTACCCACAATGACTTTCCATGACTTGTTTACATTGTTGAATATCATGATAGGAACATCGGGGCATGACATGACTCAAATACATTACAGAGACTTCCCGGAATAAACATCGGGGTACAATACATAAGATATACAAGTGAATACATTCCGAAGCTACAGATACATCAACAAAATTTTCCCTGGATCAAATATAGGAAAGGTGAATATTTTAGTAGAATATGTGAAAACAAGTTCTAGGTAGCTTCCTACATAGACATGAGAAGATATTATTCTAGGTTTGATCCGCCTATGGAATTATTACAAATGTAACTCATATGGGTTAAAGTGTTGGGGCTTCCAATGGAGTTATGGAATACTAAAGGTTGTGGGAGGAAGCTTTGGAAAGTTCATAAACATTGAAGCCAATTTTAGCCAAAAGGTGGTGAAGAAGTGGTTAAAATCCTTGTAGAAATCGACACCTAAGGGGGGTTACCAAAAGAAATTGAAATAATTTAGGGGAAATGGACTTATATTGAACCTATCTATTATTGGAACATTCCTATCCAATTCCTAAATAGCAAAGAAACATCACACCTATGGAGGAATTTTCCAAAACCTAATTGAAAAAAGATGTGGAATAAGAGAGGTAATGTATCAATGTGCTCAAAGGAAGTTTTGGGCCATCGAAGCAAGAATTTGGAAGGTAAAGAAAATGGGAGTCTATCATAATCAAAGGGGTTACTATAAAGAGAAAAAAAGGGAAAATATGTCCATGAATGGGAATGCTCATATAGAAGATTCTTAGAAAAGTACATCCTAGAAGCAATAATGGGCCAGTAAAGTGCATTAAAAGGTATAGAAAGCATCTCTCTCTATTCTATGTTGTTTTTTGAGGATCTGATTAAGGGTGAAGTATTTGATTCGATTAATTTTGGTAAGGGGGGGATCTTAGAAGGATTATGAAAGATCCATACATCCCATAGTCATAGTAGGGTTCCCTTTGATAAGGGAGAAGTAAAAGAACCTCCCAACCTGTCAAATGCAACATGAAAATGTCAGGTTTTATCTCCAAAATAGGAAGTAAATAGGTTTTTAAAGATATTTTAGGTGCTAACTAGGGACTAGGTGTAGAAGATTATGAAGATCCAGTTACTAGATACAAATTAAGGATAACGAAGGGAAAAAAAGAGTTAGGGAATGTAGGTGGTTTGGCTATTGATAGTTGGAATCCTACCTTTGTAGGAAGAAAGTTCTTAATATCACTAGAAAAGAAAATAGAAAAAGCGACCTAGGAAGGAATTTTTTTTACTATAAATGGGGTCCTTAGAGTAAGGAGGGCATCAAAGAAGGTGAAACCATGGTTATTTTATCCATAAATATGAGAGGGGTACTTGGGGGTTCCCACGGAAAGCTATCCCTAAAGAGATGTTTCAAAAACAATAAACCAAATTTAGTAATATTTCAATAGACTATGTAAGAAGGCTCACATGTAGTAAACATTTTTTAATATAAATTATTTAAATGGTTGGTCCTTTTGTGCTCTAGATGTAGAAGGTAAATCTAAGGATTTGGTTATAGGGTCGAGCATTTCACTTGAACTCATTCAATCTTCCTTTCAAAGTGTGAGTGTAGAGCAATGTTAGAGTCTAAAAGTAGTGGGGCAAACATACTCCACTTTCAATATATATTGTCCTTATGATGAAAGAAAGGGGTTTCGGGATAGATTTAAATATCAAGGTTCTTTTCTAGATGGCAAAGTGATCATTGCAGGAGACCTCAATTTGACCTTGAAAGAAGGGAAAGAACGGAGATTAAAAAAAACATAAAAAATCAACTAGCATAAATATATAGTTTAAAGTTATTTGAGGAGGTAGAGATTTGTGACATGGAGCCTATCCATCTCATACCTACTCGGAGAAACTCCATGAGTGGAAATTGGAAAAGAGGGAATTGCTAAAAGTCTAGATAGTTATATAATTACATAAATGATACTTGTAGAGGAAGGAATAATGAAAACCTAGGTTAGTGAAGGGGGAGTGTTTGTTGGTGTTTTCACACTAGCTCATGCCAAAAGGAACCTACTAAGGGTTGTGCAAACCTTAGTAGAGTTTCAAAATGGAAAAAAAAATTCAAAATAGGAACATAAATCTAACTCTTATGTAGTTATGATCAAACTAAACAAAATTTCCCTCGGGGTGTAGAATATATGGTGAATGGATGTATTGTTAAGGAACTCCTTACATAAGGTCATCAGTTCAAAACTCTGCTGGTACAAGCCTTACAAAAAAAAAGTGAAATAAATCCAAACTGATATTTTTTCACTTTCTCTAACAAGCAAGCATTTCGAAGAATGAAAGAATGTATTTTTCATTAATTATGGAATGACAGAAATACAAATCACCTCATGAGAAACAAAAGAGAAGGGCCCTTATAGTTATTTGAGGGAGGGTATGCTTGGTCTCCTTGGAGTCCTCAATACTCCAACCACATGTCATGGTTACGATCTCTAGCAGGTGAAGTAGGAGCAAGCAAAAGGCCTACTCTAGATTCAGGCGAAATTCGACAAAATGACAGCTTGAGCATATGAGTGGATAGGGACAGTATACATGCATACATGTGTGATGGACCAGGGGGGTTCATTTATAGGATCGACACAAGGCTTTGAGGATAAGGATCAGGATTTATTATTCCCTATGAAATCCTCTCCATGATTTTTGCCAAACTAAATTCTAAGCCTAGGTTTCCTTTTTTGCTTGAGAAAAGCAGGAAACAAACAAAATCCATGCTAGGAGTCATGTCACTTATTTTTTTAGTTTTTGTGCGACTTGGGTCACTCTTTTCGATATATTTGGTGTTAACTAGGTCACCCATTCCCTAGGGAAAGTGTGACTTAAGTTTAAAGTGTCCCTTTTTATGTTTTCTTTGATTTTTTGGCTTTTGCAAAGCTATTTCAAGGTCCAAGGGGTGTAAAGGAGTGGGAATGTAGTGGCATGATGGTGTATGTGGGCGTCTGGGTTAGTGACATGGCCAGTGGACAAATTTTGGGTGTTAACATATTGTCCCCTGATGTGTGAGGATCCCATCGTATGGTCGAAATGCATCATAAAATATTCTTTTTCTAAGAGATAAGTGTGACTGTGGCATATAGGATGGAAAATACATCAGAGGTAACTTTCCCTTCTACAAGCCTAGAGGGACCTTTACCTACAAATACAATATTCAACATGGATGAGGTGTATATACTATCAAATATATGGATGAGGTGAGCATTCCCATGCTCGTGTGAATGCCTCAAAATAAAAGTGGATCTAGGCCCAAAGGGGACCTGATATATACATGGATAATTGTTGTGTACATCATAAGTGTCCAAGATGGACTCAATTTTGGAATGTAATCATAGTCCAACCATGGATGATATGAAGAAAATATACCAGAACAATGGAATTCCCATGGAATCTTGAATCACAATCACTGATGCATTGTTGGATCTGAAGGGGTACAACATCTATAATGACTCAAATGGTTGAGAGATTGAATCTAATAGGTCCAAGGAACTACATCTGAATAGGGTATAATAGGAATCATGACTCTGGAGGGATTCTAGACATTGCCGCCAACACAACCCATATATCTCTGGAAACATAATGCTAGGGGGTTTCCATAGAGACTCATCAATGGACTAGAGTCAAGGGATATCTGAGGTATTCGACCAAATAATGGGAGAACCACCAAATCTCATTGGTGCGATAATTTGGTTGATGTCAAGCACGTGAGAAAAAACCAATCCAAGGGGCACTAATGTCTCCCCTTGGATGGTCCAAGGGACTCATAAATGGTGGTTATGAGGCCAAGGTACAAGGTACCTCTGGGTCTATCCTCTGGAATGAATGTGTTGATGTCGAGAGAGGGAGACCTACAACCAATAAGGTAATGGTGTTTCCTTGATTGAAGCACAGAGGATACAACCAATGAATGAAAGGGACTAGACTAGTGACTGAGACATTATTCAGGAATACAGGGGTAAATGAGTAATACAGACTCAAACTCCCTTTTTTCAAAGTATGAAGGAATGGCTAACCTATTAGTGTGTGTGAAATTAATCCGAGGGAGAGAAAAAACTTGGGATACTAGGGAGTATGATAGCAATGGGGGAAACTTAAAGGGGGGTATTGATGTGTGACTTGGGGGAAACATGATATCAAAATGACTCCAAGGGAGACTCATCGGAGAATACTTTAAACAAAGAGATCCAATGATGCTATTGTAAAGAAGAAACTATATGCAATTTGTAGGGGTGTTGAGAAGCACCATTTATTAAATGGTTTCTTCAATGCGTGAGCATTGAAGAGAGGTTGTGGAGTTATACTTCATATTCATAGCTTCCATATGCATGAACATTTGGAAAAAAGGGGGTTATTAAAACCACCTTTGTGTAATGGGTGTTGAGGCGGCAGGTTGCCTTGGAAAAATAAAAATACAAGAAAGGAGGTAAGTGTCCAATGAATTGATCAGATGATTCAAGTGGTTGGATAACAACAACTAAAATTCTTGATGGGGGATAGGACAGGGGTACTAACTTCCTTACAGGATGATGAATGACATAATAATAACATAATTGTTTGCAGTATGGTTAAAGTGACGGGCTCGTAACTATGCAATGTAGAACATCATAATGCCTTAATGACCATAAACTTGAGATTTTGTAGGGTTGGCCAATGAGTGATGATGTCAAAGTAACATGTGGCTTTGTGCAAAACCATAGACTAGATGGACTCCCAATCCTATGGGAAATGTTAACAACATGGGTGCAAAATGGAAAGGGGTACTAAGCGGTCACACATGTAAGGTAAGTTCTATTGTAGAGTAAGGGTGAATGCAAGGGTGCCTTGGTTGGGCCACTTACCCAGACAAAGGAGGGGGGGTTCGGTCCTATAGGCGTAGAATGGGATGAAAAGGTTGATGAATATGATATTCTACATAGGGGAGTACTTATATACCAATTTAAAGTGTTATACATATAGGGGCTAATTGTCGGTTGAAAGTAACGATTCTCATTGTGACTTGGACCTATACATATGGAAATAATACCCAAGTGTAAAAGGACGTTTATAAATAAAATGAAGTATGCAATTACAATGTGGCCTCAGGAAGTGGTTGAGATCACATCTATGAAAAATTAAGCATGGTTAAGGTCTTGTCCCCATGTTGTGGGTATGGGGTTTGGGATTATGGATCACATATGTATTGGGTTGAGCTGTGGTCTCATGAAAATACCAAGATAGATGTGACGATTCAATGTCAAAATGATTTAGTATGCCCCCTATCCTAGCGTCTAGATAATCGATCATGCCCCCCATCCCAAAGGTGTCAATGGAGTGCATATGCTCTCTTGGAGAGGTATTGACAAGGCATTGACCATGAGGCTATTAGCCATGGTGGCACACTATATTGGTGATATGATGATGGGGGATGCCCCTTGCATGGTGGATTCCCCCAATATCACCAACAAGGATGACTATGATGAGTAGAAAGTTCTAGAGGCCTGCCCCCATGCTGTTGACATGGGATTTCATCATCAGTTCGGAAGGGTAAGTAGATAGGTTGGAGGGAATCATGTCTATCAACACCATCGTAGTGGTATCAGATGTTGAGGAAGGTTCCTTAGAAGATGAAATTACACAAATTGTATTCTTTCCACTCAAAGAATATGTTGGAGGGTTAACTTCTTCAGTGGCGGTGACTTGGGAATCTACTAAAATTCAGTGCAAGTTGGTGAGCGTGGATTGATACTCTGGTAGATTAGGGAAATGGTGTGAGTAGTGACATGCAAACCACATACTGCATAAGGATGATTCTTGTGTAATGACTTATTGCACTTTTTGGGAATGTCAAGAAGATGGACCACTAAAAGTTCTCATTGGGCTCGTCATCTAACATTTGTAGATGAGTGCGAAAGATGGGAAATTCTAGACAGTTCTAGGTAGCATGACCCAAAACATTGCACAAAGCGCAAGAGGGGGTGCTCTATATGTGGAAGTAGGGGGAGGGTTCATGGCTTTGTTCAAATTTTCTGGCATCGCCACACTCATCATTTCCCCCCCATCCTTCTTCTTGGGAAGCGGTGGGGTGGTGGGTGGTACTTCCTTGGGTATTCCTAGAGGGGAGGATTGGTAGTACCAATTGGCTACACATGTGTCAAAACAAAATGTGGTGTAGGAGGTGGATTGCAAGGGGTAATATACCAAATGGGGAGGCCCAACGTCAAACCCGAGAGATTAAGAGTTTCCATGGCATGTATGCTCATAATTCTTGATGGAGGAAATAAGAATAGGATTTGTTGAATAAGTGTGGCTCCCCATTATTTATTAGGTAAATGAATGGGAGAGGGGTCCGGTTGGGATTAAGGTTGGGGTTGAGGTTGGGTCATAGATTTACTGGAGGAGACGGTGCACAACTTTGATATTTCCACCTTTGGGGGCAGAGGAGGAAGAGCCTGAAAGGTTCCGATCATGGGGGCATTGTGAAAGATGTCAAGTACAAAACTCATAAAAGTAGGGATGGATGCACAACCGATACTGATGTCAATTGTGGGTAAGAAATTTTATGGGAAATTCAGCCCCTTGGGGTTGTAATAATTAGTAAACTAGTCCATTTTTACGATCTCCCTTCATGGGGGAACATCATAATCCTGAAAATAGATGAGGAAACTACTTTCATAGCATACATGTAGCTATGCCCAAGGAGGAGTTTGTAAACAAACTGAGCATTGAAAACTTTAATACCGATTAACATTTTTTTTCCAACTAACTCTATAGGGACATTCTGGATAAGTCCTTAAGGTTAATAGGCATAGCATTGTAGGCAAGCAATGTCATCACTAGTACAAAATGAGAAATTGGTGGCTAAAAAAATGACTAAAATTCACATATAAATTATTACTTTTTAGTCGGTGACTAATAGTAGCTAATTCGTAGTATCTTATAACTCAACTAACTTAGTTGTATTTATTTTAGCCATTAATAGTTTCCTTATTTAGTCATATATTTGGTCATTGATTTAGTCATTAATTGCCACAATTAATTACCAAATTTATGACTAAATAATGCAACTATTAATGACTTAGCTTGATGGATTTCATTCCATCCACCCGGGTTTCCATTGAGACACGTTATGGCTTGGATGTCCAGTTGACGGTTTGATCGACCTACCATCCATGGAAGTGGGGAAGTTTGTTGAGATTTCTCGTGCGTGTGTGAGCTTTCCTTGGTTTCTTCAAAATAGTAGGAAGGTGTTTTTTCTGCGTGAAAATAAATAAATATGACTACATTAGTTGAGCTATAAGATACTGCAAATCAACTACTAATAGTCGTGTATATGCAAATTTTAGCCATTGTTTTAGTCACAAATTTACCATTTGAATTAGTCATTTATCTCTATTTAGTAGTTTCATATTCATCATATAAATGACTAATTTAATAGTTTTATATTCATTTCATTTTCTTTGATTATTATACAATATAAGTGACTAATTTAGTCATTTATTCATTTCATTTCTATTCACTATTAATAAATACAAATTAATTAGTATGATATTGTGGCTAAATTTAAAAATGTCATATAATATTCATTCTCATCTAATAAGAATACACATGTGAATCATGCAAATTCGGATTAGTTAATTACAACACTAAATAATATCAAGTTGATCCAGGTTTATGTGGGAACGAAATGAAATAATAGCATCATAAACACGCAAAAAATTCAATGAAAACATAGATACAGTAAACACATATTCTATTAAATAGCGGAAATAGAACATACGGTAAATACAACAACTAGAATGGTGGTAGCTATCTTTGAGGAGATGTGGATGCTACTCTCATATGTGCAAAGCTAAATACAAAATTAGGCCAAAAGGTCCTATTTATAATAAGCATGAGGGAGAGAAACCCAAAAGTCCAAAACATAACCCTAGAAGATGAACCGTCACAAAGTTTGCGGCCCCAAGGTGGTTAGTTGAACAATCAACTTCCCGAGGTCATAACTTTTGCATACGATCTCTGGTTTGGGAGCTCGATAGCCCGTTGGAAAGGTCTATCCGAGGTTTACATATTTTGAATGGGGCCAGATGCATGTCATTGATAAAAATCTAGCCCCTTCGAATCGCCAAAAAACATCATTTAGGGCCTCAAAACGACCCCAAAGTTTGGGACCCAAAAAATTGAAGAAAATAAACTAGGAAACTGCCACAATGGATAAGTGTTTTGAGCCATTGGAATAGTTGGGTGGCCACCGATCTCCATCTGGATCACAAGTACACACATAAATAAGTTCAACCATGTAAATTACATTATATGAAATGTCAAGTATTACAATCTATACGAGTTTCCAATTGAATATCCATTAATGGACTAATATTGGTCCATGACAAAAGTTGTATCCATACTTCATGAAAATCATAGTTTTCAAATATTACAATGGCCACCGAGTGAAACCTTGGTAATTCCCACAGAAATCCAATGACTCCCTTATTCTCCTTTAACCAACACCCACTACTCTCTTACACATCTTGCTAACTAGAATAAACCCTTTCTATGCACAACTTAAAAAAATTATGTCCATGAGTAGAAAGTGGAAGAGTCAACACTTATACAATCACAATTAAGTAACTCTGCATCACAACATATGAAATCACAATTAAGTAACGTTTTCATATAATTCAACACTTTTTAGATTTGAACTCAATTCAACACATTTTAGGATGCACGACACTAATCAAGAGAAGGTTATCCCCTAAGGAATACTCACCTAGAGGATTTTACACTATATGGAGGATGTTGCAGTAAGTGTTGTTGTCGTTGCTGACTTGTTATGACTAAATAATAGTTGATGTCATTTGTAGTCACAGTCACCTTTTCATGAATTGAAACATTACGAATTAACCTATTATTTTTGCCAAACATTTAATATTGAAACATCAACATCTTTTTTATCCTTTAGCTAACAAAATTCCATTCGCTGGATCCATAATTTACTGTTATTTTAAGAGGGAAAAATCTACTTTAATGATGGAATAACCATATTGTGTGCCTCAAGTAGCCTCACTAATTCATGCCTTGATATAGATTTGGTAAAGAATTCACCTACAATAGTGGCAAGAAACTATTAGTTATCACTGTCAAGGACATTGCCAGTTAATACAGCAATTGGATATTTTACACCCATAGCCATGAGCTCTCATGTTTCCTGTTAAAAATTCCATGTCAAAAGATTGTATTTTTACATAAAGTTAATGCAAATATACATCAAAATAAAGAAATATCCTGATTGAAAGTTCAAAGAAAAATTCATAAACCTTATCATATAGCACAATCATTTCTACTTCTAGAGACTAAATTTAAAAGGATACAACATAGTCTAAGTGTTGATGGATGAGATATATCATTCAATTTAAGAGGATTGAGCTCAAGGAATTGTATGTACTCTCAAATTAATGTGGATCTCCCAGTTCTATGAATTAGATCAAACTTGAAAAAATGAAGTCAATTAAGGAAATACTGTCAAGATTCAAGTGACGCCTATGGAATTTAGACAACTTATAGACAACAAGAATAATAGACAAAATGACATGAATTTGAAAGATACAATTAAGTTATTTATAACTTGTTTTTTAGCAAGGATTGAAAAATGAATGTAAATTACAATGCAATAAAAAATAACCCAATGTCAGTAATGTGTAAAACAATAACATAATACAATAACTTTTTCCTATGACAATAGACATGGAAATCAATTAATTGTTACATTTCCAAAATGACATTATAAAGAATAATATACTGGAACATATTTATGTATGAATATGTTATCAACTCAAACTAGTTTGGAGGAAGGATGTTCAATCCTTTATATGGATGAAACCTTGAAGTCTTCACAAAGAAAAATAATTCCATTATCTGGTGTTAGTTTCTTGAAAGGATCAAATAGTCCAAGTTGTTCCAAGGGAACTTGTTCAAGGTCTATTCTTGATGCTTTGAGGCACCTAGGGGATGACCTTGGTGGTGATTTTGATAGTCACTCCAAAAATATTACATATGCAAAGTTGTGCCAAGAGTCAATATCACATGGTTCTGGTCTACCCTATCCCATGTTTATACATATATGTAAGAGATATTACACTTTCTCAACAATTACACACATATATATCACCAAGTGATTAATGTATATTGGGTGGCTTAGTGTGGATAACAAATAATTTTTATCAAATCTAGAAGTGTCATGTACCAAGGGTACCACCTTGGAGTTAGCATGCAATAACTCCAAAGTGAGAGGAGCGTTGGAAGTGACAGGTCCATCTTTTCTACCATCCACCTGAATGACAAGTTCAAGTGATAAAAAAATATTAACAATGAGGAGGGGGTAAATTATACTCATTACTACAATCATAATTTCTTTAACTAATGCCTCACTAGCTTATTCTGTTAAGAAGAGCAATTCACCCAGACCTAGGTGGTAAAGGATGCATGAACTATTTGAGACAATTATTGATACTAGTACACCAAAAAGAGTGTTGACTCTATTTGATGAAGTGTGAAGTAATATATATGATGTAAATATGTCAAAATGAATCCACTGTGGGATTTATTAGGAAATAACTCTACAAGTGTCACTATATATATGGAATTATTTCATTGTGCTATAACAAATTTGATGTATAGATCAAGACATTTCAAATTGTTGAGGCCCAAATTAAAATTAATGAAAAACTTATTAGTTATGTATTTCATATTCCACCTACAAAATAAATATACTACCAAGGTCACTAAGGATTTAACTAACAATTATCAGATTGCATAATGCATTTTCAAGTGGACTTATACTCAAAAGTCCTATATGTATTTTCCAAGTTATGACTAGAAACGATGCACTTTAAATATCCATCAAGTCATTTATTTTATGGTCATTATGAATTAAAGTCATCATTATCAACAAAATTTCCAACACATTGGATATTGCTTATGCAAAGAAAATTGATAAAGGAAGAATAATGGATTGAGCTACTATAACTACTAAACACGTATACACATTGTGTTAGTTCAAAGACAAGTGAGTCTAAAAGCTTCTATATGTATTTATATGTTTCTGACTATTTATTGTCAATTTTCTAACAAATATATTAACCCCAATATGTACAATCATATAAACCCATTATTATCCAATATTTCTAATTATGGGCCACAAAAGAGATTCATCTTCTATGTCTAGTTGAAAATGTGGTGTCTGAGATTCAAGCTCAATGGAATAGAACTCCATGTTTCTACTTCTTTCCTTTTATGAAAAAAACTCTTGAAGAAGTGGGCAATTAATTTGAGGGCCCAAAGTTCTTTTACATTATGATATTTGGATCTTATGGCCACCCTGTTTAATTAACCTACTATGTTTGAGATACGATGGGAGTTAAACTTGTTTCCAAATTATGTTAGGGAACTAGTTGAGACTATGCAATTTTCCCATGCTCCATGTCATATTATTTCTTGGATAAAAATTTGTGTTACCTAAATTTTAAGGGGTAGCAGTTCTTTCGATCCCATACCTAATTGTATAAAAAATCCAATTTCAATTCTATCTTGATAACACTGGGAGCCATTTTATGTGGGATGATTGTTATGTGGGTTATGAAAAGGAAAGAATTTCCAAAATCCATCTTGATAACACTAGAAATCATTTCCTTGGGGGTGAATCTTTTGTTATTCAAGTTATTGTAAAGGCAAGGAATTACACGTATTTTAAACACAAAGCACCGTTTTTCTAAATCATTAGCTCATGCAACATCATGAGAGATCCCCTCTCTTAGTTAATGTTATGGCCTATTTGCATGGGTGGTCACTTGGAGTTTTTTTGGGATTTTCTGAGCATTTAAGGGCATGGTTGGGAGAGTTTCCAACACCATGAGCATTTTTAGACAAGTTTGTGCATTCTCTATAGCAATTTAGGCATGTTGGCCATCTATAGGACATTGAGCAACACTGATATTCCTATTTGATGGAAATTGTAGATCTATTTTGTCTTCAAACAACGTTAAGAAAACTTTTTTGGAGTGAACATGGGCCTACTGTGACCTTTTGTAGCAGTAAACAATCATGTAAATCACCTTGAAATAAATTATGGGCACAAATTCAGACAACAACAACATTCCTGGGTAGGTATGGACTATTTTTGGGTATTTTTTAGACTCTTTCAACTCTTAAGTTAGCAGTAATAGGCCTGATTCTTAAATATGGGCTAATTCTTAGGATAAAACAATAGTGTTGAGGTCATCTGATTATTCTAGCTATGTATTAGCCCCCTAAGAATAACAAATTTCCATCCTGGGCATATAAATAGTGATGAAAAGGATCATTTTTCATGTCTTCATTTAATTAGGGATTTTGTGGGCACACCTCAGCCCCAAAACAATCCTAAATCAGTTTTTTGGTTGTCAGATAGCATGAACAATAGTTGCATTATAGCCTAAAACCTCATCTCTGAGCACTACAATATTAGAGTAGAGAACTAGACTCATACTATGATGGATTAATGTCTTGGGACAATGTTGAATTGGAATAGAGATCAAATCTTAGAGTAGAGAACTAAAATCATACTATTGATTTTCCATTAACCGAAATGAGATCCAAATGTTTTTGTTAACATGTACAATCATTTTAATGCCATTTATTATCTTGACTGACTTTGACATTAGCAAATTCAAAACAAAATACAAACTCATGAAATTGGAGCAACACTAGAATTTATAAAAACATTTCAATGTCACAAATGAAAAGAGGCTGCCAAAAGTTCAACAATGTATTTGTTAAATAGTGATGAGTAATCAAATAATATATTTCCATTTTATAAAACTAGATACTGCTTCAATTACCTTATTTTAAGCAGTTGCATTAGTTGTTGGAGCTTAATTATTGTTGTTGTTGTAGATAGCTTGCCTACCTCATTATATAGGCCACACATAGAGAAATTCAACAAACAATATTCAAACTGAATCATCATTAAAACAACATTATATGAAGAAAAAATCAACTCACAACTTATTGTTGGTTGGTATCATGGCTTGCAACATATGCAACCCACTGTGCTTCCAGACTTTGTTGTGTGGTCCCAACAACAACTATGTGGCTTGTGCAATACCAAATGCAACTTTAGTGGCATTTTGTTGTGGGAGCATTATGAAATCTAAGAATTAACGAAACAAATATAGACTTTTTATACTACAATCAAAATATAGATTATAAATATTAGCATAACTATTAAATTTATTGGAAGCATGTATCCAATGTTCATCACAAAAGGAAGAAGGAATTTAAATACTTCAGGAAAAATTAAGTATCATATATATTGAAGACATGATAAACATACTTTTATGATGACATTCATACCACATTATGATATGTTCTTTAACAAATACAAAGCAATTGATATAATCATATTGATACTCAGTCTTATCCTCAACCAGTTTCATCATCTAAACGTAAAGCATGATCGTGGCAAAACATATTTTAGGAGGGGACTAGTCGTTCCTCATAACAATTGGTGATTTCAAGAATCTCAATTAGTTAGAGAATAACCTCGTCTTTCCACAATTAATATCTCATCCCTCATAATTCGACACTCCTCATCACCAACCATATTCCACTCTTTTCCTAGATAACTATTGTAGGCTTCCTTCACCATTTTTGTCTATAAATTTTTAACTTAGTTTCTTAAAGCTATACATTGCAGCATATAACCACCAAGTTACAATCAAATTTCCTATTCTCAACCACCATCCCTCACCAAATCAGAAGTTCTAATCATAAAATACTTAGGAAACACTCCTTTAAAATGAGTAGATCAACATAAGTGTTCAATTATTTTTCTTTCTTGGGGATGCATCTTATATTACATCATTCAAATATAGAGATCAAGTAAATTCATTTACATCAATGGGACAAGCTGCTTAATTATTAATTGATGGTTGTTTAGAAAATGACAAAAAGAAAAGCATATTGTTTTAACCATACAGTGAAGTCTGTGTTGGCAATATTGTTTATTTGTTGTCAAGGTCAACAACATAATGTTGAGTCCTAGCATATTAGGCACATAAATGTGGGACACAAAAAAATCAAAGAATAATAAGGGAAGTCATGAGGAGAACTTTTACAAGTTCCATTGACAATAAGAAGAGAAGAAAGAGAGAATTTTTTGATAGTGAAATGAAGGTATATACTATAAAACCATGCATGATAAGCATTAGACATAAGGTATAGTTTATTTTTCCTAAAGATAGATTTAAAGGTTATCTATAAGAAGATGAACCATATAAGATACAATCCATTCAAGATATGATTTGCGAAAACAGGTTCATCAGTATACTGATACATTCACCAACCTTGGATATGAACTGACTAAACCATCAATTTTGGAAAAAAGGACAAATAGAAAGTTATTGTACCTCTTAAAGGAGATTTAATCCTAAAAGTAATAATTTTCTAAACACATACATGATTCTCCAAATGGAAGGAAAACATACTAGTAAAAGGTTCCTTAAAAATGTACAAAGTGGGATTGCAATGACAACCACAAGCAAAAAAACTGATGCACATTTGAACAACTTCAGTAAGTGTTTTCACATATTAAGGATCAAATAATGGAGGCTGCCATCCAAAAAAGAGCAAGGATGATATTCCATTTATTGTCAACAAAAATGTTAAATTACACCATTGAAAAAACCATAAACATGTAAGTTCTATGCTCAACATTATCAAGATATAATATATTAATGAATCGGAAAAACCCAATAACACAAGTATTTTTTTAAGAGAAACTCCCCATCTTTTTGGGTTAGGTTGAGGTCAATCTCCTTGGGAATGTAACTCTAGGGAAACTTAAGCAAACCATCTTTACATACTATTGTAAGAATCAACCCCGGTCTTGCAATGGTTATCTCCCACAAATTTATTGTTACACCACAACCCAACCAACACTTGAGAATCAACAAATTAAAAGATCATAAAGGTTGGAGCATAAAAAATATACAATTTTAGGATAAAATCTGGGCCATATCTTTCCTTAAGAGTCAATCTTACTAACAACTTATGTATATTTTATTGGTTAGTGTGCAGATGCATCTTAAATAGCCACTTTAGATGCATCATGCATGTTATAGATTGTAAGAAGTTAGAACCACTTCACTATGTTTAAGCAAAATATTGTATCCTTCAACATTTCCACATATTAATAATTTAAGTCATTGTGGCTAAATTTCAGACCTTGTGTCAACCATTATGTTAAAATATCTCTGATTTCAAAAGTGCTTGATAAGTACGCTGCCAAAGACAACAAATTTAATCAAACATATCAATCATTCGTTCGTTCCCTGAAATCAGAAATACGATGTGATTTTCATCATGTATATTTAGCAGTTACTTGAGAAATTCAGACTAATGATATGTATGAGAGATTTTGTAAAGTACTTCAACTTAATTGTCTTATTATCATATAATAGTTTCACGCCAGCAATATATATCATGCAGTCAATGATGTGGTTATATCTTATATAAAGTACAAGCTTTCTAACTTTGTATGCAAGGCCCAATTCTCCCTCTGACTTACTATTAATCAATAGTAGATTGATTAATCGATTGTTCGTTGTAATCATACTAATAGTTTAATTTCATAAATTTGAATATAATAAGCAGATTTGATTTTGAGAGGATTCTTTCAAATATTGTGTTGCGAAACACACAAAGGTTTTTTAATTGTGTAATACTAATTCCTTTCATAAATTATGGAATCTTTGAAGTGACATCACATATATAGAAGACTGAAATGGAAACAAAAATATTTGTATTTTACTCAAAATGCAATGCATCCAAAAACCAAAAACCAAAAACAAGAAAAAAACCCATCATTCCTAACGTGTTTTCTATGCCTCATGGGTTTCACCAAAAAACAACTCTCATCCATCACATTTATAGTAACAAAGAATAACAACTTCTTCTTTAGAGACTTTGTCTCCATGGTTGAAATGGAAATATTATTGACAAGAACTGAAGTGTGACAAAAATTCATGTAAAGTTCTAAAGAAATGATATATGCTTAACTTCAACTCATCTCAAGTTGTTATTTTCCATTCTATTTTTCAAACCAAATCAACATACTAATTGAAGCAAAGTGTTGACTAACCTAAAAGCAATGGTGGAATTCTCATTATGATAATTCTCCTCCTACCTATTCTCCATATCATACATTGAAAATTGCTCTCGGGTACATACCCTATTTCTTTCATTTGCTTCAATAATCTCTCAAGTTTTGCATATATATTTGTTGTTTCTGAGTGGGATCTATCTTGTACGACAAAAGAATGAACCATGTAGCTAACTTCAATCTAGCTAAGTCTATGTTCCTTTTTCACACCATTGAATTTCATCATACTTCTTATTTGTCATAATTCTCCCAATTACGTGACCTCTTCTTGGGTTCGTCCTCCTCCTGCTAATGGAGAGTATAGTGCTTGATTCCAGGGACCCAATAGGAGGGGACAGGAAGGAAGGAAATCCAAATAAGAGCAGTCATTCTGATGCATTGACAATGTCTCAACCATTCTTATCATACCTCCTCCATCTCTGGAAAAATGAGAGTCATATATCTTTAGTAGACTGTTCAAACTGAAAGACTTACATAGAAGGTAAACAAAACAATCTAAAATCCAATTTCTATACAAAGTAACATGGGAAATAAGCTAAACGTTTTCAATAACAAATTTTTAAGAATCATGCCAAGAAATTCACTAGACCCTTGTTCCAAAAGAAAGAGAAATAAATTAGATTATATTAGTGGCCACAAGTGACCAAAATAGGTCAATGGGAATATAAGTACAACACGTCATAATATAAATAGTAAAATAAGTTGTGTTCATCCCATGGGCCCAATAAAGAAACCTAGGATGTGGATAAACCCAATTACTTCATCTAATGTGCTTGATTTGTATGAAACAAGCACCGGTGAGATCTTTTAACTCACAGACATTAAGTCCTTCAGTCAATTCACCTAGAAGCACAAACTACTATTTTAGTTATATTCATATCAAAATGTAACATAAATTGTGTATCAATTACATATCAGAAAATTTATGTAACTTCTAGCTTCTCAAAGAAGTCAAATGGCCAAATTGTACAAACTGCATTCCAAACTTGTAGAATTATTACAGCACAATCTATGATAAAACAAATACCTTTGGATTTGTGCATGTAGTATAATATTGATAGTCTTTGATGCATTCTACAAATGTTATGGACTTCTCTTCAACAACATTGAAGACCACGTGTAGAGGCACTAGTGATGTTTTGTCTTCTAGAACGAGTATGCTATTCTCAGATCAAAAGATGCCACCAAGGTAAAATGAAAGGGAACATAAGGACAGGAGCATCAAAACAACAAGAACCGGTCTTAGAGACTCGTCGACATACATTGTTGGTTTGAAATATCAATCCTTCATTTTTTTATTGATTAGTAACCCATGATTCAATAATTGTGGAAGATTGATATAAGACATGAATTCCAAATAAAACAGACATTTAAACTAAATTAATAAGAACATTGAATACATGTATAGTAATTTACTATTTCAACGAAACTTACCCCACTTTCCAAATTTATTTCTTAGGGGTAAAATGATAAAGTGACAAGCAATACTAGGATACTAAGACTGATCTATAATGCTAGGAGACTAATCTCCCATCTAGGCGTAAGGAAAGTCCTCAAGATTTCTATGCCTCTACATTAGTTGAATAACTTGATGCACTTGTCCACCAAGTATCCCTTGAATAATGGACAACTTTTCATTAGGTCTTGGAAATTTTGTGATGGTGTGGAGTTACCTAAGCAACCTTTCATGAACTAGATGAGTACTGAATCCCTAATAACTTAAATAAATATGTAAAATTTACTCAGGTCCATATTTGCATGAACAAGATTTGACTGCATTCTTCCGGATGAGGGATTTCAAAGTGACCAAGAGAAAGATAGATAAGAGAGGCAAGCCTAGTGTTTATGATCAGATTAACATACAAGAAATCATAAGAACTGTTATCGTCGGGGATAATTAATGGGATATGGCATTGGTTCTACAAGGAATAAATTTAGACTAATGTGAGACAGTGCTTCTACAAGAGGTATCTAGGAATATAATTACCATGAAATATGAACCCTGGAGAGATCATACTTGGAATGACTCAACTTATCCTAATTCCATTGAAGACTGCATTGGATAAGTCCACGAAATATCCGTTGCATAGACACAAAAAGGGTGAGTAAGTGGGATATGGACAATGATGTTGAAAATTTGAAAGTGAGTGGCACCAACCTCCTAAGCTAAGGCCGAATGAGGTATTGTTTGATACCTAATCTTGTCCAACTTAAAATCAAAATCATATTATAACAAGATCTGAAAAGGGCATCCTCTTTCATGCAAAATTAATAGCACCAACCAATTGTAATAATATTATGCATAATTTAGTCGTGGATGGATGAATCTTCATTCCCTTATGTGACAAGGCATAAGACTGATTACTACAAAGAAAAAAGGATATTGTAATGAGATTATGCATGACTTTAGCCATGGAGGGATAGATCTTCAAGCCTTGATGTGACAAGCCATTATACTCATTACTACAAAGAACATATGATATTGTGATAATATTCTACATGACTTTAGCCATGGAAGGATGGATCTTTAATCATGCAGTGACAAGTCATAAGACTCTTACTACAAATAAAAAATTCCATCCTTAAAATTGCAGTAATATCTATCTTTGGCACAAACCCATCTGACCTAGGGATTGATATGCACCTCGAGCTTGACAAGTTCCAGGTTTCATATTTTGAGATACAATATTCGATACATTGGTTATTTGTATAAAATGGATGCTAGCATCAATATTCTTAAAATCCATGAAATGAAAGGTTTCGTTGCCACTTCTAATTTTGGTTCTCCTACTTATGTTTTCAATGGATCTTGCTACACACTGCATATGGCAATTACTAAATAAAAAATAGAAAGATCCACTATCCAATATAACATCCCCTATGTATGCTACTCTGAATCGCTCCATTCCCCCTATCTAGAGAAAGCAACAAATCCCAATAAAAAGTTCCTCCTTTTCAAATTGTTTTCCATATCTGTTTTCTCTAGGAACTAAGCCTATGATATGAAACAACAATGGCATAAAAAATTGTTGCATCTAGTGAGGCATGAAAAGATGGGAAGGGAGCACAACTGGAATTTTTAAGGCACTCTAGGAAGGTGTTCTCTATCTATAATATAAAAAGTTGGGAAGATGGCATTTTAAATTTGTGATTGATAGTGATTAACCGAAATGATCTAACTATCCACTTCCCCAGTGAATTCGTTTGCCTCTTCTCCCGATGGTAAATCTATTGGAAGATATGAAAATGATGAATGCTTTTATGGTTTCTCTAGTGGTCGATGGTCCAATTTCCTAATGGTGAAATCAATTTCAATATAGTTGGTGACATCCTTGTTCCCAGTCCATTCAAATTTCCCTTTCTCTCCGAATATGTTTTCTAAATACGTTGGGGCATGTATGCTCCTTAAAATAGAGAGAGGATAGATTTAAGGATTCCAACAACCAGTTGGTACAAAAATCCATGTATGGGATTTACAGAGGGTTGAGAAACGATTAAAAAAAAAGGCCCATAATTTAGGCACACACCATAGGTGATTCGATTGGTGAATCGCATAGGTTGGGCTCATGCTACCTTGCTTTTCAAAATCCTCTATACCCTAATGGGCATTGGGAATTTTACACTTTCTTCCCATATTTAGTGGGCATTCGGGTGGTTCACTTAGAAAATTTATTATGATGCAATGTTGCATTCTAATTTATTATAAATCCTATTGTTGTTTCTTATCTATGTGAAATCAATATAATCACTCGTAGCACTTTGTGTTTCAGCTGAAAGCCCTTTGGTTCTCTCTCTGGTACAGTGATTTGTTTATGTGATGTTAAAATATCTATGTTTATCGTATCCCAACATCATATATGGGTTTACATGGGTTTGTGCTACAACCAATGCATCGTCTATAGTACATGCATCATTACAGACATTCACACATTAAGTGTTTTAATACATTCCCCCCATGCCCATTCCCCCACCTTGACTACATGGTGCATCATGCTTCTCTTGATGCAATATGGAGGCCACTCCCTAAACTAGCAGGAATACCCACATTAGTATGTATGAACATTTTATGAGGAAGTGGTGCTACAATATTCAAGACTTGACGATTTGGAGATTTCAGTAACATTCATCCAGATTCAACAGTACCCAAAACCCCAAATCCAAGATCATCTCAATACAACACCATCATCATAGAAGACAGGACACCCATCTCTCCTTGGGCATTAGAACACCACATCAAAACCTACCCCTAGTCACCCCAACCACAAACAATAAATCATGGGTATTAACAAAATCTATAGAGGCAATAGATCCAGGAAACAAAACACCCAAAAATATCTTTAACTGAGTTCCAAGAAATGTAGAGCAATCATCAACATGAGCATTGAGCTCCCTCCAATCAATCACAAATAAACAAGATATGTAACAAGGATTACTCACATAAGTAATAAACCACCAGAGTTGGGAAAATATCAATATCGGTACAATTGCAGAAGCCCAGTGTTCCTTGATGTCTTTCTATCTCAACAATCCCTTGCTTTATAACATAAACATCAACCGGTATAAGCATTGGTTCCCTCCAAATGTTGCAAACACCATAGCCAATTTGCCAACCAACTATCGTTTCACCCAAATGAAAAAGTGGAATGAGATAATGTGTCTCCTTCTTTGATAATGGAATAGAGAGGGAACAATGGACAATTCCAAATAAATTTTATGAGATCTCATTAACTTTCAGGACACCCATTTAATTTCCCCATTTTTGGAATGGAGTAACTTCAAAGGACTCCCTCCCAAAAAATTCCCAAAATAATATTTATCATTTAATTAAATAATAATAATATTTTAAGGTGATAATCTAACCATTAACCATTAAATTAATGTATGAAATCTTTTTGTTTATGGAAAAAAAATCTTTTTAAATTTGTTATATTTTTTCGAAAAATTGTTATTTTTACTTTTTTTTTGTTAGGAACTAATATATTGAGTAAAAGTAATAATGGTACAAAAAGTGTTACAGATCATAGACAAAGTCCCGTCGAGAGGAACAAGCAGGTGTAGTAGTTTTGTCTGCCTTTGAGTAATAAGCAGTCCTAAAAGGTCTACCAAACCCTCCCTCAGTGAGGGAAAACAGGTCCAAAAAAGGAAAGATTGTGTCCTTTTACATAAAAACATGTTTGCCAAACTACAATTCGTGACATGAAAATTCCAAAGACCGTGTGACATTAAAAAAAAGAGAATCCAAAGACAAGAAACATGTCTAAGGTTTGTAGTATGGCTCCTCGATGATGTTGTCCCGAAGCCTGTGGAGATTGGCTCGCTTGGTGCATCTTTGTCGTCAAGGGCATCATCATCACTGGAGGAGTCTTCTTCTTCGTTGCTATCAGCCTCACTTTTACTGGCTGGAGGAATTTTGACCGAGAGGGGTGCAATTTTCATCAGAGAAGTCGGGCTGGGGGAACATTTGCTGGCTGAGAAAGATTTCATTTGGCTCTACTGGGGGAGGGAGGAAGGTTCACAGTCCATGGGGACTGTGGGGGGAATGGTTGAGGGGGTGGGTGAAGAGGTGGGTACAGGGAGGTCAGTGGGAGCCGAGGGAACAACAGGTGCAGGAGGTGGAGGAGGGACTCCATTAGGGAGGGGTTGAATAGAGAAGCGAAGCAGAAGCCGAACTAGGAGGTTCTTAATGATCCAGTAGTTTCTGTGGTGCTCAGGAGTAAGACCAACTGCAGTGAGGGAACCTGTTAGCTTGTCCTCCCAATCATTGAACATGGTACGAACATAGTTTGGAATTTCGATGTTGAAACCTTCACTAATATCCTATGCATTGAGTAGAGCAGGGCGTTAAGCATGGATACCTCTTCCCGCATGTCCGCGACGTGGAGTGCCTCTCTGGCGTCGAGACATTGCAAGGCGACAAAGGGGGTCCGAGAGTTGGGAGATAGGAACAAAGTTGTAGAGAGTCGAAACAGGAGGTTGCAGAGAGCCATGAGCAATGACCAAATGGTGAGGGTGACGAGGAATCCGGGGCCTTAAGCCTTTGGCGTGACGGCCCATCCAACGAGGAGGCTCATTAAGGAGGGCCAGCGACGAGGTGACGGCATCGTACATTCCAAGGGCCGTGAGATCACCACATCCAGGAATGAGATTAATGCGTGTAGCCATTGAGGCAAGTGACAAGAGGGTGATGTCAGGAAAATGACGAGGTGGCACTGTTGTGTGCCCCGTCATCTTCCTTTGTGGCCATAGTTTCAATATTAACACCTGCATCGGGGAAATTGTTATTTTTACTAATTTAAGTTGTATAAAGAATTTATTTTTACTAGTTTATTAGAATGGGTTAATCTTAAATTTTGATCTATCAAGCACATAAATCTTAAACTCAGATCTATTGTATTATTAAGTTTTGGTTGCAATCTCCATTTATACAATAATCTAAGATACGTAGGACCCCTGACAAAAGGGAAAAGTATTATACAATAAAAAACAACCCTTGAACCTAAAAACATATGAAAAAAACTTATGTTACAAGAAATTATTGTATAATATATGGATAACCAAATCTAGATAATATAATTGTAAAGGGAATTAGGGGAAAGAATACCACCTTTCCGTTTTAGTTTCATTATTTTAATTCTAAAGGGGATTCAAGACTAGACAAACACCACTTTTTTCATTTAAAAAGGGGAATAGAGAAATTATAAGGCTAAAACAAAAGGAGCTCAACCGAGGAGACTTTTGGAAGGGTAACATAAATGGGTTTGGGATTAAATGTGTTTTATTATTTTTTATGTAAATGAAAATGGGAAGGGGTGAGAAATTTAGAGAGAAAAGGGTTTAAAATCTAGGATATGGGAAGTAATTAAAAGGGGGAAGCGCTCACAGTTTTTTTATACAATAAGGGACATTGGATTTGTTTTTGCTAGAAAAGTCAAGGGGGTGGGGTGAGATTTTTTAACTTTCCAAGAATGGACATAATGAGAATACTAATGGGCAGATGCATCATGTGTATTAATGGAGGACGTGAAAATGAAAAAAATTAATTGTGATGACACAAAACTTTGACTTGCCGAAATTTTAACTAAGTGCCGAGAGGATCAAACGGTAACGGTTTTCGTCAAATGAAAAAATGGACATGACCAGTGTGATGAGTTGAATACAATGATACTAAATTCATGGCATGGAAACATGGTTGAAAATAAATGACCAAATTCCAAACTTGACCTAACCATAACACAACTGCATAAAGGATCAAAATTGGTAAATTATCTACCAAAGGGGTCAAATGAAAGCAAGATGACGAAATGAGATATGCACATCACAAGCGCTTCAAATTGGAAAGGGTGGTGAGATCATAATGACTCGATAATCAAATTTTATAGGTGTCTGATTCACTATGTTTCGACACTTCAAAATCATATCGGGGTCTCTGAATCCATTTGTAGTGTTAAAATTTAGTAAATCGTAACAATTCATTATCATAAATTGCAATTTTCCATTGCCAAGTGACATAGTTAACATCACTCGGGTCTCTAAATCCATCTACAATGTTGTGATTTATTAAATGGTACAAATTCATTGTCAAAATTTTAATTTTCCATTGTCGAGGTGACACAGCTAAAATTGACTAACATAAATAGCTAATTCATATTCGTAATTGTCGTTATATAGTCATATTTGCATTCATGTGACTAAATTAGTAATTTATGTTAGTCACTTGTTATCGACTTGTATATTTTATCCCGTAACTAAATTCGTCGTTTATCTTAGTCGTTTTTAGTTGCCTCACTTAAACTTTCTCAATTTTAGTCGTTTATCCCTTGAAAAGACTATGGTGACTAACTTTTTTAGTCACCTGGTCACTTATCTCTCATTTAGTACTAGTGCATGAGGGATGACGTGATTTGGGAAGATATGAGATTCTATTAAATGTGAGTTGACATGATGCAATTAGAGGTGCCTTCATTGATAATGCATCGAGGAAACACCAAGTTGAAAACGATAACCAAGATTTGAAAGTCTACTAATTAGGGAATTCATGACTCTGCTTGACCCAAATCAAATGTCATCAAAAGAGAGTCAAAAGGATCAATCACACCTAAATATGGAAGTAAGGCTTAGCGTTGTGCAAGACAGTTCCTAAGAAATTGTAATGCTGACATGGAAGTGGGGGACTACGCTAAGTCATCCACAACGCAATATTTGGGAGAAGCTTGAGCGTTGGGATTATTTGTGATGTGACGCAAAGAAAACTTACAAACTTTGGGAATCCCATCGGTAGGCGGTCGAGGTAGGTGCAAGGGTTCATTGACTAGAGTGGTATATTTCCCCTTATCAATAGTATAAGATTCGGCATATGAACCATATTGGTTATGTCGTGTCTAAATTTTCAAGTCCACAGACAACATAAGGAGGTGTTGGACCCTAGAACCATGAGGTTGAGTCAATGTAGTGTCCCCTACCCCAAAATAAGGCCAAAAGCACTAGGATATCTAGGAAAAGGCTAAATTAAACATTACACAATGGAACAAAGTGTTCTAGGGATAGGGTAACATGTCATGCAATAAAAAATTATCCTTATAAGGTACATGAAAATCAAGCATGACATTTCCCCCCAACGTGCACACTATTAAACATAATAATAATGTATTTCGTAACTTATTCATGGAATAATTCTCTGTATTTAGGATCTTTAGCATGAACAAGAACATGCAATTAAATCCACTTCTTGATAGTAAATATTGGATTGTAAAGCATGAGTAGTAAGCATTGTGATTATCGTTTACTCGCATGATAATTATCATTCACATGGGGATTACTAATTAGTAATGTGATGTGTGTGTTGATAGAATTAAACAAGAATAAAATTGAAAAATATTCACATGATTCCATCAACATCCACACAAACCATATAAAATTTAAAGGCACAATATGCCATCTTTGACCTCGAAAATCAATTCCCATGGTTGTCCCCTACAACCATCTTTCACTAGTATGATTTAGATTGTATCGTTTCCTTCCCTCCGACCATTAATCACCAATACAGATCATATCTACAATTATACAATAATATATAAAACAATATGATCATATCTGCAATGATACAATTAGATCTGCAACAAGGGAGATCTCAATCAAAATACAAGGTGCGTTCCCTTCAGTACAAAAAACACTACCGACCAAAATAGTCATAACTTGGTCATTTGGGAATATTTTTCAATGAAACAAAAGGTGTTCTTTAATGGAAAAACCACTTCAGACACAATGGAATAAGTCTCATAACCAATAAATGAGTATAAATGGGAAAACTATAACATATGTTTGCACCCCTATTAACACTGTGAGAGTTACAATTGTGAATCATGAAGGAGAAGAGAAGGAAATAGGTGGTAGAGAAGTTTCTTGTCCATTCAGAGTTTTAAAGTACAAGAGACATCCATCCTACATACAAATCCTGGTACATAATCCATAAACAAATCTAAAATGCAATTCCTCCTCCATGGCACATAAACATGAAAAACTAACATAAATAATCATATGAACAAATACTTATCTTCAGATAGGTAAGTGGCTTCAATAAGACAAATTTCCTCCCAACTGTAGACATTGTCAAGTCTAACTCATTTGAACAGGTCACCCCCGAGTTGAGACCACATATCCACAAGTAGAGGCACACTTAGTCTAACAACTTTTAGAACTGCCTCTTCTAAGAACCACAATTCTTCCCACTACTACTTTCCTATCCATATCCAATGCCTATGGGATGTGACTCCCTTCCCCTAACTCATACCTCAGGATATCACCATCCCATTTCCTGGATTCCTGTGCGAGAACCTTGACTAGTAGAGTGATATAACAAAAGCAAGGTATTCATCCAACTAGACTAACCCTCCAATAGGATTCCACAACAAACACTAAGTCTCACACGGTCTTAACACTGTCAATAGTCACAACACAATGAGGTAGCACAAGGCAAGTGATCCAAAGCTCAAAATTAGCCTTAACAAGGAGAGATAACATGAATAAATAGATCAAGGAGGGAAATTCAAACCTAAGTTGTCCAACTTGAATGGTTTTGGGTATGGTTAGTCTTCCTCATGGATACTTAACTCAAATTGGTGGAGTGGTGGCTTAGCTTAGGAGATTCCCTTTCTAGATTAGCACATGTGAGGAGGAGTTACCTAAAACCAAGGAGTGGAGGTCAATATTATGTCAAGGAGGACGCACTATTTATGTGATGGAAGTGAGTGGGTCTAATAGTATCATAACTAACTTGTAAGCACAAAAATAGGGAGCCTATCCATGAATAGAGGATTGGGGTGCACTTATGAAGGTGGAGGCTAAATTCTAGCTTGTGGAAGCTAAAATCTAGCTTACAACTCATAGAATCTAGGGAGAGGGAAACTTAGTACAAGAGGGGCTCACAACATCTTTCATACAAGGAGGGAGCATTAGTAAATGGGGCCAACTAAGGCATGAAAAAGGTGCCATAGGAACTTTGTAGGTGAAAATAATAAAAATAGGGTTTGTTGTACAATGTTTGGGTGGCAACAACTAATAACATCACTAATGTACAAACATGAAATAGGATGGAAAAAATCAATCCATCAAGTTCTAAAGTGTTAAGAATGTCCCCATTCCCCCTTACACCATGGAATCCATGGTCTCCCATATTGTTTGAGTTGCCTTTGTTGAGCTAGTTTTTTTATCTAATTAATAACACAACAATCAATACTAATAACAATAGTATTAATAATAATGCCAATTCTGTGGTCAAATTAACAAACTAAAGATCCTAAGTCCGTATTCACATTAACAAACAAAATATCATAAGTCCATGGCATAAAAATCAGGGTATTACATCCCCCTCCCCCTTAAACAATGCATCATCCTCGATGCATGTTTATTACATGCATGCCACAACACAAATTTCGAAATAGATGAGGGTATGCTTTCCTCATATAATATTCCAATTCCCAAGTTGCATCCTTAGGACTGTAATGGGTCCATGAGACCTTTACCTGCCTTATTTCTCAATTTCATAGTAGCTTGACCTTGCTGCCCAAAATGGCAACATGTTGTACCAAAAAATCCCCTTCTGGTTCCATCGGGATCACAATCCATTCGATTACATGATTAGTACCATGTATATATCTATCAACAAGAAATGCAAAAATACATTATGCACTCTAATTACCTAGATCACATCCCAATCAATTACATGGTTAGCATCAAGCATATGCTTTTTCAATAAGGACACATGAAACACATTATGCACTTTAATGCAAGAAGGAAACAAATCCTATCCTAGCTAGTATCTCAAAGGTTCCACAATATATAGCATTTATCTTGGAACAGTTCCCCAAGTTTAAGGAACTCTTCTTGGTCCTAACTTTTAAAAAGACATGATCTCCAACTTTAAACAGTCTATCAATCTTGTTTTGATCTACATAGCTTTTATGTCTGTCTTGAGATTCTTTAGATCCTGCTTAATATTAACCATATTATCCTACATATCTTTCAATAATTATGGCACAATAACGAATCTATCCATTGGATTACCCCAACTCATAGGAGTAGTGCACTTTCTTCCACACATAGCCTCTAAGGGATTCATCTTCAAAGAGGCATGATATCCATTATTATATGCAAAATCTACTAAGTGTAAATAATCTTCCCTCTTGGATGGTTGATACATTACATACATTCTTAACATGTCTTTGATGACTTGATTAAATCTTTTTATCTAACCATCTGTCTAAGGGTGGTATGTCGTACTCATGTTCAGACTTTTTCCAAATCCTTAGAATAATCCTTTCCAAAAGTTAGAAGTAATTTTTAAATCTCTGTATGACACTATAGATTTTGAAATTCCATGCAATCTACTAACCTCTTTCATGTAAATTTATGTAATGTTAGCTGCTTGTGAGTTGTTTTTACTGGAATAAATTGTGTCGTCTTAGTTCACTTATCTAGCAAAACCATGATAACATAATTTTTCAGTCTCGTCTTAGGAAACTTTGTGATGAAATATATTGTCACTATATCCCATTTCCATTTAGGTATTAACAATGGTTGTAACAATCATGTTGGATTTCGATGCTCAACTTTAACCTTTTGGCATTCCATGCATCTAGCTATGTACTCTGCAACGACATTCTTCATCACTAGCCAATACTACTACTGCTACTATATTCTGATATTCTAAATGTCTAGCATAAGGAGAATCATGCATTTCCTTCAGAACCATCTTCCTTATATATCTAGAATTAGGCACATAAACTCTATCTTTATTCATGAGGATTCCATTTTCTTCCAATTTATACTTATCAAAATTATGTGTATTTTTTTTTCATTGTAATCCTTCTTTTACCTACCGATAGTGTTTAGTTGTAACATTGGCTTCAATGATATTATTCTTTAAATATGACGTACTAATGACGATAGTTGCTACATGCATCACTTGTATCTTCCTACTAAGTGCATCAACTACTTTATCTTATTTACCTTCGATATGCTTTATGTCAAAGTCATATTCACATAACAACTCCATCAATATCATCTATCTTGCATTCAAATTAGGCTTCTCAAATTAGTACCCAACTAACCCAATGAAATATCTTAATTATGATACATTCTTGGATGTTGGCCATTCCATAATGGCTCTTATCTTCTCAGGGTCTACTAAAACACCTTCTTCATCATTATAATATGTCCCGGCTTGTGAATTTTTCCTTGATAGAAGGAACACTTGCTCAACTTGGCATACAATTGTTGTTATCTAAGTACTTGCATTACTAATATTATATGTTCTTCATGCTCTTCTTATGTCTTGGAATAGATAAGGATGGCATCTAAGAATACAATCACAAACTTATGTAAGTACTTTTTGAAGACTCCATTCATTAAACACATGGATATTGATCGTGCATTTGTTAATCCAAAGGGTACCACTATAAACTCACAATGTCCATACCTTGTTCTGAATTTTGTCTTACTGATATATTCATTCTTAATTCTAATATGGCGGTATCTTGATCTCAAATATATCATCGAAAACACTTTGGCTCCTCTTAACTGATCAAACAAGTAGTCATTTATTAGCAAGGGGTACTTGTTTTTAATCATTTTTGTGTTCACCTGTCTATAATCTATGCAGAGTATTAGAGATCCATCCTTCTTCTTCACAAATAACATAGGATCTGCCCAACGTGAAACACTAGTTCTTATATAACCTTTCTTTAGTAGCTCATCTAATTGCATCTATAATTCCTTTAACTATAGGGTACTCATTCTATAAGGTGCTTTAGATGAGGGTATTGTTCTTGGCACAAAGTCGATAGAGAAATCAATGTCCCTATTAGGAGGCATTCCTGGCGGTTCTTGAAATATATCTGCAAACTCTTGTAGTACTAGATAATTCTGCAATTCCAACTCTTTCCCTTCTTTTGGATCGTACACATGAATTGCATATAAATGGCATCCATTTTCGAGACATGTATTCAATTTTATAGTTGTGACCTGCCTCAAATATATGGGTCTAGGTATAACTTTGATTGTCACTTGGTTTCCTTCTTCATCGAAACAAGTATACATTTTATTATGAAAATCAAATATGGCATGGTATGAATCCAACCAATCCATGCCTATTAATACATAATTTGACCCCAAGGGTATGATGTTTAAGTTTGCAAAGGTTTTCGGTCCATTCATTTATAAGGGACACTTTTTTACAACTTCTATGATTTCTCTCTTGGCTCTGGTAGCTAACTGTATTAGACTTGTTGTTTCAAGTTTACTTTTATTCAAATAACATTCTCAACTAGATTAGGTGCAATGTAACTATTTCTAGCTCTAGAATCAATCAAAATAACTATTTTTTTATTAGCAATATTAAATGCTACCTCAATCATTCAATCCTAGTGGTGAGCTTTCCTCCCATCCAGGGATTCATAGATCCTCTGAACATTTACACCAACATCTCCAACAATTGAATCCCCTTTAATGTTGTGAAGGTTATTTCTCTTACACGAGCATTGATTGGCAAAGTGATTTTCCTTGTATATCCAACATTCCACAGGTGGTATTTTTCATGAATGCTCTTCCCTTGGCTGTCCTTGATGATAAGAATTACTCTTTCTGAATTTTGAATTTTGAAGTTTGGAACCTTTTCTTCCTCTGCTCTTGCTTTTTCTTCTTTATATTCTTCCAATTCTTCTCATATGGGGCCTTGCTATTATTTTGTTCATATAGGTGATTTTCCTGCCATATGGCTTCATTAAGATTCTTTGGTCTATCATAGTGGATTTTATCTCTATAATATTATAGTAGGCCACTTAGAAACCTTTGAATCTTCACCTTCTCATCACGGATGAAGTCTGCAATATACTTCAAAATTTCTAGAAACGTTTTCTCATAGGCCTCAATAGTCATGCTTCCCAACTTAAGCTCAAATAATTCCTCCATATTCTTGTCATAGTTTTGATCAAAGAGGTATTCTTTCTTAAAGTACTTAAAAATACTCCAAGATATTTTTCCTTCATCAATTTCTTTTAGCTTAACTAGTTGATCCCACTAGATAGATGTTTTACCTTGCAAATGGTATATGGCTACTCTTTATTCCATATTAGGTGTACATTGATGAAACTATAAGTAATTCTTGAATCCTAACAACCATGCTTCGACATCTTCTCCTTGCTTCACTTCTCCATCAAAGGTTGGGGACTTGATTCTTCTAAGTTTCCCTACAAGTTCATCTTGGGTAGACCTCCTCTTATTATGCATCATCAAGGATCTTTCAGGTTTGCTATCTGTTTCACTTGATGAATACGGGCCTTCTTCTCTATGTGATGAGCTATTCTTGAAGATGATCTATACCTCACATAATATTTTCTATATCTCTTGTCAATTTATCTTTAGATGGTATTCAATGAATTTAGATCATTCACGATTTGTTCTTGAATATAGATTATCCTTTCATTATCCTCCCTACTCTTCCTTACCAAATCCTCCAAAATTAATGGTTCACTGCTCCTCTTATGTCTGCTTTGTTGAAATAATGTAATTGCGAAAGATATTCTAATTGTACTTTTATAATATTATTATTACCCCTCCTTTCTATAGATGTTGTTCCTTCGATTAGGGATGTCATTGATGTAATTGGTAATGTAAAGTCTTGAGGTAAAACCTCTATTGTAGGTCGGGTCAATAGTACCCAGAAAATAATTATTAAAATGTATTTTTATTCCCCTAGGTTAAGTCCACCCTGTTGGGAAGGTGAATTCGGCCCGGTTGGGTTATTAGAATTCACAAATGGTGTGTATAAATAGATGGGGCACCCTCCTCATTTGGACACACTCACAATTGAAGCAAGTTTTCTATAGAGAGAAAGAGGAGTTCATCTGGAGGAGGAGAAGTAGTCTATCTTAAGGTATTGAAGTCTTACGCTGTGCTTGGTTGGATTCTATATCGAGGAATTTTTGCTGGGTTTTCTTCCCCATGAGGGTTTCCCAACATAAATATTTGTGTCTCTGTTGTCTTGATATGCTTGTCCTTCTTTCAGTGATCTTATTCTTATTGTGAATAAAAAAATTTAAAATATAATGTACTTAACCTTCTTCCTTCAACAGGCTCCTCTTTAGAGCTATAGGGTGTCTGTCCATCTTCGAAATCCACCTCCAATATTTGACTTCCTATTGCTAAAATTGTAATTGTTGAGTCTGTGGTCTTCACTAGTTTGATTAAAATTTCAGTTTAGTGGCCACACTTACTTGCTCAATATTCATTCACTAGGAACTACAATGTGTTCATTATCAATTATTTGTTAGCAAACTACACATTGGCATAAGTTCATTAGTATTCAAACTACTATTTATTCTTAGTTGAAAATTAACAAACCATCTTTTCTAAGTTACAATCTACCTAACTAGACAAGGGGAGTTGGAAATCCTTCCAGGATTTCCCTTTACTTGCTGGACATCAAGTCCATAACCATCCTAAGCTAACAGTTTGTTTAACTAACTCACATGTAAAACTTTATTAAGGTGCATGTATCCAATTTATATAATGCAAATTCATAATTACATATTGACTTGTAACTCTGTAGAAATCCCAACAGCCACAGTGTTGAAACCTGCAGCTTTGTTACCACTTTGTACTGTCCCCGACCTCAAACTAACGCAAAAGGAAATAGGAGATCTAGGAAAATGATAAATTAAACATTACATAGTGGAACAAAGTGCTCTAAGGTTAGGGTAACAAGCAATAAAATCATAAATTCACTTTATAAAGTGCCTGAAAATCAAGCATGACATTTCCCCCTAACGTGTGCACTGTTAAATACAATAATAATGTATTGTGTAACTTATTCATGGAATAATGCTTAGTATTTTGGATCTTTGGTATGAACATGAACATGCAATTAACTTTGTTGTGAAAAATACTGCACAAGAGTGAATCCTACCCAATTGGTGAGGGGCAAGGCATCTGGTCTTACAGATCTGGTCTTCTTTGGTGCCATTTTGTCGGTAGCAGGTTCAAGTTTTTGAATAGGTATTTTGCTCTCAGGAGTCCGATAACTCTGTCTCTCTAGTTCTTCATAAAATGATGTGAATTCTTCCTCTGATGTGGTATTTATAGGTGGATCAGGCAGCGATCTTGTCAATGGAGGTATTAATAACAGATCTGATTGTGAAGGACGCTCTATTGATAGCTCTTTTAATACACACTGATTTTAGTGCTCCCTCTATCTATAGTCATGATGGTTTGATTGGACCGTTTGATCCTCTTATCGGTGTGTATCACGATGATGAAAATGTCGGTAGAATGGTCGGTAGTCGGTATGTCGATGGTTATAATGTTGGCTGCTATTTCTGTCGAATTGTATTCTGCTAATTCCTTCATGAGAGTAATTTCATGTCATTCTGATCTTGATGGATTGTTTCTTTTTTTTATTTTTGGTTTTTATGGTTTTATAGGTTTTGTTTAAAAGTTATGGAATCATTTTTTTTTTTTAGAATTTTCCTTAGTTTTCATACTGCTTTAGTTAGGCACCATTAACAAGTTTCTGAAATACTTTTCCTTGTAACGTTCTCAGTTGGACCGATCCATTAGCATTGATTTCTTCAATGATATAGGGTCCCATTGACTCTATATGCAGTTTCTTTGGCTTGCATTTTACCCGACTATTATACAGGAATGCAATATATCCAACCGACAAGTTCTTTTTTTGATATTTCGTTCATGCCATGCTTTCTGTTGTAGTTTTTGGATTTCTTGGTGCTGTATAGCGATTAGGAGACTTTCTTCTAGCTTAGCTAGTTGCATTAGTCGATCCTTCCAAGCCTCTTCGAACTTAATATGTAATATGTCGGCTATTACTGGTGTATGTTTTCGGAAGTGTAAGGGAACAACTACTTCTTGGCCATAGACTAGTCTAAACGGTGTTTGGTCGGTAGATAGATTATATGTTGTTCTATACGCCCATAAGACGACAGTAATTTTCTCATCCCAGTCATCCTTATCTGAATTGCAAATTTTTGTTAAACCTCTTGTCAAAGTTTTGTTAAATGCTTCTATTGCATCGTTAGATTGAGGATGATAAGTTGTGCTTATTCTGTGGTCGATTTTGAACTGCCTTATTAAGACTGTAACGATTTTGTTGATAAAATTTGATCCTTGGTCACTAATTAGAGTTAATGGACAAACAAATCTAGTAATTATATTTTCTTATATCAATTTAGCAGCTACTTCACTAGAACAGGTTTCGACAGGTGCTCATGTCCTTCTAGCAGGAACTGTGAATGGTCCTATAAGTCGATAGCCCAAATTTCGAACGTTAAACTTGGATTTAATGATATTAAGGGCATATCAGTGCTAGGTAAAGGTCGACCTAAACATTGACAACGATCACATTTACTGACAAACTTCCGACAGTATTTGTGTAATGTTGGCCACCATAGTCTCGAATGTTGGATCTTTTTAGCAGTTGTATCTGACTGGAAATGTCCTCCAGCTGGGCCATAGTGTGCTTCTTGCATTATGTTCTCTCTTTCATGCTCCAAAACACATCGACAGAGAACTTCATCCAAGCCCATTTTATATAGGAACCCATTAATTAGACTATAAGGTGCGGCCTTCATTGCTAAAATTTGCTTTGTTTTGGTACTCATTCCCTCAGATGCTTGTCTATTCTCTAATAATTGCGCTATCTCTTCTAGTTATGTGGGTAAAACTTCTATTCAAAACAAATGTGCATCTGGGAGATCGTCTTTGACTCTTGTCGGTTCCTGCCCCGTGTCAATTCGAGACAAGTGGTCGGGTCCGACATTCAGCTTTCCTAGTCGAACTACAACTTTGAATTCAAATTCTTGGAATAGTAACAACCAACGACAGATTCTTCCATAGTGTAAGGTTTTGTTTACTATATATTTCAGCGCTTGGTGATCGGTGTAAAATATAAAGGGGTTAGCTAGTAGATAGTGTCGATAATTTTGGAGTGCAAAGACCATTCCTAATGCTTCCCTTTCTGTT
This sequence comes from Pseudotsuga menziesii, assembly GCA_001517045.1. NCBI lineage: Eukaryota > Viridiplantae > Streptophyta > Pinopsida > Pinales > Pinaceae > Pseudotsuga > Pseudotsuga menziesii. The sequence continues at coordinate 374,134 of LPNX010598277.1, forward strand.
GTGGAAAAATTGCATTCTATTTTGTTTAACTTTCTGCTGCTATACACGATTGGATAGTCCATTCCATCGTCTCTTGGCTGTGTTAAGATTGCGCCTATTTTTATGCCTGATGCATCAATGTGTACATGAAATTTGACTGACCAGTTTGGAAACCTGAGAATAGGTGTTTTGACTAATTTTATCTTTAGAGTGTCGAAGGATGCATCACATTCTTTAGTCCATTCAAACTCCTAATCTTCCTTTAATAATTATTCTAGAGGGTATGTCATATCTGAGTAGTGACAAATGAATTTCCTGTAATAGCCTATATGCCCTAGTAACACTCAGACTTGCTTTGGATTCACTGGGGGTTTTAAGTCAATGATGATTTTTATCTTTGCGAAGTCGACTTTGATACCCTCTTTTCATACAATATGCCCCAGTAGGATTCCTATAGGGGTTAAAAAGATGCATTTCTTTATGTTGAGTGATAGATGGATTTGTCGGCATCGTTCTAGCATTAGCCTTAACCATTTGCAGTGATATTTTAGAATGGATTATATCGTCCAATCATGAAAGTATACAACCATTCTTTTATAAATGTATTCCTGAAAAGATTTAACTACTATTCTTGAGAATACGACTGGAGCGTTTTTAAGACTGAATGGCATAACTTTATAAGCAAATGATCCAAATTCACAGACGAATGTTGTTTTCTTTTGGTCCTCTTTGGCGATTAGTACTTGATTATATCCTAAAAATCCATCTGTAAATGAGTAACACTCATGTCCCACGACTTCATTTAGGATTTCATCTGCAAATGGGGTTGGAAATGGGTTTGTCAAGGTGACTTTGTTTAGCTCTCGGAAGTCGACACAGATTATCAATCTTGTCGGGTCATGATTTTTCGGTTGTACGACCATTGGGCTTGCCCATTCTGACTGGTCAATTGGATAAATGATTCCTATTGCTACCATATTGTTGATCTCCTTCTTCACTATTTCTTTATATTTATGAGCAAGTTTGTAAGGTTGTTACTTTACAGGTCTTGCATCTGGTTTGATATCAATCTTCATTTCGCCCATTTCCTGAACTAACCCTTTGAGGTCTTTATAAACCTGTGCAAAGACATCCTGGAATTATTTTAATAAGTTAACCATTTCTGTCGTTTGCTCCTCATTCCAATAATCAAATATTCTTGCCATTTTTGGTCTATTGTCATTGGAAATGTTGATTTCTTTCGTTTTAACCTTTGCGTCCATCCATTCTGGTGCCTTGCTTTCATTGATTTGTCGACTCTATTCCTTGAACTGTGAAAATGATGTAGGGAAGTCTGCTGATGTCATCCAGTCGATATCTTCTTTGTTGGTTGATTTGACCTTAAATATCGTTCTAATTGGTTTCACCATTTCTAGATGATCAAATTTCTACTGAAATATTTTTCCATTTGTATGCTCATTTTCTAGTCGAAGTCTTGTCGATTGTGGTATTTTATTAAACCAAATGTTATTACATGATGCTCTCGATCGGCTGTGGTTTTGTGTCGGACTATAACGAACAGTTGGTTGTATGAATGTTTTTATTGTTTTGTTTCTTCAACTAGTTTTTCATCTCCTGGTATGAATTTAAAATCCTTGGTAAAGTTTTCTTTGAGTTCACTGCATATGAACATTTCACCTCGTGCTTCTTCCATCTTATACCACCTACTTGGTAAATCGTCTAATGTGGATGGAAACAGGTGCCGCCATATTCATTCATCTTTGTAACCAAGTCTTCTCCATTCTTTTTCACATATACTTATGTGTTTTTCGGGATCTTGTCCTTTTGTGAAGATTGGTATTTGTGCTTGTTTAGTTAGATTCTTCCCTCCGAATATTTCAATGAAGTATGTTGAATTTGTTGTCCATGTTTGTAGTCTCGATTGATGGGTATCCCACCATCGAGCAACTTCAGATGTAAACGTTTTAGCCAAGATTTGGATTCGGCCGAGCTCACCTAAGTTTTTGGAAACTTGTTCTATATGAAGGACTAGTGACTCTCTTTATTTATACTGAAGAGACTGTTTGTTTTCTATTTGGATTGGCGCTAAAGAAGGGTATTCCCTAAATTTCCTTTTGAATATCTTTGGTATGATGGACACAGAGAAACGTTGTCGTGTTGGTTTTTTCGAGATGGCCTGAATGGTCCAGCATCCTGTTGCTTGATTTTCATAGTTTTCCATCTCCCAGCCATATAATTCGGCATCTGAATTATATCTGACTAAATCTGGATTCCCCAAATGAAGTTCTCCATAAATATTTAGTTCGGTATAATCTTCTTCATTTTGGATTTGATAAAGTTGTCGGACATCGACCTCTTCGTCTATGGATTCGGTCCATGGTTCACCTTGTGAAGGATGAATAGGGATAATTACTTTTTTCCCATTCCCTTTAAGATTTATCCTTTCTTTATCCAATGAAATCGATGCCTTCATCTTTCGATCCCATTATCGGTCCACCAAGGCTATGAAGGAGCTGGATCGTTCCTTAGGGTCTATGATTTCAAATTCAACTTTTGTAGTAATGTATTTTACGGTCGTGTCGACATTTCTCCATACCCCAATTGGTTCTATGAGTCCTTGGTATGCTAACTTTAGATATATGTCTGATTTTCTAAGTCGAGGTATTCCCAATTTCTGCCATGTATCTCATGTCATAATATTAACTTGAGATCCAAAATCAAGAACAACCTATCGAACGTGATATCCTTCTATTTCTAAGTCGACCAATGGGTCAGCATCACTCTTATCTTTTTTTATTTAGGCTACATATATTCTTAGTTTGTTTATCCATACTGGATTTGTTATTAATATTGTATAACAAATCAATAAATTGTTCTGTTGATTTATCATTATGTATTAAGTTAAGTAGTTCTTGAGATGTATTATGTTAACTATCATCGATTGCTTCTTGTCTAGCGAATTCTTGAAAACATATTTTATGCATCATTATATAATTTCTTTTGCTTTATAGGATTAGGATAGTCATCTTTGCTTTTTATTTTACTTATTCTTGGATTATCATTGCCAGTTTTTGTTCCTTGCCTAGTGAGGATTTGCAAATTCTTTGTACAAATTACATCACACTTTTGAACACATGACAAGACATTAACATTTTTCTTTTTATTGATTTTTCCAAGCATGGTGAGACAATCTTCTAAAAAGTGATCTCGAACACCAAAACTGGTACAAAATTTTAGGTCGGTCTGGTCTTTGTATGGACAATATGCATATCGGTGAACTTCTTTGTAGCACATGAAGCACTGGATTGGTCGCCGTGGTCTATTGTCCCGACTTCCGAAGAATCGGCCTCGAACTACATATCCTCCACAGTGATTATTATCGTACCAGCGCTCGTATCTTTGGCCTTCATATCTTTGGTTGCTCTGCTCATTCTGTTCATTACTATTATTGTTCTGAGCAACAATGTTTGTTTGATACATTGCGTGATAGTTTTTTCGATTCTTCAAGTTCAAGTGACAATCAGCTGTTGTGTGACTCTTAACTTCACAAATTGTGCACCATGAAGCTTTTTCATTTTTCATTTTGAACAGACAATATTTTGTCGCGTCTGGCCCATGTTCCTGAAAAATGTCACAGAATCATTTTGTTTGAAAAAAACGTACATATTGGCGGCTGATATCTTGACGACAATTGTCTTTGGGCCGATCGTCGATCATTTGGTACACCAGATGTCTTTTCCTTTGACATTAAGTTCCCGTAATTATTTTTGCATTATTTCTAACTGTTCTACAATACGGTTGTCCACAGGGTGCGCTGGGTAGTCTTATTCCATATCGACTTGCAACACCTTTGTGAGTGCATCTTCGTATGTGTTGAATGTGTCCAGACTAATATGCCTCCAGATCTTCTGTGAAATCCCTACAAGAAACCATTGGATTAATAATTGTTCATCAATGTTATAATCCAGCTGGTTGAGTACGTTCTTCATCCTTTTATCGTATTCCCGGACAGTCTCTGTGGGTTTATGGACTGTCGTTTTTAAATTTTTTGTAGCCAAATGCTTCGCATTTGAGGTTTTGAATAATGAAAGAAATCGATTCTTAATTTATCCCATGGTCACATTAGGAGTTTTCTCAGTCTATGTCATGTACCAAGTTAGTGCCCGCTTTCGCAAAGCACCGATGAACTACACCATCTGTCTATATTCATTTGTTACTGTGTTTGCTTCCCATGTCGATTCGCAGACGAACCAATGTCATTTGGGATCATCATCGCCCTCATAGAGGGGGATGTGTGCAATTCTATGCCCCATGTTGTTGGCGTCAGCGTCTCCTTTAGGTGGTGGTGGTGGGATACTCTCTATAACCCTGTGTTGATCACAACTATTTTCGACGAAACTCTCGTTTTCGTCGAAAGTTTTGTTTGTCGGTTCTTCGTCGACAAGTTGTCGGCCTGATTCAACTCCTTCTATCGATATCCAAGAAAATTGTTGTAACTCGAATATTCTTCCTTGAAAATCTGACTGCTATGTGTTCTCTAAAGTTTTATTTGGCTGGGGGGTGTTCCTTCATGCCCTGGGTAGAGTAGGTGGATACCTTGGTTAGATGGGTATGATTGGAATGTGACCCTATTTACTTCCTCTGGTTGATGAATTACAAGTTGGACGACATCATTTTCTTTGTCTTCTAGTCAAATCCATACACCGAACTTGCCATCTCGTAGCCTTAGGTCTTCTTCAACAATGGCCTGCACTCGGGAAATCAAATTCGAATTTAATGGAGATAGAGGTATTACATCCTCACGTATCTCAATATGGAGAGCTTCACGCTACTCTATCCACAAATATTCCTCCATCGGTGACACTTTTTCATCTACACCCTCTTCCTATTGTTCATGACCCGACTCTAGCATATTTTCTTCATGTTCTATCATTTTGATGGTCATTCTTCTCTAGAGCATGAAAACCTGCTCTCTAAGTTCCTCCCTTCACTTCTACCTCTTATATCTCTCTATTTTCTGTAAATCCAGAGTGCTTTTGTGAGTCATTGTCTGAATTATTTCTTTCTTGGCCTAACTTTTCATTTCTGGTGGTTTCTTTCACAGTCGACTAGAATCCTTCCACTCTACCCCAACACATGACCAACTTCCCCCCCATTTCCTACCTGACGCTTTAGAAATCCTGGGTGGTTCTCTCTATTTGCTCAAGAAGTATTCCCACTCCCTTTTTGTAATAAATGTCTCCCACGTTTTTTTCTTTTCTGCCCAGTTAGTGTTTGATGGCGGTTCGATTAATGATGGATGAGGCTCAACAATGTGGCATGCTCCCCTATCAATCAGAAATTTAAACAAAAGAGTCGGTAGTGAGAAAAGGAACTACTTAGTGAAGTCGTTATAAAACCTCTTTTCAATACTCTCGATCGAGACTCTCTTCCACGACGCGTTCTTCACAAAACTCATCTATGATTTTTTCAAACCACTCTGACAGATTTGTTCATCCACCTCTCGTCAGCCTCTCGACTAACTCTTTGTCTTTAGTGTCTACCAGCTTTTTCATCCAGCAAATTCTTCAGAGACTAAGGTACAGATTGTACAAACTTCTCATGTTTCTCGGAGAAGAATTTCTCCTTTGCTTGGGAAATAGTTAGTCTATTTTTTTGAGCGTAATTCTGCAAGTAGTTCACGATTTTATGCTCCCACCAATCCTTGATCTCTTATTCTGAGATCATCTATTCATGGTCATCTCATCCGTATATGTATTACCAGAAACAAAACCAATGTTGTAATCACTCAGATCACTAGGTTACCAATAATACACATAAATAATCACATAATCATAACAGAGACAAGAGACAAGAATAGTGGGTAGAATACAACTTATATTACTCAATAACACAGGTGGGTTCATACATCAAAACCGAACCAAGTTCATATCTGGCTCAACAGCCTATTTTATACATTTACAAAACAATTATGGTAACTACATGCTGGTTCACTCAACCAACATGACCAACGAGGCCGACCTAATCTACAATTAATCGGCTAACTAATCTAGTTGACTAACCTACTAGCTCCTCCAACAGGAAACATAATCTATAAACAATGGTAAATTTTAAGCATTAATGTAAAAAAAATTGAATTATACCTGCTCAATATCATGCTTTTCCTTAGGGAAGATAACAACCGTGGTTATATTAATAAAGAAACAGGGTAAAAGTATCATAGGAAAAGTAAGCAAAAAGGGTCATTTTTGGCACCCAACATCTCCGCCCAACAGTGTAGTTGCATGTCCTTATGCAAAAACTTCCAGTTAATCTGAATATGAATCTAGATCAAAACTTTTCCTGTGAAATTTGGTGAGATTGAAGGAACATTTATGCTCATCTCCTTTGTTCATGTACCCCTTGCAAGCAACTAGTTCTACCCAACACTTATTCTCTTCCTTTTTAGTCAACTAGATATGCTCTTGTACTTATTTTGAGGAAACCATATAAGTGGGAATATAAATATCAATCCCAACCAGTTCGATCCACATGTCTAAATGCATTTGATATACTCGAGAACTCATGATAGGGCATACTTGAAATATTCAAAATTGTAAGGATTCCTTGTTTTCATAAGCTTAGAAGAAGCTTCCCATCTAGACCTACTACTTTCTAATGCATAAGTTTCTTGCTGCGATATGATCCTTAAAAATGCATCTATAACATCATTATGATGTGTTGCCATTTGATTAACCCTTTGTGAAGAAGAGAGAAATTATTTATAATCATCAATAATGGCAGCTAGGGATTGTGGTTCACCTCCGATCCATAGAGTAGAACTATCCTCATTTCTTTGAATGGTATGAGATTCATTCCACCAATTCATCTGGCTAGTGACAAAGTAAGTAAATGCCCTTAGATGTACATCCCCTATGTAAGGAATGAGATTAAATTTGTTAGGATTATTAATCCCCCCTTGATCAAACTGTCTATTAGATTAATTTAGCCTAACTTAGGAGTTTTAATTAATTAATTATGTCCACTAGTACCGTTGGGTCCACTTGTCCTAATGGAGCCACATGTACCAGATACTAGAGTGTGGGGAACACTACTAGAGGCTACCTAACACTGACTGCACTTGCATGCATTAGTTTAGGTGCCTCCTAGATCAATCCCTACATTTTAGGAGCCACTGGGAGTCCCGGCACCAACCTCCTTGAGTCAGTTGGAGTTGGAACTAGTTAAGCTTAGTTAATTTCCAATTACATTCAATTAGATCACAATTAGTTCAGTTAGCACTAGTTATGCATGGTTGCATGTGGATTAGGTGCCTTTGCTCACCTACCACTTCAGTTAGACTTAGTTAATTGTTTATTACTGATTTTGTGAGTTGTTTAGACATTTTGAGTTAGCTATTTGGACTCCGATATTGATTGAGACATCCTGAGTTAGCTAGTTAGTTAGGTATAGTGACATCCAATTGGTAGATTCGAATTCATCCCTAATGGATTCAAATTCTTCCTTATGTAACACTATTGTAAAGCCCGATTAATTCATGACAATGATACTGTAATTATCTGAGCTATACTCATCTGTTTCCTGTGTGGTTTGATTTCTTCAGTGTGTATCTTCATTCTCCTTTTACTACATCAATAATATTGGACTCATTGCTTGATGATCTAAATGCAACATCAATTTTAACAAAATTAAATGTCCATGAAGCAGACTAACTCATGTAAATATAATTCACATAATAATTTTTGTTAAGAAAAAACACTATGAGAAAGAGTGTCCGAGAATTGAGGAGTTGTAACAAACTGATGGGGTCTCCCTTCCTTAATATCCTTCAAATCGAAAAGGGTCAGTTATTCATAGAGGAAAATTGAATAAGAAAGTGATGGGCCCCTGCAACTTAGTAGCTCCTAGATCAATGCATACTTTTCCTCATTTTCTTGCTACATGGATTTAAACGTCTTTAGTTCCTTCAACTCCTTTTGCATTTTTTCCCAGCGAAACCTTTGAAAAGCCAATTCTTCGGCCCATTTTTCTTTGAGTTACTTAATGACCTTCCAATGTGTATGAAAAGGAATCATCCCTTCTCCAAATAGGGTAGATGGATACTTCCATTTATTTATCTCAGATTTCAACAGAGAAATGTATTTTGCTACCACCTGGGCCTTTTCATCTTCCTCATTCAATTCAATAATCTCTGGGAGCTCCTAAACCTTTGTATCATCATCTTCCCTGGGAAAATTTTGTTTCTGATTTGTTGGTTCTTGCATTGCAGCACTTAAACTTTGTGCCTAAACAATTTCTTTTTGTGCCACCAGTTTTGGAATCTCAACAACTTCTTTTGGTTCCATTGGTTCTTGTGTTGCGGTGGCTTCTTCCTCTTTTTGTGTCGTCGATTCTTGTTTTCAATGAAATTCTCTTGAGTTACTAGTTCTTCTGTTGCAGTAAATCCTTCTTAGGTCACCGGTTCTTGTGTTTCAGTGACCCTTATATACTAAGGCAACTCTTCCCTTGATTCTTATGTTCTCAGGTCAGGTGCCAATGCTCCCTGCTTAATAGTAGTATCCTCAGCCTCCTTACTCGGTAGTCGAAGGAACCATTTCCATGTTCTTATTATGTGCATCACCCACCATTGGTTCTTGTAGGTCATTGATAGTGTCTGCTTGTATTGTTTCAACCCTTTCTTATTTCAATTGCATGAGTCTCAATGCCAAGGGTTCCATGAGATTGAAATTTTACCTTGAATTCTTGAAAATATCTCCACATTCTGGGCACATGTACTCCTCATGCTCAAGATCTTTTGAAACAGAGGACAGGATTCCAACCTGATCAACAACTTCAATCAGAGTACTCAATTTATGATTTCCTGACTCTTTAGCCTTTGCGTTAATACTTGCAGATCCTCTCTGAGTAGCTGCACCTCTTGTTTTTGCAAGTCATTTTCTAGAATCATAGTCTCCAATTGAACTTGACCATCTCCTATAGCAGGTTCTTGTATATTGGCATACCTCGGATTCATGTTGAGCTGGTTCCTGGTTCTTGTCTTTCAGGAGAAACCCCTTGTTGTATGTGTACACCCTATGGTTCTTCTATTACAGGGGATGACTGAGGTTTTAAAATTGGAATTTCAATATCTGCCTTACGCACTTGTACTTTCTTTGCTGCATGGAGGCTTGAGTCCTCATTCTTCTTGATGGACGGGGTGATTGGAATTGGGTACACAATCTCCTCTTATTTCTTCATGGCACAGGGGAAGTGAAGCCCTCCATGAGTACCTAGAACTCCTCTGGAATAGGAAGAAGAGAATCATCCTTTCCTGATGATTCTCCTTTCAATACTATGATTTCTTCATGTTTATCAGAAGGTCCAGCCTCCTGAGTCAATTTAGTTAGGCTCTCAATCCCCTCCATCATTCCTTGTTCACTAACTTATGTCGAAAGTCCTTCCAAGCCATGTTCTTTATTGGTTTCATGAGGAATAAGGGATTTTTCTCAATTCATCATCTATGAGAGGAAAACCCTCATCAACATGAGCCTTGGGTTCTTCAGAAGGTTTTTCTACATTACATTCTTCATCAATTCCTCGAACAGTTTCAGTAATTGTACCTTGACTGTCTATCTATTGAAATGGGATTTCAATTGGATCTCGATTGTTTATATTTTGAAAACCCTCCTAAGTCACAACTTCCACCATATTCACATCATGATCAATCTCTATCTGACATGCTTCGTTCATCCTCCTCTTCAATTTCAATGCCACTTTATTCCATGACCAAAGGGTTTGCTACTGCTCCAATAATGAGTTGCACCCATGATTGTTGGGTTTGTTCTGTTGCCCTTAATATTATTAATTTAATGAGGTCATGGTTGGTAACATAAGTTTGGGGATAGCGATACCTTCTCACATAATGTGCCATATTTTGCAGAGACCTCAAAAGATAATAGGGTATATTGATCAATGTACCATGACGCAGATGAGACAATAAAACAAAGTCACAAGTATAGACAACTTGATACCTACCTTCACAGGTGATATAATTTTTCCGAAATACTGCAACCTGGTCCCAAGGGCAAGGAAAGGATTCCAATGTAGTCCCTCGTCCCTTCATCCGAACACTCTCTCATGTTGCAGGGAAGTCTTCTTTTGTAGTTGGAGGAAGCACCTTCCAACCAAACCATCCCCTCCTAGTCCTAGGAAAACCCATCACCTCTGCTATAATATTTTCAAATACTTCAATCCTTAATCCCCCAACCTCTGAATGGTTTTCCATCAAATTATGTGTGAACTATAATGCAATACCCTCATCTAAACCATTCAACCTCTCACAATAATTTGTCCATCCCGATTCCTCAAAAAAATTTAAAACTTCTATGTCTGGGTGCAAGGCATCCATTGTCTCCAATTTATGGTGAAATTCAAAGCCTCCCATGATGTTCTTCTTCACCAATCCCAGTTGTGCATGCAATTTTTTTCAAATTCAGATACTGGAGTTGCAGCATGCAGGAAAAACAATGTACAATGGAAAATTCCTTTGGATATTTTTATAAGGGTGATATAATTATGGAATAGGCTCGTCGGGAAAGTCATTGCATGGATTTGGTAAGACAACGACGATTAATAAGTATGGGAGAATGTGGTGACACCCACCCAACTGAAAGAATTGGCAAAACAAATTGTTGACAAGGATGATCAAGGGTGGTATAATCATATTTACCTATCAATTCATGCCCAATCATACATGTGGTTAGGATCCATACCTTCGCACTTACTATGACGGACTGTCAACAATCCGATGCAGCCCTTCTTTACTGTCAAATTGCTTAATAGACACGTCCTTCATCAATCCTTGCCGTGGTGGCAATGCCTTCTCTTTATTTTTTTTAGTATATGCTCCTCATCACGTGGCTTCATAAAACATGTATGCCTTTGACCAATGAGAGAAATGAGCATGTCTAGGTACAAAATAAGAATTAATTGTATCAGTGAGTGGAAAATTTGGCATATTTTCAACATTCTTCTTGAGAAAATTTAGCATAAATGACACTGACTATTGAATTGGAAAAGTGAGATTACTACCAACCATCGAAATTTCCTTCAAATAACATTGCAAACATGTTTTGATCGGTCATCAGGAAAGCTGATGAATTTCATGAATGCTACAAGCTGAAAATTGGGAATATTGGAAGAGTTTCACCAAAAATCAAAGAAATTGGCGGAGTTTAATCAAATAGAGGAGAAATTGGCAGAGTTTCAACAGATAGTGGAGAAATTGGTGGAGTTTCAGCAAATAGTGGAGAAATCGGCGAAGTTTCAACTAATAGTGGAGAACTTGGAAAAGTTTCAACAAATAGTGGAGAAATACATGGAGTTTCAACATATAGTGGAGAAATTGGTTGAGTTTCAGCCGAAGACAAATTTCAACAACGTCCAAATGAAGTTTAATGGCTTTGGCATAAATCAAAATTTTTCTTCACAGATCTTTGTGAAGGGGTGTTCATTAATTGGAAGGGACCACCCATAGTTCCTGCAATCAGTTGGCCCAATACGCTTGCTCTCTCTTAATCAATCCCTTCCCATATATCCCTGCATGCAGTACCTATAAACAAACCAATCAAACTAAATAAAAAATCATTAGACAATTTAACAAACAAATCAAATCCAACCAAAACAAAACAAATAAACAAGTTTGTTTATGTACAATTCTTGTGGAAATTACGTAGAATATTAGAGTTGATGAAACAAGAGGGGATTATTGTTCATCTACCAATTGACAATTAAGATCAGAAGCAATGCAAGAAGCAAATGCATCTTCCGAGAGTGGCTTATGATAGAGTCACGGCCGATGACCATTGACAAATAGTGGTGTCTGTTGTTCATGTATTATGGTCAATCAAATGGTTCCATTATCAAATACTGTGTCTACTATGTATGGTCCCAACCATCTGGTGCACAATTTCCATTTTAAGTCCTTCTTGAATCGTGAATCATACAGTAAATCCCAATATCTTTCCTTAAACATCTTCTTCTTAATAAAATGGTCGTGCAACTTAGAATGTTGTTGTCGAATCACCAAAGTCTGATGTACAACAACTAGAAGGCTTCTCATCAAGCTCATTTAACTTATTCAACTAGTCCTTTTAGGCTTCTATCAAGTCCATATTTGCTTCCAAAGTGGTCCTCTGGAAGTCAATAGGGAAAACAACATTTTCCCCATACACGAGCTCATAAGGAGAGAACTTGTGGTACTATGCCACGTAGTTTGACATGCCCATAATGCTTCAGGAATTATTTTATCCCAATCTCTACGATGACTCCTCAGAGTCTTTGTAAGAATAACTTCAATAACTTTATTGGTACTTTCCACTTGGCCATTTACCTATGGATGATAGGGTGAATTTATTCAATGTTGGATATGATTTTTCTGTAGAAGAGATTCAATTTTTTTAGATACAAGCTATGGTCCTCCATCTGTAACTATCTCATTAGGAACCCCAAAGCGAGTAAAAAATTATTCAAACAAGAAATCTACAACAACTTGATCATTTTCTCTCACCAAGGCCTTGACCTCCACCCATTTAGTCATGCGATCTGTGCAAACCAGAGTATAATTTTTTTTTCTTGAATGAGGGTTGATGGGTCCTACAAAATTCAAGGCATGTTTATCAAAAGGTTCAACCACTAATTGTGTCTGTAATGGCATTTCATCCAGCCTATTAGGTTGATCCATCCCTTGGAAACTATCACAAGCTTGCACATACTTCTTCGCATCCTAAAACAAGGTTGGCCAAAAGTAACCCATTCTTAATACCTTGTGTCCAGTCCTTTTAACATCAAATTTCCCCCCACAAGGTTCATCGTGACAATATTTCAAGATACTATGGATTTCATCTTCTCTTACACACCATCTAATTTCCAAATCTATCCCTATGTAAAAGAGGTATCATTTTATCCAACAATATATAGCACTCTGATGTACAATCCTTCCTCTTTCCCTTTTTTGATAAATGCGATGGAAGCTTCCCTACAACAAGGTAATTATCAATGTCTACATACCAAGGTGAGTGATATGATACTATGAAGAGATATTCATCAGGAAAAGAATCCTCTACTGGTGAATTATCAATATTATTGGTTAGCCGAGAAAGGAAATCAACAACAACATTCTCTTTTCATGGTCTATCAATGATGGTGATATCAAAATCTTGCAATAAAAAAAACCATCTAGTCACTCAAGCATTAGTGACAAGCCTATTCATTAAATATCTAATAATCGAGTGATTAGTATGCACAAAAGTAGGGTACCCTATATATGATGATGGAATTTATTGTTGGCATAAATGACAACAATAAATTGTTTTTCAGTAATTGTGTAGTTGAGTTCAACAGGAGCCATATTCTTGTTGATATAGCAGATGGAATACAGAGTATGATCCTCATTTATTCCTAGAACAACCCCAATAGAAGTATCTAAAGTATCAAAGGAAATGTGGAAAGGTAAGGCCCAATTAGGCCCACATAGAATAGGTGTTTTCGAAAGGTAAGGCCCAAGAAAACTGCGTACCTCTCTTTGCATTCTAGGAGTGAGGATTTTCAAAATTACCTTTATTTTTGCAAGATCCACTTATATTCTTGTAGCATATATAAAATGTCCAATAAATATACCTTCACTCATCATCATATGACATTTTTGAATGATGATAGAAAGGTGAGTCTGTTCACAACGTTTTAAACCTTCTCCAAATTTTCCAAAGCCTCATCAAATTTGTTACCATACGGGGTAAAATCATCCATGAATATTTCCTTACAATCATTAACCATATCAGAAAAAATTCCAATCACAAATCATTGAAATGAAGTTGGTGCATCGCACAATCCAAAAGAAAGTACCATATATGCAAAAGTACCCCAGGGACATGTGAAAGTAGTTTTATCTTTGTCTTCAGGGGCAATCTGAATCTAATTGTACCCATTAAATCCATCTAGAAAAAAAAAACTTTTTACTAGATAGGGTATCCAGAACCTGATCAATAAATGGAAAAGGGAAATGATATTTTTCTGTAGCTTTATTAGCTCTTGATTTTCCACACATATGTGCCATTTACTATTCTTCTTAGGCACAATTACTAATAGAGAAACCCATTCACTATTTGAAATAGGATAAATAAATCCCAGATTTAAAAGTTTATGAATTTCTTCTTTCACAATGTCCCTCAAATTGGGATTCATTCTGCATTGAGGCTGACATATAGGTCGGAAAACACTTTTAATGTAGACATGGTGAGTACAAAACTCAGAGGGAATACCTCTCATGTTCGTGTACTCCAACGCAAAAGTTTCATTTTGTTGTTTCAAAGGTGCGGTCAGACGCTCCATCTCGTGAGGTGCTAGATTGGGATTAACATTCAAAGTTCTTCTTAGTTCAATTTCAATGGTAACGCTCTTATGATTTTCAACTATGGGAACAATTTCAGCATTTACTGTTTCATCTAACACTTAATCAGTAAATTCTTCTTGATCATGCCCACTCATTGCATTATCCAAGATCTGATATGTGTGTTTGGTAATTGTCATTGTTTCACTAATGAAACTGTTGATGGTATCATCCTTGGTTTCATTCTTGAAATCCAGGGCCCTCCCTATGGTAAGAAGAGGTTTACACTCTCTTCTTCTTTCAGTTCTACCCATAATGTAATTTCAACATCTAAACTCGGTTTAGCTAGAGGATATAGGGTCAATATTTTTGTGTTAGTTCCATCAGATATTGTCATAGGCCCTGATCAATAGATGATATAAGCATATGCTGTAGGAAACCAAGGCCTTTATAGAATAAGTTGATGTCCCCCCAACTGAGACTTGGGATGTAGCATAAGGAAATCTATAGGGTATTCCCAATAATCAACAAAGATTACCAAGACATACAAGATTCCCTCAAGTTGAATTATGGATCTATCATCCAGTTCTAATACAGTGGGAGTTGGTCTGAGGTTAGTGAGTCCCAATATTTTTACAGTTTCAATAGTCATCACATTTGTTGCTGCACCCAAATCAACTAAAACATTAGGGAATTCAATATACCCAATATGCACTATAACAGTGGGATTGCTCGGATCGCCATACTTGTCCAAGGGATCCTTTCCCATCATAAATTCGGATAACTTCTCAACCACATGGACTATAAGAGGATTCTTAGGCTTCCTACCAGGTTTCTTTACACATAAGTCCCTAATAGTTTTAACATATATCGACACATCATGCAGGGATTGCAATAATGGGATTTTAACATAAAGGATTTTCAGTTCCCCTAGAACGTCAAAGCAATATTTCTCTACTACTTTTTGTAAAACTAATCGCTCAAGATATTGTGGATTCCTTGAAATTTATATAGGAGTTGTTTCAACATGTGTTTCCACAGGTGGCTCAACATGTGTTTCAACATCCTCAATAATGGGAATTGTTGTGTTGATTGAGCTTTCAACCTATTTATTTATTTATCTCTCGGTCATAGGGGGTGGAACATCCTCAATGAAAATGGGTTCTACCACTCTCCCAGATCGAAAATGTAATTCATTACATGGAATAGGGGTAATAGAGTAATTTGGCATGTTTGATGTTTCAATCTGATGCACTTACTTATTGTTGGTGTTAAAATGAGGTTCAACATGCATCTGAGGTCGTAATGGTGCATTATTTGGTGCAACATTAGGATGGAGTTGCAACTGTGGTTGTTGATACTGTGGGTAAGGAGATTGATTTTCTGGGTGAGGATCTATCCAACCTGGATCCCAAGGTGTCGGTTGATTTGGCTGTGGTGGCCATGTCATCCATGGAGTAGGACATTGCATTGCAGGTTGAGTGGATGGATTCCATTGAGCATTGGGATAAGGATATTATGGAGGAAAATTATTATACATGTTATTCCAAGAATTAAAAGATGCAGCAGGTTCTGGATTCATACCTAGAGCACGAGGTTGCCATGGATTCTTTTGTGAGATGAAGGAGGCTTGTTTCACATTCGCACTTGATGCATGAAGGATTGCTTTAACTTTTGGAAATGAGGGAAAATATTTAGTACTGTGATCCAAATCACATATACCACATATCTATACCTTATCAAGTGGGAATTCCCTTAATGGGTGCCTCTTTCTACATTTAGCGCAAAATATGTCCAATTCTAACTCTGCCTCAACCTGTTTTTGCTTTTCCTTCAAAACATCCAATTGCGAGGAAATAGAACTCATCATTTCAATCTTAAAATTTTCAAGAATATTACCTATTTCATCTCCTGTAGCTCCACCACTGGATGACTTTTGTGCCCTTGCAAGGACATCTCGGTCTCTTGTGTTGGTTCTAGAAGATCCTTTGGAGTATCTTTGGCACATATAAACAATATGATCAAAATATTCATTTGAGATGTCTCCCCTTCCAAGCACAGTAAGAATATCTAGACAAACCTCTTTGATCACTCACAATAGAATGATTTTAAGAACATCTTTTCCAATATCAGCATGACCAAATCTCTATAAATTATATAAAAATATTTCTACAAAATCCTCCAAATTTTCGTCCTCTTTTTGAACCATTTGAAACAGTTCCTCTTTCCTATCCTTGGTTCTGCAATAATCCTGATATTTAGTAAGGAATACTTGTTTCATTTGGTCCCATGTTGTAACAGGTTCACCACTTAAACTCATAAAGCAATGTATGGAATTCCCTTTTAAGATAGTAGGAAATAATTTTAACTTTTGTTCACTGGTGGTATAATCACAACTTTGACAAAGAAACTCATATGGATCTTCAGTATAATTACCATGAAAGTTTGGTAATACCGAAGGTGAAATATTTTTCATTGGAGCCAACCCCAAGAGTCTGTCAAATGGGAAATTCAAGTGTAACAATTGTTTCTTTGTGTTGATCATTACCATTGTCCTCCATCTCCTCTCCATGATAATTAGGGTTCTCATGATGTTCTTTGTTCTCTTCGTTGGTCATATTTTCCTTGTTCTTTTGTTCTTCTCTTATTCTTTGTTGTTCAAATTCCTGTCGAAACTTCAACCACTCTTCTTTAGTCACTTCCTACCCGTTAATTTGATAGATCCCCTCTGGTTTCCTTGCACCCACAACAATTCCCTTGTCTTCAGGGGGTCGCTTATCAAAAGTAATAGTAGCAGATAGAACTCCTATTTCCTTCTCCATGATTGATACCGATGATTCAAGCCTGGGAAGAATGAGGCTTCCACTTCCTGAATATGTTCATTGAAATAAATATCTGGTAGAATAATCAACCCTAACGATGAGCTCATCAATAAATGTTTCCCTTACTAGACTTGATTTACCACCACGACCTCTTCCACCTGCAGGGTTAGTGTTTTTGGGGGTTTCATGTTCTTTTCCTTTTCTATTCATGCAAACTTACATAGTGTACCTTGTTTTATGTTGAGAGCCTATTCGGTCTGTTGAAGGATGAGTAGCTCTTCACTACTTCTTACCGCCCTACAACCATAAAATAAAGATATAAAAAGGAACCAAACTTAATCTGCTACACTCTATGTTTACCAATTGGATTCCTTGACAATGATGCCAAAATGTTGGCCACTTTAATTGCTTAATTAATTCACAAACAAACTTCTCAATATAAGTTGTCAACTCAGGGAACTCTGGTTATTTCAAAGGAAACCATGCAAAGTATATGCATAAACATTCAATAGTTGATTCCAATATCTATGAATCACCCAATTCATTCAAGAAATACCTTGCAACCTATTTACTAAATCTGCACTCTTCTCACTGATCAATCCAAATTCAAATGCTAATTCAATCATCAAGAATCAAAAGAATTCATCATCATAAAAAGATCCTTCGAATTACATCAATTCTAAAAATGACTGCTTCAAGATTAATAAAATGGATAACTTACTTTTGCAAGAAGTTAAATCCTAAATTATTGTTGCAATAAATAAAAGAATTTATTCTACAGTTACAACATTCAATCGTAAGAATCAATTCTCTTGCTCAGAAAAAGCCACACATTGTTCTACCAGTTTCAATAGTTCATGAAAGAAAACAAACAGTAATGAAATTAAGCGACAGAGCACATGTGTAACAACAATCTTTACACGATTAAATCACGCACTTCAAAAATGGAAATCGCACACCATAGAGTCTATTGTTTCAACAAAATGATAAGGGTTATAGATGAATGATCACACCCTTCGCATTAACTAAGTAATCACATTGTTTCAACAACTCAAAATTAAATCTAATTGCAATTCCACACCAAGGAAAATTAAAGAAACTAAATGACTAACTAATTGGGAAACTCTAAGAGAAGGTAGGCCCTTTCCTCGTAACATATATCCCTCTACACAGTACAAGGAACCAGTTCTCAGAAGATCAGGAAAATACTTCCAATTTAATTGATAAAGTAAAATTAGATACAGAGTTCCCCACTCATGTTACAAATCTCTCAAGATAAGCGTAGTTGGGCGTGAATTCCCCAGTCCTCTTTTAAATGCTAAGAGAAACAATTCAAATCCTTCAAATCCGAACAACCATGAGAATATAATATCCTTGGGCTATTGAGTCAATATTAAATAGAAATAGTTACATTCATTATTACATATTAAAATAGAAAGAGTTTCATAAACATCTCTTAGTCTCAATGGATTGAACTTATCCAAGATATATTCCAAATGAGTTTCATCCAGCCACGTGGATGAGTAATTTAAGAGGCCTCTGCAATGACCCGAATAGGAATCCCAAGAAGGTTGAACTGTTTTCCACGTACTCTTCCAGATATGTGTATCGGGAGGATGATACACCCAAATTCCCCGTGTTCTCGATTGCTTTCATTAATCCATCACAAGTTAGCTCATTTAGGTAACAAAATCCATAAACACAGGTAAACTTTAAGCATTAATGTAACAAAGTAACAATGAATTATACTTTCTCAAGATCATGATTTTCCTTAGGGAATATAACAACCGTGGCTGTATTAATAAAGAGAAACATGGTAAAAGTATCATAGGAAAAGTAAGAAAAAAGGGTCATTTTTGGCACCCAACTGATATCACCTTCCCATTTCCTGGCTTCCTTTGCGAGCACCTAGACTAGTAGAGTGATATAACATAAGAAAGGGATTCATTCAACTAGACTAATCCTCTAATAATATCACACAACAAACACTAAGTCCCACATAGTATTAATACTATCAACACTCATAACACATTGAGATAGCATAAAGCAAGCGATCCAAAGCTCAATATTAACCTCAACAAGGAGAGAGCACATGCATAAATAGCTTAAGAAGAGAAATTCGAATCCAAGGTGTCCAAATTGAATTTGTTCAAGTGTGCTTAGGCTTCATCATGGAGACTTAACTCAAATTTGTGGAGTGGTGGCTTAGCTTATGAGATTCCCTTCCTAGATTAACACATGTGAGGAGGAGTTACGAGAAAACAAGGAGTCGAGGCCAAGAATATCTCAAATAGGGCACACTAGTCATGTGAGGGAAGTGAGTGGGTATAATAGGATCATATCTAACCTATAAGCACAAAAAAAGGATAATCTCCATGAATAGAGGAGTGGGGTGCACTTATGGGGGTGGAGGATAAATTATAGCTTGTGGGTGGAAGCTAAAATCTATATTACAACTCCTAGAATCTAGGGAGAGGGTGCCTTAGTGTAAGTGGGGATAAAAAAAGCGTATCTTTCATCCAAGGAGGGAACATTAGGAAAGGGGTACCCACTAAGTCATGAATAAGGTGCCACAATAACTCCATGGTCAAAATAATAAAAAATAGGGTCCATTGTACAATGTTTGGTGATTAACAACTAATAACATTACCAAGGTACAAACATGAACTAGAATGGACAAACTTAATCCAAGAAGTTATAAAGTTAAAGGAATTTCCCCATTCCCCCTCACACTATTGAATCCATTTTCTCCCATACTCTTTTAGTTTCCTTTGTTGAGCCAGTTGTTTATCTAAATAATAACACAACAATCAACACTAATAACACTAATATTAATAAAAATTCCAAGTCAATAGTGACATTAACAAACAAAAGATCATAAGTCCATGTCCTAACAACCGGTTTATTGTGGTTGATGAAGCTGGTTGGGGTGGATAAGGCACTAAAGGTTGACCTGTGACTATCCCTATGGAGGGAAGGCGTTTTGTAGGGCTATTGGTTGTGTTTGGGTAGGATGAGGAAGAGGTGGATTTGCTTGTTCGTGTGGGGGAATAGTCACTTATCATTGGTTATTCTCTTTCCACAACTGTCATGCCTTAGCCAAGTGAGTACAATGATGGGAATATTTCCCATACACACCGCAGATAGAACACATATGATTGGTTTGTAATTGAGTGTTTTTTTCCTTTCTATGTGGTTTGTTAGGCTCTGGATCTACATGGTGTTAAACTTACAACATCATGAATAATTCTAAATCCAATATTGTGTGTCACAATTGGGCCTCATGTGTTTAGGTAGGGATCCTAAGTTGGACTCAAGAACTTGGAGAAAATTCTTCAGTTGGAATCAAGAATGACTAAGCCTTCTGTGTAAAATATTAATCCTCATGTGTTCATGAGGTGAATGCTTCAATATGTCAAAGTGATTATATTGTAAAGTCTTGTTGTATAAGGCTAATAACTTGTTTTTCAAGTCATATCCTCATGTGTTGAGGTGGACCTCCAATGTAGAGGTGATGCTTTGCATGTCGAAGCATTAATGTTGTCTGATGTATTACTAACGATGGTCATTCGATATGGATAAGTTATTAAGTCTCCTATAGATACTGGACACCTATAGAGTGAATTAATTTAGCATTAACCACTTGGAATGAGAGTAATATAATATGATCACAACATTGGACAAATATTCTTAGTATAAATTAATATGATAGATAAATTAAAGTTAACACATATGGACAATGCAGATAAGATAAGAGATAGAAATAAGATGCATTGACAATAGAGAATTTGAATTGCTCATGATAATTAAATTCAGTTAATAAAAGTGAATTCAAATTGTACGTGATAATGACTTCAGTTAATTAAGGAGAATTCATTTTGTTAAACTTCAGTGATGCTATCAAGAAAGACTCCAATTAAAGTAAAAAGAAATCAACGTGTTCACTTTAGTGATGTAATCAAGAAAGAGTTCAGTTAAAGGAGTTAAATAAGTGTTGATGAATAAATATTTAGTTAGCTAAAGTGATTTACATGACGACACTTAGTTAAACTATAAGATGACACTTAAGTTACGACACTTCGGTTAGCTACCTAACTAAGTGATCTAAAATACAGTTGAAGTATGAGTTCTTTCTAAATTCAGTGCATGATGTAATTAGCCAAGCATGAGTAATATTTTTTTTTTCCAAGAAAAAAAAGCGTAATTTTTATTCATCTTTCGAGATCAAAATTACATTCAGTATATTCACATCCAGGTGAATTCCAAAATCCAAAAAAATGGATCCAACATATAGACTTTTCAGTCTTCTGTAAGAGAAAAAACACAAAAGCAAATTAAGCATTTTGTACCAACAATGATATAAAGAGATATCATTCCTCCATATTACTAACAGCAAACCACCAACTGACTGTAGTGTCATATGCTATCCAAAAAAACCAGAACACATATAAGAATTCCGAAATATACATCAAAATATTGTAAACTCCATATATCAGCAACAGTGAGCATAAATATCCCAAAGTTGAGCTCCAATAACTGCCATCGAGAATAAACAACTGGCTATATACTATCAGAGCATATAAACACAGTAAACTGTCAGTTCAAAATGTCACTGTGATGAACAACTATATCATCCAGTCAAACAAAAAACCATCTGTACCAGCTGAATGTGACCACAACTGTTCAGTCTTAATAACCCGAGATATGCATCCAAAGCTGGATCAAATGATCATAAAACAGGAGCATCTGTGTATACACAACGAGCATATAAAATCAAAAAACCCTCTGTACCAGCTGAATATAACAACACAACTGTTCAGTCTTAATAACCCGATATATGCATCCAAAGCTGGATCAAATGTACAGAAAACAGTAGCATCTGTGTATACACAACGAGCATAAAGATCCAAAAGGAAACTTAGAACCAAAAACTGCCAACGGGAATCTGGCATCTATAAACAAACATACCATTGACTGCAAACTGTTCCAGCCATATACATTATAAAAACCCGCGGAACAAACCAGACATAATATTCTGTCTAGTATATGATCAAAAAGAAATGCTAACTCAAATAACATCAATGAAAGGTCTGTGATAAAAAGACTGTAATATGCCTTCAGTAGACTCTGTCACCAACCAAGTGCCCATGTCCAACCGGAGCCCTTCCTTGGAAGCTTTGTCCGCTTCCTGGTTATTTTCCCTGTAAATATGTCGGCATGAAAAGAAATCAAAACGGAGGAGGAGCTGTCGAATAGAATATATAATATGATCTAATCTCAAATTCCTACACACTTGTGTATGATTGAGCCATTGTATCACATTCAAAGAATCCCCAAAAATATTAAGAGAAGTACAACCTTTCTCCAATGCAAACATCAACAGTAGCTTAAGACTCATTAATTCGGCAAAATTATTTGTGCCTCCCCCAAGCCCCATGGACATAGCAAAGAAATGAGAATCAGATAAGAACAGAACAGCACCACCGCCACACAAATTATAATGGGCTGCCCCATCAAAGAACGCCCACGGAAGAGATCTATCAATATCCAATGCAGCATTCCTTCGAATTCTACCAGCCCTGATACGTTCTGGAAAAGAGTTATATAAACCCACTGTCAAAGAACCAGTAATAACCAGAGAGCAAAAAACATCCTTAAAAATTGCCTGATTACGAGCCAACCAAACCCCCCAAAGGACCAGCAATGGTAATTTACGCTATGACATATTTGAAGACCTCCACCAGGAAAGCCAGGCATCTCCAACACTAGGCCCTTCCCATTTGCAATGTAAACCAGTCAAAGTGGACACGTCCTTCCATACATCAGTAATGAAGGAACAAGTAAGGAACAAATGCGAAGAAGTTTCCAGCGCCAATTTACATAAAACACACCAGCCCGGGCCCTGAAAGGATCGTTTCTGAAGGACATCCCACGTTGGAGCTTTATTATTCAAAACACACCACATAAACATCTTTGTTTTAGCTGGGCATTTTAGCCTCCACAAAGACTTCCACCACCATTCTACATCCCTTTCTGCCAACCCAGAACATAAAGCAAAATACCCAGCTTTAGGACTATAAACTCCCCCCGGATCAACCTCCCATACCAAAGAATCATCTTGTTCCGTGAGTATAATATTAGCTCTCACCAAATCCCGAATATATTGATCCAAAATAACAGTCTCCCTAGCCCCCAAATCGAAAGAACCAGCCCTTTTCCACATTTCATTCCACGGCTCATTATGTATTGGCAAAGCTAATTGATTTAGCATGAATACCCCTTGAAGGCCTAACATCTCAATAACCTCAGGAGGAAGAAGGTGTTCTTGAAAACTGCCCATCCAAGGATCCCTACCAATCAGAACACTTTCCCCATTACCCACATCCCAAGCTAAGTGATTTTCAATCAAATCAAAAGAGTTAACAATTGCTTTCCAAATAACCGAGCCTCCTACATGAGACTTCCTAGGATTTCTTACCCAATCCAGCAGACTCTCACCATAAAGATACTTCTGTTTTAATACTCGGGTCCACAGGTTGGAAGATTTTAACAGTCTCCACCCTCCCTTTGCAGCCAATGCTTTGGAAAACATAAAGATATCCTTTAGACCCCATCCTACAAATCCTTTTGGAACAGCAATCCGTTTCCATTTCACCCAAGGAGTAGTCTGATCTTCTTTATGTCCACTCCAGAGAAATCTAAAGCAAATCCTCCTAATCCTTTCAAGGATCCCTTTCGGAATCCAGGATAAAGACATCCAATACACCGGAATTGCCTCCAAAACAGCTTTAACCAAAACTAATCTGCCAGCTCTAGAAAGCCACTTATGACTCCATACCATCAGACGATTCTCAACCTTTCTTATCAACCAAAACCAGTCCTGTTTCCTATAATTGTTTGCTTTTAATGTAAATCCAAGATATTTAAGACCTACTTCCAATCCTGCTGAAGAAAAAGGAAACAACCTCAAAAGATCTGACTCCTCTGCAGGTCTTAACATATGAGTAGTCAATGACGATTTACCAACATTTATCTCCATACCCGTTGCCTTTGTGAAAAGATCCAGGATCTCCTTAAGCACCTTAGAATCTCCTATAGTACCAGAGCAAAAAATCAGTACGTCATCCACAAAGAGTAGATGTGTTATATTAAGATTAGGGGCAATCTGAATCCCAGAAAAGCGACCATCAGCACGAGCCCCTCTTAAAGCCCTGCTTAGACCTTCTGCAACCAAAAGAAAGAGAAGCGGAGACAAAGGACATCCTTGTCTCAACCCTCTCTCTGCATGAAAAAAAGATGAAGCTGCACCATTGATCAAAACAGAGAAAGAAATAGTAGTAATACAAGACATAACCCATCTTATAAAATTGATACCAAACCCAAGATGAGTTAGAAGCAACCTCAGATAAATCCAACTAACTCTATCACAGGCCTTAGAAAGATCAATTTTTAGGATAGCCCCCTTCATCCTTCTTGATTTTAGACTGTGAAGACCTTCTTGAGCCACCCCTACTGCCTCATGGATCTGCCTACCTTCCAGAAAACCAAACTGTTCTGCCGAAATATGTTCTGAAAGAATAGACTTCAATCGAACCGCTATAACTTTTGAGATAATCTTGTAAACACAGTTGCACAATGAAATAGGCCTGAAATCATTTAGAGTTCTAGCATTGTCAGCCTTCGAGATAAGGGCTATAAAATTTGAATTAAAACTCGCCGGAATCCAACCAGAAGACCTTGAATCTTCTAGCACCTGTAGCAAATCCATCCCCAAAATGTCGAAGAGAGCCAGAAAAAAATCAATAGTCCAGCCATCAGGCCCTGGACTTTTGTCTTTTTGAAAACTTCCCAATACCACCTTAAGTTCTTCTTCCGTAACTGCCTTCATAAGTTCCTCATTGCCCTCCTCATCCACAAAACGAGGGAACATCTGAGCTAATTGAATAATCTCTGCAATAGAAGCCTGAGCTGGTGCTTTAAACAGCTGTTGAAAATGAGTCACCCCACAGCTAGCCTTTTCCTCAAAAGAAACATATGAAGAACCCTCCTCATCCTGCATAAAGCATGAGTAATATTGCGAGTTCGCTAAGATATAATATCAAAGATGAAAGGAATTACACATTTTTTTATGTAGGATTGAATAAAACAAAGAGCAAATCTATTCTCCTAAGAAAGCATTCATTATATTTTGTGTGAGAGCCTAATTCTCGTGCAGTGATTTGCTACATCTTGCATGAGACTGAATTTGAAAAGTTATTAATGTGTTATACATATTGCAAAGCTCATTCAATTGATCTCTCTTCTCTATTGTTTAGTGATAACACCTAGGGTGTTTGAATTATGTCTTATACTGCACTTTGGGTGACGAAAGAAATTCGCAATTGTAAAATACATTCTCTGTTATCTATCATTATTATACTAAGAATGTTTTATGGAGTTTTTCATCCTCATTGTTTTGAGGGTTATTCCCAGGGTACATCTTGTGTTATGGTTGAATGCTTATGTGAATGATTGTTCTATAGAAATCTAGTACTCAGATATTCTACATTTAAGATAAAAGATCAAAGCTCAATTAAAAAATTCGACATGTTATTAAAGCTCGATTAAAAACATGGTATCAAATCTTAGGGTGTGAAGGATCTAAGTTTTTACAATCAATATTGAGCCTACGTAGATCCTAATAAGTTGAGCATAGTACTTTAATATCAATGGATTCAATATATGTGATACCGAAAGACTGACTTGTAGGCAGCTTGAATTTTAACACTAGGAAGGCCAGGATTCTGAACATCTTGGAAGACTATGACCTTGATGGATACATATCCATTGTGGTGGAAGAGCCCAATAGTACACTACCTTCAAGAAGAAATAAGCCAAATCTAATTATATAATCTATGATTTTGTGAAGGACAACTTAATGCCGGTGATTACTTAGAAGACCGCAAATGAATGCTTCGATACTTTGACAAATCTGTATGAGAAGAAGGATCGGAGTCAGAAGAGGGCATTGAAGAACAATATTCGAAATCTAAAGATGGAGACGGATGAGGTTGTGGATTCTTTGTTTACAAATATCTCTCAAGTAAGAGATCAACTCACTACCATTGAAGTAGGGGTGGATTATGATGATCTCATTCAAACCGTTGTTGATGGTATCCCATCCTCATGGGAGACATTCATGGATGTTATTAATGATAGAGAGGTACAACCTAACTTTGATAGGTTGTGGAATGACTGCCCCCAAGAGGAATGGAGAATTCAAATCAAGATTGCTTCCTCCAAAGAAAAAAACCTTGCTCTTACGACAAGTATGAAGAGAGGAAAGAAACTCTTCTCTCAAAAGAAGTTTTCTCATCCAAAGGAGAAGGTATACAACAAATAATTTGATAAGTTGAAGATTAAATAATATAACAACAAGAACAACAACAAGGTCCATTATGCAAGGGAGTGCTAGGAAAATCAAAGAGGAAAGTTCAAGGGTAGGTTTCATGCTTCTATTGCTACAGAAGATGAACCTACAAGCAATAATTACTCCAATGCAGAAAAATATGACTGTCGAAAATAGTTTTTCCTTTAGTGTACCAATGATTGATTAATCTCTAGATGAAGAGATTGCTATCGATGATGTATGAAGACCTAGGGCCTCCAGTAATATTTGCAAGGAAGAAAAGATCAATAGGGATCCCACAAAAACAATAAAAGATAAGTATTTATATTTTAATTATCAATTGCTTTTGAAAATCATATTTAAATGATTTTTAATATATTTCAATACAGTTATATGCATATATATATATATATTCCTTAGTTAGGAAGTATGTTATAGTATAACATGATGAGCATATGTTATAATTTTTCCTTTTATTGGCAAATAATAAGCTCATATAGTACATGTTATGATTAAGTGAGTATCCTATAGTGTTGCATAACAGTCCATGGGATATGGATAGAGTTTGTGTTAAAGAATTGGTTAAAATGTTTGCATAAATGGTGTGAACTATTTGTCATTGCATTAAAATGATTGGATTATGTAAGGTTGCTAATCACTTGAATGGATTTGACTTGTAGGAAAGACCATATGTTATGGGCTACAAGATAAGAATGATCATATTTGTTATGTAGATAAGAGGACAAATATGGAGCCATCCAAAAAGAAAGGGACTTTTCTTGGTTATAGTGAATCATCCAAAGCATACAGAATCCATTCACTAGGTGAAATACACATTGAATTCAACAAATATGTGACATTCCATGAAGAGAGTGCATTCAATCACTCTAAAGATCTTTAGTGTGAGTCATAAATGGAAGAGCATGAGACTCCCATGATGGAGGACCCACATTCTGATTCTCCCCATTCATATGTTGATAGAGAGAAGCCAAAAGAGTTAATAGATTCACTGTCTCCTAAAGAAATAGTAGAATTAGTTGATGAACCTCCTACTAAGAGGAGATATGCATGGTGCCGAGACATTCTATGAGAGGTAGAAAAGCATGGAGAACTAGCAAGCACATCCAAAGAGTGAAATATAACTAAAAGATATCCAGGGTATGTTGCACAGATGAGTCACATCAGTAACTCAGAACCTTCCACCTATGAAGAAGTTGCTAAGAAACACATATGGAAAGATGAAATGGTAGAGGAATAGAAATATATTATGAAGAACATTGATGTTTGGGAAGTTGTTCCTAAAACTGAAGGGAAGTCCATAGTAACTTCCAAATGCCTTTATAAGATCAAGCATGATGTTGATGGAGGTATTGAAAAGTATAAAGCTATATTTGTTGCTCGAAGTTTCTCATGGAAAGAAGGCAAAGACTATGAAGAGACATTCGCTCTTATGGCTAGGTACACCACTATTCAAGCTATGATATCACTTGCATCTGTTATAGGATGGAAGCTTCGCCAAATGGATGTGAGGAATGCCTTCTTCAATATCGAGGTTGAGGAAGAGGTTCACATACAACAACCTAAGGGGTTTGGGAAGAAGTCCCATGTATGAAAAGTAAAGAAATCCTTGTATGGGATTAATAAAGCCTTGAGGGATTGGTATTCAAGGATTGAAAACTATCTTTAAAGACTAGGCTTCTCTAAAGAGAGAAGGTGATCCAAATATGTATTTCAATATTGTGAAGAACCAGCCTCTTATATTTGTTCTCTACCTTTATGACTTGTTCCTTACTAGAGAGGAACATCCGATAGCTTGGTGCAAGAGGGATCTCACTTCTGAGTTCGAAATGAAAGACTTGGGTCTTATGCACTACTTTCTTGGTATTGAGGTTTGGAAAAGGAGAGATGAGAAATTTCTTTCTCAAGGGAAGCAAACTATTCATCTGTTACACAGATTTGGCATGATGGATTGCAAATCCATGTCTACTATGATAGTTTCAAATTTGAGGAAACTACATGAGTTAAATTCTGGATCGGATCCAGTGGATGCTACCAAGTATAGACAACTTAACAGTTCCTTAATGTAATTGATACATAGTAGACCTAATATATGTTATGATGTGAGTATCTTGAGTCAGTTGTTTAGATACCTTCGAGTTACTATTACTTATAGACTCATTTTTGCCTCGAGTGATGAGGTAAAGTTACTTGGTTATGCCAACTCCAATTGGGGTGGTAGTATTGTGGATCGAAAGAGTACATTCGACTATTGTTTTAGCCTAGGATCAACTATGTATATTGCAGCTAGTATTACAAAAGCAAAGTATATTGTGGGTAGTACTAAAAAAGCAAAGTATATTACGACTAGTCTACCTGTCGAGAAGTTGTGTGGATTAGGAAGCTACTTGATAGGTTGTTCAAGGAGAATCTTGACGATACATTCATTCACTCTAATAATTAGAGTTGTATTAAGCTCTCAGAAAACCCCATGTTTCGTGACAAGTCGAAACACATTTAGATGAAGTATCACTTCATCAAATTCATGGTCCAAAGAGGTTCGGTAATACTTTAGTACATTACTATCGATAAGTAAATTGTAGATATGTTGACCAAGACTCTCTTGGTGATGAATTATAGGTACTTCAAAGATAATATTGGCATGGCAAAGAATTTCTCCCTCACTAAGAGGGAGTGTTAAATTTACAACATCATGATTCACTCCCCAACCCAATATTGTGTGTTAGGATTGGGCCTCATGTGTTGAGGTAGGGAGCCTGAGTTCGAATCAGGAACTTGGAGTAAATTCCTAACTTGGAATCAAGAATGAATAATCCTTATGCGTAAAAGGTTAATCCTTGTCTGTTGAGGTGAATACTTTCATATGTCAAAGTGATGATGTTGTACATTCTTGTCGGACAAGGCTAAGGACTTGTGTGTTAAGTCAGATCCTCATGTTTTGAGGTGGACCTCCAGTGTAGAGGTGATGCTTTTCATGTCAAAGCATTAATTTTATGTATTACTAACCATGGTCACTCTAGATGGATAAGATATTAAGTCTCCTCTAGAGACTAGACACATCTAGAGTGAATTACTTTAGCATACGACCACTTGGAACGAGAGTAATATAATATGATCACAACATTGGACAAATATTCTTAGTATAAATTACTATGATAGAAAAATTAAAGTTAGCACATATGGACCATGCATATAACATAAGAGATAGAAATAATATGCATTGAGAATAAATAATTTGAATTTTTCATGTTAATTAACTTCAATTAATAAAAGAGAATTTGAATTGCACATGATAATGACTTCAACTAATTAATGATAACTTGTTTTGTTAAACTTCAGTGATGCTAATAAGAAAGACTCCAGTTAAAATAAAAAGAAATTAGTATGTTCACTTTGGTGATGTAATCAAGAAAGAGTTCAGTTAAAGGAGTTAATTAAGTGTTAATAAATGAATATCTAGTTAACTAAAGTGATTTGCATGATGAAACTGTAGTTAAACTAAAAGACAACACTTAAGTTAAAATACGACACTTGAGTTAGCTACCTAACTAAGTGGTCTAGCATCCAGTTGAAGTATGAGTTCTTTATGGAGTAAGTATATGATGTAATTAGCCAAGCATGAGTAATATTGCGAGTTGGATATGATATAATGTCAAATATTAAAGGCATTGTGCATTGTGTTATGAAGGATTAAAGAAACCAAAGAGCATAGTTGTTCTCCTAAGAAAACATTCACAATATTTTGCATGAGAGCCTAATTCACATGCAGTGATTCACTACATCTTGCATGAGACTAAATTTGGCAAGTTATTAATGTATTAGACACATTTCAAAGTTCATCCACTTGATTTATATTCTCTATTGTTTAGTGATAACACCTAGGGTGTTTGGATTTTCTCTTATCTTGCACCTAGGGTGCCGAAAGCAATATAAAATTATAAAATACATTTTCTGCTATCTATCATTATTATATTGAGAATATTTGTTGGGTTTTTCCATCCTCATTATTTCGGGGTTTTCCCTAGGGTACATCTTGTGTTATAGTTGAATGCTTATGTGAATGATGTTCTATTGAATTCAAGTACTCATTTACTCTACACTTAAGATAAAAAGATTAAAGCTCAATTAAAAAAATTCAACACAGGATTCACTCGTGTTATTCGATGGGTTAGTGGGTTGGGCCCCACCTCCATGTTGTTGGTTGTTCCCTTTTTTCTTTCTCCCATTGTTATTCTTGGTCTACGATTGTTGATTAATGGGTGCAGGTTGGGCATACATGTTTTGATAGGCGTAAAGTTTCCTATGAGGAAACAAGAGAACAACGATGTGTGGTTGAATTGGAGAAGTTAGAGGAGGGCCAGGAAAAGGATGGTATAGGTTCATGGATGTGGGGGGAACAGATCTGGTAGAATCACCACCACATATGGTTCCACTGCACAAGGTCCCATGAACATGGGGGGCTAAGGCATTAGATTAATAAAAGGTTTTGGAACTTGTTTTCCTTATGGCGTATCTTCAATTCAGGTTCAATATCCTATTCTCTTGCACACAACCAAGCCCAATATATTGGACCAACAAAGAAAATACCAGTCGACGACACCTGCGACGTAGATACAGTCTCACCCGAGATATATTTCTATGGGTAACTTCTAGAACCAGGTTTTTGCAGTTGGGTGGGGTATTTCGCATCCCTGAAGCCTATGGGTAAATTATTTATGCTTACTATGAACAGTTAGACTGCGACACAGTTCTTCCCTTGTAAATAATATAACAACAACCCTAGTGCATCATAGATACATTCAACTTATAACAATGTGACTGATATATACAGACTCGTTCCTAAGCAAATAAATAAGCATTCATTCACACCAACATATATACATACGACTTAAACACGTTCAACATTCACACATAAAACACAAAATCTAGCGTGGAAACCAATTCGAGAAAAACCACAAATGTGCTCTTCATCTGGCATGAGAAATATATGGCACCTTTGGTCTACGCACTAAGCCGCAGACTCTATTCTAGATATTCCTTGCTTATATTTTCAAACTTATCTCTCCTCTCATGCTCTCTTATCTTCTATCTCTGGTCTTTCTCTACCTGAATCTACTACTGAACTGCACATAGACTGGATCAACTCAGTCTCTTCTACACTTTTGTGAACTCATCTACAGATTCTCGACTCAATGCACTTAGCAAAACTAACAAACAACAATAACAGGGAAGATTCTGAACCTAGGGAGTGTCTAACATGCATACATCTTGGATTACTCCTTTTATAGACTCTTTACAGACCCTTTACGTGTCTCTTTCTCAGCCGAATTCCTATACTTAGCCAACAGGTTGTATTTTCTATTCTAGTGACACATGAAAGTAGGCACTAATAGCCTGACTTACAAATATACCTTCATATGTGCAGCTTCTACTAGATCTAGCCGACCTCGTACCCACAATATTTATGACCTGTCACTTTCTAACCGTTGTGTCATTGCACGCCTTCTGACATGGCTCCACTATGTCGCCTTCTTTCCTTCTATCATGC
Organism: Pseudotsuga menziesii; assembly: GCA_001517045.1. Lineage (NCBI taxonomy): Eukaryota > Viridiplantae > Streptophyta > Pinopsida > Pinales > Pinaceae > Pseudotsuga > Pseudotsuga menziesii. The sequence continues at coordinate 406,254 of LPNX010598277.1, forward strand.
CTTTTATTCTGTTGCAACATCTTCTTCTATTATGGTTTCCCCTCTTCAAATGCTTCCTCTTTATTTGCCTCTCTCGCATCTCATTCTCCTTCTTTTCCTTCATCTACTCTTCCTTCCTTCTTTCTATCGTTTCCTTTATCGCAACTCCTTTTGCTTCTTTTGCATTAGCTCTTTTTAGACTTAAGCATAATTCTAAGTGAATTATGCTTACCTTTTCCTAGGCCCAACAGGCCCGCAACACTCACATGTGGCTCGTCTCGATCCACGCAAGGATTATTCCTCCATTTGTTCACTTGTGTCAACTTTGATTTAAAAATATTGTAATATTTTCGTTACTCTCTCTGCTTCCTATCGAACTTCTTCCTCCGTCTTCTTTAATTTCTCCACAAGGTCATACCTGATATGTTTCGGCATTACCTTTTCAGCTGACTCTGCTGCTTCTCGTACCTTCTGATGTATAGGTTGAATGATTCCTGTAACTCTTTCAGCTTAATCCTGCATCTCTTCAACCTTATCTACGCGTTGTTGTTGCATGCGGAGCACTGTGACCTGTTGTTGCAACTTTTTCATCTTTGTTGTCTTAGCCATTTTTTCTGCTAAGGGCAATTTATTCACTACGCTATTCATCCTGCTCACCTCTGCTTCAACTGCGCACAGCTCCTCTGTGAGTTTCTCTATCTCAACATCATCTAACAACTGTGGGTAATGCACATGAGATAGTGTGTTGTAAAGGATAGGTGAAAATACATAGAGCTGGTCTCTAGAAATTTTGCAATAAGTAAAGAATGCAAATCCCCACTGTGCTTAGAATACCACATGCCATAGGGCTCAAAACAAGTGTGATACCACTGTTAAAACTACTAATTGAATAAACAAGGACAAAACAAAGATATACATGAATGCACACATTTCATTAAGATATAACACATATAAATAAAATCATATGTGACTCTTGGTTTCATATTCCTAGGTGGTCTCTTGGACTTCTAATGACTCTTTATATTTGTTGATGTGAATAGCAATAACTTTTACTAACCCTAAGAGACCATGTTTCCAATGATAATATGCATACAACTTTTGATTCTTTTACTTTTATTATTAAATGTTTTATTATAAACTATTTAATTTAAATTATCCCTAACTTCAATATGTTAAATTTTTCCCCACGATGGGTGTCAATCCCATGAGGTCGATTCCTCCTAATTCCTCCACGCATGCCTATATGAAGGAATGCTAGCACGATGTGGCAGAATACTCTCATAATTACTCGTCATCATATTGCAAATGCTATAATATGAAGCACTCATTTTGTATAGTGCAAGAAGCTAGTGAAGGAGAATGCCATAAAAGCTGTGGAGACTATTGAGGAAGCCAAATCAAAGATAGCCTTGATTATCATTATTCTGGATGATTATTAGCTCTTATCTCTATGTCAATCCTGGATGGCCTATTTTTCAATATATTTGGTCTCTTAATTTCATAGAAGTAATGGAACCTCCTTTTTGTTTAAAAGTCATGACTTGTCAGGTGTATGATCCTAATAGTTTCATAACCTTCATAGGCATAGTAAAGTTTTTTGGGTGTATAATCCCAATAGTGTCAGTCTCATAACCTTCATAGGAATAGTAAAGCTTTTCAGTTGCAGACTTGCAGTACTCTATGTTTTACAGTAGTAGATAAGTCTTTTAGTTTCTGGTTATCAAGATGTATGGAATGCAATTTTATCAATTTAAACTGGATGCTAATGATTTGAATTTTGGAGAGGGGACTAATTAGTCCTTCTTGCTGGTAGACCAACCCTCACAGAAAATGTAACTACTCGCTTGATAATATAAATATTTGGTTCTAGTCTTACAAAAAAAAATTGTTTTTGTTTGATTATTTGTAATATTTTCTATTCATAGTTATAAATGAACTTTCCTACTAATTATTTGCGATGTTTTCTATTATTGATTATATATGTATCTTTACTAATTATTTGCGATGTTTTCTATTATTTCTTACATATGTATCTTTTGTGGATGGTTATGATATTTATATAATAAAAAAAAATTATAAATAAATAAATAAAATTCCATGAGCTATGATGAAAATATGGATATCCTCTCTTTTTGTTCGTTCGATATATTTTTTATTTTTTTAACAAAAACGAATAGTTTTTATTGAGAAAGAAAAAAGCAAGTCTATTTTGGCAATAGCCAATCAACCTAATTACAAAATACGAAAGAATATGAGACTTTACAAATCATATCAGAGAGGAAGAGAGTCACCCTATCAATCTGATTTACACTGCTTGAAATTACGGGATTGGGTTAAAATAACTGGGCTCCTCATTAATACTAAGAAAACCTTGAGGAAGAAAACAAGCTTGGTTTTCGAAAGCATCAATAGAAATATTTAGACCCTGGAGGATATGGAAGGAATCAGACTTATCAAAAGCTTTCAATATTCTCTTGATTCTCTGCAAAGTTACAATCAAAGCAGAATTTTTAAGACTATTAGAGGAATTTAAAGCTTTAATCAATATTTCAGAGTCGCCGTAAATTTGGATAGACTTGTATCCTTTATCCTTAACCAACTGAATGTCCTGGAGTAAGTTGTATATTTTCTCCTGATTATTAGTCATGATGCCAAGCCACCAACTAAACCTAATAGAAGACAATATGTCCGGAGAGATGACCAGGCCACCAGCGCCAGAGACCCCTGGGTTACCTTTGGAAGAGCCATCGAAAAAAATTGCAGCTGATGATGAACTCGACTAGAAAGGATTGAATGCAACATTGTCTCCACGATACCTCCACGGAGGGGACAAAACAGGCTTAAAAATAAGATTCCCTACAGTATTTGAACAAGAACCCAACTGTAATGAAGCTGGCAAAGAAGATGCAGGCTTACCAATTAATTCTGCTAACCACGATAATGTTTTTAAAGCAACAAGCTGAAAATTAGGACGTTATCACTCAAGATGCATTTGTTCCTAGCAATCCACAATGACCACAGCAAAAATTTTGGAATTGAGTGCCAATGTTTATGAAAAACTGCTACATTGAGTTTTGGAGGTCGTCGATCATGCCACACTGAATAAATTTTTTTAACGGAGTTTTGTAAAGGGCATTTAAGCTTGACGCCATGAAGAACCATAGACCAGGCCTGTTTGGAGAATTCGCAACCGATCATGAGGTGATCGGGCATCTCCAGAGTTGCCTGACAGAAACAACATCTGAAAGTCCCATTAAAACCACGCTTCTGGAGGTTCTCACCTGTTAATGGTATGTTTTTTAATAGCAACCATACAAAGAAATTTACCTTTGGCAGGCAGGAATTATGCCAAACAGATTGCCAAATCGTAAGAGATAAGGAGGAATTGTGAGCTGGTTGTAGAGACTTAAACGCTTTAGCTGCAGAGTAAAAACCGTCTACACCCCAACCCCAACGATCTTTTTGTGAAGAGTGAACTGGAGCTAGGCCAGAAAGGTGAGATATCAGCACCATTTTTTGGGGATTAAATTGAACTGGGAGATATGGAAAATTCCATCTAGACCAATTGCCTTCATAATCCCAAATACAAATACCTGCCAGGAGAAATAGACCTTTATTCTTAGACCAGTTCATTATCTCAATTAATTATGGAACAAAGGAAAGAGGAGGAGTGCCAGAGATAGAATCCTCCCATAGAACGGTCTTCATCCCATTGCCTGGGAATATATACATATTTTTAATGAAAAAACCAAAACCTTTCCTGTAAGAATTCTAAATAGTTGAGCCATAAGGAGTATTGGCAGAAGAGATATTTTGTAAAGAGCCACCTTGCAGATACTTCATCCTAAAAATTCTACTTACAGGGTGCTTTGGATCCTCAAAAATATTCCAAATGAACTTGCTGGTCATTGCCAATTAGTAAGACCAGGATCGTCAATTTGTAAACCGCCTTCTGAAGAGGGACGCTTGAGAACCTCCCATCTCACCAAATGCATCTTATTTTGTCCACCTTTCCCTCCATTCCATAAAAAATCTCTCAAAATTTTAGCTATCTGAGCTGAGATAGATTTTGGAGCAAGAAGCAAAGTTGAATGGAAAACAGGAAGCGCTGACCACCCCAAGAGGCAATTTTTTCCTTTAGCTTGGCCAGCACTTCAATCCAAAGAGAAGGAGGGGACGGACCAAGAGTTCAGGGAAGCCCCAAATACTTGATTTTTTCCCACTTGACGAATCTAGGGAAGCCAAAGAGTTCTGAAATCTGGAGAAGAGCAAAATGATCTACATTCCAGTCGTAATGCACTTTTGTTTTTATTTATCAAGGCTCCTAAGCTTAGGTAGAAGTTTTTGAGAATCACATTGAAGGCCTAAGAAATTTTCATAGAGGCCCCTCCTAGGAGAAGAGAGTCGTCTGTGAAAAGAGCATGGTTGATTGGATCAATACCCCTAGCAATGTTAATTCCCGAAATGTACCCAACTTCCTTTTCAACTAATAGTTTTATGCTAAGGGTTTCATCCATCAAGATGTACAGGAAGGGGGAAAGCGAACAGCCTTGACAAAGGCCTCGGGTGGATTTAAAGAAATTAGTGGGTCTACCATTTAATAAAGGTGCAATCCAGGGCTTTTATGTACATGCTTTAATCAAGGTTACAAAATCTGGACATAAACCAAAAGATAGCAAAACTTCATAAAGGAAAGGGAGCTCAACTCGATCAAAAGCGTTCTTCATATCCAACTTTATTATCATGCCTTTCTCTTTCCTTAAGAAACTTGAATGCAAATATTCTTGAACTTGGATAAAATTATCCACTAGATGTCTGCCTTTAACAAAACCCGCTTGAAGGGGAGAGATCAGTTTACCAAGAAATGGCTTTAATCTGTTTGCTAAAATTTTGGCTATTATTTTATAAGAAGCATTACACAGAGAGATGGGTCTGAACCTATCAAAAGAAGAAGGATTGACTTCTTTAGGGATGAGGGCAAGGAATGTAGAGTTGGTGCACCCACCCAATTTTGCTTTTCTCTGGAAGGTAGAAATCATACGCAACAAATCAGATTTGATAATAGGCCAGCAGACTTTATAAAAGTGGATCGATAATCCATCTGGCCCAGGAGATTTATTAGACTCCATGGCCCAAATGACTTCAACAATTTCCTTCTCCGAGAAAGGCTTCATTAAATCAAAATTGTCCTCAATGTTGACCAGAGAAGGAACATTATTCAGAAATTCGGAAGACACTTCCTCATCAGTACAGCCATCATATTGAAACAACATTTGAAAGTTCCTGCTAGCTGGCTACTTAAGAATATTTTGGCCTTTAATGATGACCCCTTTATCATTAGAGATTTCCTAAATGTGATTTCGGGAAATCTTGGCCCTACATTGACGATGGAAGAATGAAGAGTTCTTATCCCCCTCCTTCAGCCAAAGGCTTCTTGACTTCAACCTGAGATGCTCCTCCTCCTGCCTAAAATAATTATTCGTTTTTAGTTGAGCAAGTTGTTCTAGGATGATGTGAGAGGTGGTAACTTCTCTGTTTTCTAAATCAACTTGCAAAGCATAAATCTCTACCACTATATCCTTCCTGATAGTCGAAGGAGTAAGAAGAGGCATTTTTATCCAGTTCTTCAACGTGCACTTAGTATGTTTCAACTTTTTTTCCCAAACAAAACTGGGAGAGCCGACTACATAATGGGACCACGCCTGAAAAATGATGTCCATAAACCCTTCACGTTCAAGCCAAAGAGGACTGAACCTGAATGGAATAGGCGGAGCTCCTCTTCTATTTCAAACTACAAAGTGATTGGGTGATGGTATGACGCAAGCTTAGGAAGAATTTTAGTTGAGATAATCAACTTACTATCCAGCAGAGGACTATGAACTAGGAAGCGATCTAGCCTGGCATATATGCAAGCGGCCCCCACTCTATGATTTGGCCACGTGAAACGACCAAGATTAGGCTTTAAGTCATTCAAGTCCCAATCTTGGATCAGATTTTCCACAACATCTTGCATATAATCTTTTCCACGCAATGCTCCTTTTTTCTCATTCGGAGCTAAATTAATATTGAGGTCACCTGCAATAATAATATTTGCTGCAGAATGGAGCTTAAGGAAATCGGAAATCGACTGCCAGCATTCTTTTTTTCCACATAATTAACTGGAACGTATATATTAAAGAGGGAAAAAGTGATCTTACTGGTGTAATGAAAGAGTTTTGAAAAGATCTAGTGCTGAGTGGCATGTTCTTTTTTAACTGAAATTTTTCTTCACGCCATAGTGTAGCTAGTCCCCCATAGGAACCTCTAGCGCTAACGCTTTACCAGAACTCAAATTCCATTTGTTTTTTCTTATGAGAAGGAGAACATCCTCCTCGATTTTGGTCTCTTGAAGCAATAGGAGATCAGTAGGAGCCAATTTCATTAATTTTTTTACAGCTTCGGCTTTGCTTGAATGCCCCAACCCCCTACAATTCCAAGAGGTTAACAACATTACTTACCCAATGAAGAGGGAGTAAATAATCCCTTAGGGGTCCTATTTCTCTTATTCCTCCTGTAAGACATTTCAATTGTGGCATGACTACCTTGATTCTTAAGCCTTTCAGTCTCTTCTTCCCTTATCTCCTTCTTGGACTTCCTACTAGCTATTTTTTTCGGCTCAAAAGAGTCATCTTCTAAAGAACTAGAGATGACATCATGTTTCTTCCGAGCAATATCAGCATAAGAAGGAGGAGAGCAAGTATCTATAGGAGAAGAGAGAGGGGAGCCACCTTCTAAGGGAGGAGCCACGAAATATGGGCCAGTTAGGTCCTTAGACACAGTATTTTCTTCTGAGACAGGCTCATTCACTTCCATTTGCCACAAATCACCTTCTTCAAGGATAGTTTCAGAGGAATTTAGGACATCAAAAGGATTGTGGGCATCCTTGGGAATGTCTTCAACCTGAGATAAAATAGAAGCTGACCCAACAGCAGAGTCACCTAATGCTGATTTACATTTATTTTCCTTTCTTTCTAGGTCCCTGTGCAGGGTTTCCTGGTTTTTGGACTTTAATCCATTGATCTTCTTTCTCTTTACACTTAACCTCTTCAATTTTTTTTTGCAGTTTCGGGCGAAATGGCCATAGCCATGGAAAAATCTACAGTTAAACAGGATTTGCTCATAGTCCAACACCTGGGTATAAGACCAATCTGCAACTGTTAACTGAATTGCTTCAGGCAGACCAATCTCTAGATCAACTTCTACAGAAATCCTTGTGCAAGAAAATTGGTCTTTCCTTTCATCCCTGTCAATGTATTTGCCAAGCTTATTCCCAACAATTACCAAAGATTCAGTATTCCAACAATGCAAAGGAAGAAAGGGTAATCTTACCCAAACAGGGACTGCAAATGGGACATCTTGGGAAGGATCGAAATCGGGGGTCCACTTATTCAGGTAAAGCCCCTGGGGCCCCATGAAGTATGGGCCATTTCGAAAAATCAGGTCTCTATCCTCTGCAGATTCAAAAACAAACACAAAGAATCCTCTTCCAACAAAGTGACTACGAATATCGTCTGAGACTAATGGCTTCCAATTCCTCTGCACCCATCCTTCAATTGCCTTAGGAGAGGGCCAAAGGCCAGTGAATTGACTGATGAGCCCCCGCTCAGCAAGATTTAACGTCGATCGACAAGTCCATTCAGCTAGAATCTCAACCGACGGAATGTCAACCTTCTTTACAAATTTATGCCCCCCTTTCCTCTTACTGCAGGAAGCAATCAGTCTCTTGAAAGCTTCCAGATCAGGAGGGAGAGGGAGCAGAGGAACCCCTCCAGAATCCATTGGGACCAACTCGGAGAGGATTCTAGCTCCAATGCCGATCCAAGAACGTGCAAAAGAAAATTCCCAAAGAACAGGGAAAAAGACAAGCAGCCGACTACTGAATTCAGGCAGCTCCAACAGCTCCCACCAGACAAATCCTTCCTCTGCAAAAATTTCAGCCACAAAGACCTATCTCGAGGATCTGGAAGAAAGAACCAAGAGAAATATCAGTGCAAAGACAAACTCCAACCGAGAGTTGGGAGATCCAGAAGCACGACCTTCTAGCAACCTTCTTGAAGAATCAACCTCCCATATGCCACGAAGGCCTTCAAGAGCAATGTCCAAGCAGGAACAGGCAAGGTCTACTCCATGAGGGAGCATGAACCAGACTCCTCGAACAGAAATCCTGGGCAACACAAATAAAAAAAAATTGAATCTTGGAACGAAATCCCAATCAACCAATACTTGTGCCTTCAACACAACTAGAGCTTAATCGATACATTTATGAAACACAACATCTCGTGTCATTATTAATATATGATTATATAAGTAATGTAACCTTCACAAACAATAGGTTAATTATTGTTATTCATATTTACAAAATAAAATAAGATGTTTAAATCATATTATATGAAAATAATAATATAAACTAACAATAACCAATTATTAAGAAAGAAAAAAGTTCAAATCCAACTTAGAATTGTTATACTAGACATCAACTATTTGTATGAGAAATTATGTTATATATGCAACTTACCACCAATAGTAATTTCATTATTACTATTAATAAAAAAAACATAATCTATTAAAATGATATTACTATATTAAGTATAATAATCATAATCATAAAAACACAAACCAAAAATAATTGTTCAAGACTAAGTTTAATTATATACTCAAGTCCAATTATAGTTAGTTTGATGGATATCAACTATTTCGATGAGGTTTTATAGTCACTCGGTAGATTATCTAGCATTTTCTACATGGTGTCAATAGCATGCCATGCATGGGTTTTATTTATTTTTTATTGTTAATTGTGGAAAGTTGGAATTTGAGGGATACATGAAACATAAGACACCATTCAAATTTTTGTTTTGGTATTTTACAAATGCAAATAATTGCATACATATTATTATTCCCTGCAAGCAAGGAATTACGTATTCGCTTTGGTTTTGGCATTCGTGCACATGTCTTTCCAAAATTTTATGATATGATTTTTATTTGTTTTCCTAATGTTTTCAAGACCAACCCTTTTATTACGAAATCACTTTTTTATTATTATTTTGCAGTGCTATGTTCGATCCCTGACAACTCTGTTTATCCAATGCATGCTCTGACATATCCACATACATGTCCCTGCAATTGCACTTCAATCCATGGTCATTGCAGTTTATCCTGGCACCTTCCGCGTGTGACAACCTACTCGTAGTGACACAACACTTGCTCTACTAGATGTTGGGTTGTACAACACTTACTGGCATGAGAGTATTGCATTTAGGTTGTAGATGTACCCATCTGTCTCCATGCATGCAAAGCATCTTCGGAAGACACATTATTTCTATGCGGACGAGATAACTCAAGGAGGTATTGCAAAGATAAACTGGAGAAAAGGTCTAAACAATGGAGAGTAGGGTTTCAGTGTAACTCACCTCTTCTATGCAATGTTCCATAGCTATGGCATTTAGTGGGGTTTCAATTTAACTCACCTCTACTATGCAACGTTCCATAGTTATGGCGTTTAGTGGGGTTTCAGTGTAACTCACCTCTGTTATGCACCGTTCCATAGCTATGGCGTTTAGCAAGTTTCCCTATGTTCCCTTGGTCTAGAGTCATGCCCATTGGAATTGCAACCCCATCATTACCCAATTCAATTAATTTACTATCAAGAATGTATTCCTGGCTTGCGAGGATAAACAATGGCATGGAGCATGGAATATGCAACAACAACTCTAACAATACTAGCTCTGTCTTTGTCTTTGTTTGTGATCTTCTTGAATCGAAGTGGTGGCAGTTTGTGCTCACCTGTAGTTTCAAAAATAAAAGCTGGGTTGACACTTTCTCTACAAGGCTCTGTACTAGTTCAACTGATACTCTCAAGTGCAACATATCTATAGAAGGTACATAGGGTTTCTCGATCGTTTGAGCAGTGGTTAGCGTGTCAATCAAGCTTCTCAACTCATCTCGTTCTTTATTAGTCACGTACACCAGGGTATGAGTTAGGGTTGCAAGGTTAGACACAACGTTGTCAAGCTCTACTTTCATTTTAGTGAATTTTTCAAAAATCGCCTGGAGAGGGCCTAAGTCATGCATTTTCTGACTTTGAACCTCTTAACATAATTTAGAACCTGGTTCAGTTTCATCTTAATGTCATTTCAAGAGAATAATAATAAATAATTTCCCATCGTGTTTTAATGTTAAAAAGTTTCATTATCATATCTATGAAAGGGAATAACATTGTGATATAGTATTGACATTTTTTTAAGATCGTTTGGTGTTGGAAAAAGTTCATATTTACAACATATTTTTAGATTTTGAAATCTCATAAACTAACATGGTTTTTATTTTCAAATTTAATGTAATGTTGTACTTACAAATGGGCTCATGACTACAAACATTAGTATATGCCATAAACACGAACATTCTTCGAAATTCAAATAAGTTCAAGTACTCTTCTTATTGGTTTGGTGAAAACCTCAACAAACAAGAAGTGTGTTTATCCAATTTTTTTTCTTTTCTTCCAAATTTCATTGAATAGTGTTCAAGCACAATCCTTCTAAAAACATATGGATGAAAATTCAATGAAAACAGAAATTATCAAATTCTATCAAATTCATGGAAATTCAACCAAAACAAAAACTACCAAATTCACCTAAAAACTACAAACTTCATAAAAAGGCAACATGAATAAATAAGAGATAAAATCCACAAAATACTAACCTCGGAACTCTTATTATGTCCTGTGTAATAGGATATATATGGATGGGAATAACCCTATTAATCTAAGTCGTACTACATTTTTAATTTTTATCTAACTATAGAGTTTTATATAGTTGTAATTTTATTATTAAATTAATTTTTATTAAAATCTATTTATCTGAAATGTGATTGGTTATGAAACGATGATGTAGGTTTTGAATTTGGTGCCCCAGGGGGAGGCGGCGCAATATCTTGCAGCATACTGTAGTTTCTATAGTTATGGGTTTTCAAAATTAATTAATTTTTTAATATTTATTTCTCCTCCAATGGCATAGGCGATGGAGCGTCATGGAATTAACAGGTTTGATGACGACGTTTAACATATAACTATGGACTGACAGGCCATCTACTTATACAACTGTCAATAGTAGCTTGCATGGTAATTAAAACATACAATCTAGAGGGGAGCGTAGGATCCGAGATATGATGTAAGTCTTTTAAGGTATCGACATTAAATCACCATTGTCCTAAACGTCCAAAACAAACACATATACCTTACCTCAATTATGTTGCCAATGGACTGAGCTACAAGTGTATCAACACCCATATATTGTTAAATGTAGTATGGTGCAATATTTCAATGTATGATGCTCAAATTATAATGATTTAATCTATTGTAAATTGGTTATTTAATGTATTGAGTAAATGCATTAGTTTAGTATATATTTTAATGTATTTGTTGGTTTAAGCTCCTCATTCCTTCTCTGCAATTCTCATTCCAGTGTCTCATCTCGATCACCTAACATTTCGGTCAAGTAACAGTGCCTTTCTTCTGTCTTGATGTCATGTAGATTTGCCAGTTGCTAAGGTTGCAGTTGCAAAGCTTTCCCTGGTTCAATTTCATGGATATTTTAGGGTCAATCAAATTTCTTTTGTTATGAGTCTTTAATGTATTTCAAGATTTAATGGAAATTTTTGTTTGATAACTATATTCATTCTTATTCAGTTATGTTGTCATGCCATTACTAAAAAATTTCATGGGCTTATGCTGTGTAAAACATATCAATGCAGGTTCCATGAACACTTTTTATACTCGCAACAACGGTGAAGGGACCTGGTTTGTTCTCTGACATTGGGAAGAAAAGCTGAGGTTAGATACTAATGGATTGAACTATTTTTTTAGCATGTCGGTTTTGTTTTGAACGGATACATTTATTATTTTTCCAAAATGTGTGCCCATTTTCTTTAATGGTGGACACTGTAAATTTTTAATGAACTGGGAGAAGTAGGTTTTATTGTTGTGTTATTGTGTTTCAAGAGTGTGCAAAATAAGTTTCAATGGATTGTTGAAAGTTCATATCTTTTTAGCACATTGGGTTGCCAGGAGTTCAAATCTATCAGGCGCATTCAAGTAGTCGGGTTCAATCACAATATATATTTCTTTTGTTAAGGGTAGACTACTAATCGATGGGGATCTATGAACCCCAGTTATGCATTATCATGGCTAACTACAATGTGGGGAGCTCTGAACCCCATTTCGGGAATCGGATTATTACGGCCCACAAGGAACCTTATGAAACTAGGCCAATGAACAAATTCCCAAACAGTTTCAACATGGGCCAAAATAAGGTGTCTATCACTTTTTAAAGTTATTTTAATATTGTTATACCCAATGGTTAGAGTACGGACGAACAATTGATTCCATCCTTTTTACTAACAGAAGATGATAGCATGCACTATATACTATATACCATTATATCAAAATGGCCAATCATTTCCTCCTTGATTTGTACTCATTTTCGTCTATAAAACGGGGAAATCACAATTCAAATGTTGTCTCGAAGACACATTTAGCTTGTGAAGAGAAGCTTCACTTTTTATTTTTTATTAACTAGGTAAAGGGGTATTTTGCTTTCATTTTGTAGTTTGTGTCTAAGAGTTCAAAATGGTATCTACGTGAAGAGGAGTTTAGCGGTCTAGAATTGTGTCCTTCGGGAAATCACAATTCAAATCTTGTCTAGGAGATCCATTTACCTTGTGAAGGGAAGGTTAGCTTTTTAGTTTTTATTGACTAGGTAAAGGGCATTTTTCTTTTGTTTTGCTTTTGAAGTAAAGGTTCACTTTTATCTCAGCCTCTATCGGGCGAGCCATCCTTCCTATACAAATCACTCTTATCTCAGGATCTGTCTATTGAATTTCCAGGAAATAGAAGAAGCTCTCATAAAGATAAGGAACTAGTCCTATACCTCATTGCCTTTCATGCCTTTTCATAAAGTTAAGGAAATATTTACATTTACAGCACCTGTCTACTTGGTGGTGGCTACAACTAAAGACTTGGAAATATCGCAATTGCTTATAGCCTAATCAGGCGCCCAAGCCTTTGCTTCTCCAAATAGAATAGCCCAAGCTCACCTTGCCTATAGAAAGATCCTCCAGCTCTCATGCTCAGAAGATAAATAAATACCTGAATGGTTTCTCTCATGCCCAGTTTCTTTCTCTAAGGCCTATCTACCATGGAAAGGAACTGGTAGTGTTGCGTATAGCATGGATGATTATAGATGGAATGAGGGAAGAACGAAGGTGCAGCATATTTATAGATAATATGGATGGGAACAAAATTAAGGAAAAGACGTCTACATAGCAAAGAGGTCGGCCTTATCTATCACCCGACGTGTGCTTTGATCCGTAGTTAGACACCGAAACTTTTTTTATTGGTTTTATGATAATATGTTGTTGACTCGTACTGGGTATGCACGTTCGAAAGGTTAAACAAGTTTTAATATGTGGGACATAGACAGGATCTGTAGGTACTAGATGGAGTGTCCTACGGAATATTTGATGACAAATGGTAAAATCGATTTCTGCTCCCCTTATTGTATGGGTGATTATAGACTTACACATAGCGGGTGAACACAATTAAACATATCCCTCTACCAAGAACCAAGAAAAGAGTGCAATCCTTCTATGGTAATATTACTTAGGGGACTCGTTACTAATTCTGTTGAGGTACAATTTTGTAGTTATGTCAATCACCACTCTAATGGAGAAAGACTAGGAAAGAAACCGGTTGCTTTTCATAAGCCAGGGTTATTTATAAAGGGGCAACATTATTTCCATATCTCTCCACAATGAAATGGGAAACAACAAAATCACTCAATAGAATTCAAGAGCAAGATGTTTTTAAAATGTGGGTCTAAATATGGATCATTCTTCTATATTGTCTGCTTGTGTTCCTTCCCCTGGCCTCGTGCGTGCTCGTGCTTTGTAGATACATATGGGGTTCTGGGGTGCCTTTTAGATACACGAATATAGATAACGAGATAGATGTGGTTGGGTTAAATATTGTAGTAGTGAACTAGAAATACTACATAGCATATACAAAAATGTGTTCGATTAGGAAATGTCGAGCAAAAGCGTCTCATTTTTTCCTGTCAACCCTGCTAGGTAGTTTGTAGGTTTGTTCTGTCGGTGGCTTTGGATTCTCTAGCTCAAGGACTCATGAGCTATTCTCAAAAACCTTTGTTGTATATATATACATTGTTGATGATTCCCTGTATGTTGATTAACTAAATGGAAAGAATACTACTCAAGTGCTTAAATACGTATTTCATCCAACAATTTTCAATTCCATTTTGGCGATTGAATAAAAGAATCCAATAAAATTTGAAATAAGGGAAGACAACAGACCCCTTAGTTTTTCTATTCGATATCCTCCTCTTGAACACATTTCACATATGCGACGATATCTGCTTCACTTGATGCCCCTCTTTTCCGTCTTTTGCAGCCATGACGTCCTTCACAGATCTGCATATGACATGCCTGCTGCTTTCGCCATTGTGGAATGTAGGCCCTTTAAAAAAACTATAGCCCAGTTCTTGAGAGAGAGACGAGCTTCTCTTAGCCTTAACTCCCATATATAGCTAGGAGAGCCAACGATTTTAGAATTCGAAGCCTCTTAAATGATTTCCATAACTTTTGAACACTGCAACCAAAGAGGATTAAAACAAAAAGGGATAGGACCCAAATTTTCAGAAGAGCTAAGGGCATGTATATTGGTTTGTGATATGAAGTTTTTGAAGGAAATATAGGGAGATCGAGATTATGTCCCCAGGAGGGATGAGCTTAACAAAAACCTATCAAGTTTTGTAGCAATATGTCCAGGGACCGTTCTGTTGTTACTCCAATTATATTTCCTGTTCTTAAGGGGAGGATCCAGTAGATACATATCTTTCATCAGATCTTCCATTTTCTCTCCAAAGGGGTCCCTAACAATCAAGCATCCCCTCTTCTCTACCTGTGATATGGTGGCATTGAAATCCCCAGCAAGAATAACATCTTTTCCCTGTGAGTTCTCACTCAGCAAATTGAGTGTTTCCCAAAAGACCAACTTATCCATGTAATGCGTTGGACCGTATACATTACAAACAAAGATTGATTCTTTCTTTTCTTTACATTGCAGCTCTGTCAGAAGCCAATGATTGGTTTTATTTATTGATTTCATTGCATATTTTTCTGAATTATAAAGTATGGAAATTCCTCCAGAAGCTCCTCTAGAGCTTATGGCTTTCTCGTGATAGTTTTTCCATTGAAGACGAGATAAATCCATTACCTCTTCTTCAACCATTTTTGTCTCTTGAATCATTAGAATATCTGGTCTCTCTAATTTGATAATATTCTTAATAGCTTCCACTTTAATTGAGATCCCCAAGCCTCTGCAGTTCCAAGAGACAACTATCATTATTTCTTTGTCATTTGAGGTCCTTCTCGAGACCTACTATCCGCTCTTGATCCTCTGGCACTTATGGTGTTTTGTAGAAGCTTAGTTTCCTCAATGCTTATCTGCATCTCGAGTTCAAGTTCTCTTTCTGCTTCATGTTCCCTATGATGCATGTGAGTTTTTCTTCCCCTTATGGATGGTGGTGGAGCTTGATCTAGTATTTCTTGTGATCCTTGCGAAGAGGAATGGCCTGAGGAATCTACCATTGGATTGGGTCTGCTTTTCTTTACCATTGTTGTCCAAGATCCGCTTAGGGAGGAAGATCCTGCAAGTGTTTTCTCAGTCCCATCTTCACTTTTATTTGGAAGTGTGCTTGGTGTCGGATCCCCACATTCTTCTATTTCGTCTCCCTCAGGAGTGATATCTGTTGAGGGAATTTCTCCCTATTTTATATGAAGAGCCAAGTATTGATTACTGGTGGTCATTCCCTTGGCGATTGGGGCCGACACCTTAGTTTTTTTTGGTTGTGAGTCGTTGTTAGCATTAGTAGGAATCTAGGGAGCCTTCTTCCCTCTTTTAACCTGTTTCCATCCTTCTTCTTGGTTTTTTCCAGGATCCTATGGCGCTTCTTTAAGACAACTTTTGACAAAGCGACCGTATTCATGGCACTTTCTGTACTTGAAAGGAAGCTGCTCATAATTGATCTTTTGCATATGTTCTCATCCATCCATGAACATATTCACTTCTTCCGGTAAACCTTTCTCTAAATCAACTTTGAGACATATCCTTGTGCATGCAAATAATGGTCCCTTTGGCTCTGCCTTATCGATATATTTCCCAAGGGTATTTCCAAAAGCTTGAAGGGCCTCATCATTCCAACAGTGCAAAGGGATATGAGGAAGATGAACCCAGACCAGCACTGTTGAGGGAACACCCTTCTCTGGATCAAAAAATAAACTCCGATGGTTTAGATACAGGCCTCTCAACCCCATGAAGTAAGGCCCACTTCTAAAGATGAGATCCCTGTCATCTTTGTTCTCGAACAAAAAAACAAAAAACTCTTTTCCACAGAAGCAATGTTGCAGGCCTTTGGAGATCAAAGGCATCCGGTTATTCAAGATCCAATATTCCATGGTTTTTGGCGAGGGCTAAATCCCCGTGAATTGACCTGTTAGTCCCTTCTCACTCAAGACAAGGGCCTTCATTCTTGAAGCAGCCAACATGATCTGAACACGAGGAGCTGCAGCTCGCCTCACAAAGTTGGATGCATGGATCTCGGAGGCTGAGGGAGGCGAGGATTCAACCAAATCCCTGGAGGCATCATCCAAAAGGCATATTCTCTCCTCCAGGCGGGGATCCGAAGGAGGATCCATATGTGTAGGACACCAACCGAGCTTGTTTAGAGCGGTCACGATTTTTCACCCAACACTCTGAGCGTTCTCTGTTGACCTGGCTGACACTGCTAACCTCTCGATTTGTCCCTTATATGAACATTAAGAATTAATCAATAAGAAATGATTAATTAAATTAATTAATTAGAAAATAGAAAGAGATGCACCATTTCATTTAAAAAGGCAAGATAAGGCTTATATAAATCCCTATCAACGTAATTGTAAAATCATCATTCATATTCATATTTATTTTATTTTTTCAATATAGAGTTATTTTCCATTGGTTGATTATTCACTTGACTAATCCTTTAGAATATCTGGATACAAAGTATTATAATATCCATGACTAACCCATAATGTATCTCACACTCCACACCACTACCTATACAAACAATGTACCTCCATGCTACACAAAACTATATAAAAAACATCCCAAAATACCTCTACCTCCCGCATCCATCTTCCATAACTTTTGTTAAATCTCATAAAAAAATCTCATTTAAAAAAACAAAAAAAACTGAAAGAAATACGTTAATAAATAGTGAATCATACTATTAAAACACAAGTTGATGGTTTTTTTGTTTTTTTCTCCTATCTACAAATCAACATTGAAAGTGTATAATACCAAGCTAACCAGTCAAAACTCCACAAACAATATAACAAAGTTTCACATTACCCCATAAGACTATTTCGCATTACCACTATGACACTCGCTAAGACACTTACACATAATAAGACAACTATATGATAAGTACGATAAAAATCACACAACTTCACGCTAGGTTCAACCATAGTAATACTCACCATCACTGATATATGTAACTTCTATTTTCTGCTTCTCTAAATTGTCATTCGTGATATATTTTTAGGTCGAATATGCCATGCATATTCCTTAGGGATATAATTGCATTTAAATGGGCTATACATAGATATGTTATAATATAAACTTTTAAGGGTTTTGTTATAATGTGTTAAATCAGATTAAGAACATTCATCTTTGTATTTGTATAATTAATATGATTGATCGATAATCTTTATTGAAGAACGAGATGTTACTTAATAGCCTTGTTCATGGAATTGTTTTACTTTTTATTTTAATTAAATTAAAAAATATGTTATCTTTAAAAGAAAATGAACAATTAAAAACTAGTGTAAGGAATCTAGTCTTCATTGTGATACACCAAGGGATGTTTACTCATAAATGTGAGAATACACAAAATAAAGTCTTCAAATATATATAACATACATTTTCGATTTCAAGAGGCTAGTTTTAAGATATTCCATATTTGGTCTTAGGACTGGGACTGCCAAATGTTATGGATTTCGTCTTTTAATATCGCAGATGCCTAGCCCAGGGACTGCTAAATGTTATGGATTTCGTCTTTCAATATCGTAGACACCTAGCCCAGGGACTGCCAAATGTTATGGATTTCCTCTTTCAATATCGCAGATGCCTAGCCTGGGGACTGCTAAATGTTATGGATTTCGTCTTTCAATATCGTAGACACCTAGCCCAGGGACTGCCAAATGTTATGGATTTCCTCTTTCAATATCGCAGACGCCTAGCCCAAGGACTGCCAAATGTTATGGATTTCAATATAACATATCCATGCTACATTTGAATGTTGTTCATGTATAAGAAATCAAATTACTTCAAGACGAAATGGTTATCTTTAATTCTACATCTTCATCCTCAATGGCATCAATCTCCAATCGTATGTCATGAGCATTGTGAAGTTCATCCCCTGCCTCATTTCTATAGTTTTTTTTCTTTTACATTTTGCATAATATATGCAACATGTTGCCATTGTCTTCCCAAAAATATTGGTTACGACATGATGTGGAGTGTATTCTAATGTATGCAAAGTCGAGAAAGACTTCAATCCTTGGTAAGGACATTCTTAACACCCAATAGACTCAACTCCTCTATTTAATTTCCCAATACATCAAACAAGCAGCCTTTATCAAAATCAATTATCCTAATTTGTGCAAAGCTAATCTTGAAATAATATTTTACCCCCTAACCTTCATCAATAATGACATGATGAATTACTCGGTCAAGGATTTTATCTATACATTGGGACATGCATCACAATTTTTTGTTATTTTTTAATAGATAGTAGAAGACCTCTTTAAGCAACTTTAAGATTCCATTGCAACAATATTACAATTTAAGCGTATGTTAGAGATGCCATTCTCCTACCTTATTATTATGATCACTAACAATCTAAGCTTCGTTGCTAATTACTTCAATAATTGTGACTCTTGTCCATCCTCGATTTATGTTCCTTTCCTTCTCCCTTTTTTTTGTTCATATGTTAACATTAGTGGTGAGCTATTATTTGTATGATAAGCCTCTCTTTCCTTTCTTATTTGTTATTCGAGTGCTCAAGAGTCAAAACTACAATTTTTTATTCAACAATGATAATCTAGAGTCGTATTAAAAACTTGTGACATGGAAGGATCTAAATATTCCTCCATTATTCAAGATGACCACTACCAAACAAGTCCCTACACTTTCTCCGAGGAATTCTGAGAACAATTTTCCATTCAACACTTCAAATTGTCTTTCTTGTTGTATATGTCCACATCTCCTAGCTTAGCTTGCAACACAACGTTCTTTTATTGCACCCCTAGGTACAATTTCTAGTTTTAAGATATTCCATATTTGGTCTTAGGTATATTATTATTTTTTAAATAATAAAGATAAAAAAAAGTATGTTTTGAATATGTTTATGTGGAATGGTGGCTTGAGAAAAATCTCGTGAGATCGATGGATAATTGAAACTGAGCGCCATCCACCTATACCCAACACTAATAACCAAACCATCTTCCATTCGTGTTGCACTACTAAAGCCTTCAATTTTACTTCAAACCTTAACTCATAAAAGCTCTAATTGCATAACTCTTATGTTCAAAATTTACCTTTTACCTACTCAAAATGAACTTTTATTGTAATAATATATACAATTTTTTTTTGTTAAAATAGTCCATCTATTTTTTTTTCTATAAAAAAAAAACTATACTTTGAATTATTGAAAGTGTATGTACATATATTCTAGTCCAATATTGCATCCGAAAGTTCAAAGAAAAAGCTCCCACTAGGCCATAGACGAACATGGAACAAGAATAGAGAACCAGTTCCCAAAAAACCAAGTCCACTAGGCAAAACCATAAGGACAAAAATTGCACAACAACTTATCCATACATACACCCAAGGCCCCCTAAAAATAGTAAAAGAGACAAGTGACCCATAAAGGGAGGATAATAAAGTCCCAGGTGATCCTCCAAGACTAAGGACCCAAATCGCTAAAATTCCAGAAAAATAAAACCTTCAAGAGAATCTAGGCCCCGACGGGAAAGAGCATCCATCGAATAGTTGAACTCACAAAAGATATGTGAGAGTGAGATACGTGGAGAAGCATTAAGCATAGATCTCACTTCAAGAAACCATGAACGAAGATGCAAAGAATTAATTTCAGCCCGCTAATTTGCCCAGTTGATGATAATTGATGAGTCCCCAACAATATGTTGTAAAAATCATCTTCGAGCCTTTGCAAAGAATACTAGTAGCTATAAACCCAACAAATTGCCTCTAGTATTTGATCCCGAACCACAATTGAGCCAAATATTTATATGACAATCCTTGTCTAGATGAATGACAACACCAACACCACATCGACAACCCCCATCCCAAGAAGCCCCATCAAACTAAGCCCAAACAACATGTGGTAGACATGGAGGGGGATGAGGTGGTTTGTTAAAAAATGATTGGTCATCCTAACGTCCTTAATGCTCCAAAAAAGATGAGATTGCATCGCTAACAACTTGGCCAATTGAAGGAGAAATGTTTTCAAATATTTTTTTTGTTCCTGGCATTCCATATTTTCCAAATAGCGAAAACATACAAATGATCCCATTTGGACGTCGATCTAAACCAAACCTGCATACAGTCTACAAGAGAAGTGTTTGTCCAATCAAAATGAATCTTACAGGAAGAAAATATTGAGGCCCAAACCTGTTTTGCAAATGAATAAGAAATGATTAAGTGATACACAAATTCTGATCCATCAAAACAAAGATGACAAATATTTGGTCCATAAAATCCACAATGCAATAAATTATCCATCAAAACAATCCATCTATATCTAGAGAGGATGAACCAAATTCTATGTAGATGAACCAATCTCTTTTACCTTTAGATGAACCAATCTATTTTACATAAATGTCCCTTTTTACAAAGTCTTTAATCATTTTCATTATCAATTTACAACTAAGTTTAATAAATTTTGCTAACTTAAAAAATTTATATTTTTAAATCATAAAAATATTATTAATAATTAATTTTGTACTTAAATAAATTTTGTTCACTTAAAAAAATATAAAGTAATATTTTTAAAACTATATTAATATTTTATTATAATGAAAATATTAAATTTTCAATCTTTTTTACATCAATGTTTTTTTAATACATTTTTAGTACTTACATTAATAATATTATTAAAACGAAAATATCAATTTTTCAAAAAGTTTTGAAATTGATCCATAATAAGTTCATGGAGTTTCAAAGAGATTTTTTTTATCAACTTAGTTTATTTCTTAGATTAAAGATATGAGTAGAATTCAAAAATTTTAATCAACTTAATTTATTTGTTAGATTAAAGATATGAGTACATAATTCAAACTTTTTAATCAACTTAGTTTATTTGTTAGATTAAAGATATGAGTACATATTTCAAATTTTTAATTGTTATTAACATAATGCTTTGGATTGTGAAGGATTAAAGATTGTGTGGGCATTTTTGTGGACTATAAGAAAGTTATAAAAGATTGTGGAGGACTTCAAGAAGGTTGTGCAGACATTTTTGGATTTTGCGAGCACTTTTCTGGATTTTGGATGAGTGAAGATTGTGAGGGCATTTTTTGGGCTCCAAGAAGGTTGTGCAGGTATTTTTTAGACTCCAAGAAGGCCGCAAAAGATTCTGTAAGCATTTTTTTGGACTCTGAAGGAGTGAAAATTGTGCGGGTATTTTTGTTTACTCCAAGAAGGCTGTAAAAGATAGTGTGGGTTTTTTTTGGACTCCAAGAAGGTTGTATGGCAGTTTTTGGAATCCAAGAAGGCTACGAAGAGTGTGCGGGATTTTTTTGGACCGACCCATATACATAGATACTTATCATATGGCTCCAAGAAGTGTGTAGAAGTATTTTTTGCATCAAGTGAAGACTGTGTGGGCTTTTTCAGGATTGCATGCATTTTTGTATGAAGGTTTCTCTAGTTTTGATCCTTTGGTCTTAACAGGGAAGAACTATCAAAGCTCTCAAGATATATGCTTTTTTTCATCTTAGCATATATGTATGTGTTTCTGATTAATAACTAATGTATATGAAAACATGATTATTAGGAGTTGGGCTTAAGTGACCAGACTCTGGTTTGGTATTATGATAACGTAAGAAGGTTTTTCTAGTTTTGTGTTGAGTCCTTTTTTTATTGTTCAAACAATCTATATGATGAATGTACTTTTAATGCAACTTTGAATAAAATGGACAATTTTTTTTAATGGAAAAAAAATTGTATTTGATTAATACATTTTTTTAGTAAAGAAACAAACAATATAATCATACTTTAAATTGTCTATTAATATTTATTAAAAATCAAAATTGTCATAATATCGAGAGGTGTATAATCTTGTGTTTTTATTTATTTATTTTTGAAAATGTCAAAACTTATCATAACTCAATTGTCAAACTACCAATGAGGATAATTATCCATGGTTTTTATATGTAAATGCAAGTTGACCCATCACTGTTATCTAAGAAAAATCACACCACCTGAAATAACTCATTGGTGGTTCATAAGTGGGCAAACTTCCACTCTTTCGATATGCCTATGGATCTTGGTTCATTTCCTTAAGTCCCTTAAATCATGTAAATCACATGAGTGTAAATATAGTTTAATGGATAATATAAAATCAAGTTACTATAATTTAAATAAAAAAACATATATAACCTATTCAAATGAGAAACTTTAAAGGATTCATGAAGAAGAAAGTCTCATAAAAACTAAACAATTTTATTGCAGTGGAGAAACACGGTATAGGATAAAAATGGTCAAAAAGGTGGAAGGGCATCCTGGTTATAATGGGTAACCGCCCTAAAAGGGCAAGGGTTATAATTAGATACAAAATTAGGTGATTGACATAGTTCCATAGGTCAAAGGTTCAATGGTATAGTTCCTTCATGCCCCTAAATATTTTGAGGATCTTTAAAGCAATGCAGAACCTTGAAAAATCCTAAAAAGTCATGGAAGTGTGCCCTCTATGTATTGTTTGACTTTGTTGGATTCCAATGAAAATGAGATTTTCCAAGTTGTTTTGGATAAACCATATATTACGTTGAGAACCGCTTCTAACATTCAAGGTTGCAAAACTGTGAGTGATGGGATTGAGGCCAATGGTACCCCTAGATCTATGACGTCTTGTGGACCTAGCACTTGATCCAAGAAGCTAGTAAGAGGGCCTCTTCTTACTCAAGTTGTGAGAAGGTTGGAAGAAGGAAGTAATCAACCTAGTTCACAACAATCTTGATGAGTTGTATATGGAGAGAGAGTCATTAGTGCAAGTTAAACACCTTGCAAGAGAAATGTGATAAGCATATATGGTCCTCATAAACCATGCATGGCTAGGGGAGCCATGTGAGATCTATTTATTCTCATAATAGAGGGAGGATTTAAATACAAAATAAAGGACAAATCTGATAGGTATGGTGTTCCCATAGAATATGGTGGTCTATCTCAATGCAAATTTGATTGGAACAAACTCTAAGTTGTGTTAGAGGAACTTTGAAACTACAAGCAAACTAGAGTTTGGTATATAAGAGTTTTGATGGATCTATTCCAAAGTGAATATATAAATTGGAGTAGTGATAGAGCCTTGGAAAAATCAATTATGTAGGATCTGACCATGCAGAACAAAGGTAGGCTTTGTAAATCTTGTCCCGAATGCGCTTGCCTCTTGAAATGCTCTAGAGTATCCACTTGAAAGGTTTGTGGAGGTGACCTTTTAATATCGAGATCAACTAGAGGAAGCAATGCGAAGACTCTTAAATAATGACAATAATAATCTATTTTTAAGGTCATGACCCAACTAGACGCCAGATTGATTTATGAGACCCCCTTGTGTGGGACAAGGCCTCCCCTTTGTATAATGATTTGACTTCTTAACCTACTACAAAGGTGTACATACACTACCCCTCTTCAGAGAGTTTTCCATATTCTTTTTGTGGATGACCATTTACATAAGCTTATATGTACTCTCATCACTGCTTAAAAAAATCACTACTATGTAAATAAGACAATACCAAACTCAATAAACAAAAATGCTATAAAAATTTAAATTGTGCTTAAACAACAGTAAGAGAAATACCCTCTTTATTATTATACAATATTCCACTCTTCAACATTATATTTTCCAAATCTAGAATTTGGAAAAAAATAATATATCTCCCAAAAAAATATCTTTTGAAACTGAAAACACTTCTTCAAGGCGAGGTGACAAAACCCTTTACGAGTCTAAGGTATCGAGTTCCACCTCCTTTCCTCAATTAATCGTCATTAGAATAAAAAAACTAAACATTGTACCTTGCGAAAGACAACATGGTAACAACCATAATGGAAGTCTTTTATAGCACGTTTATTGACAACATGGCAACAACCATAAAGTCTTGTTTTCAATGAAAGTCTTTTATAGCACGTTTATTGTTGAGAGGGACAAAGTAATCCTAACTAAATGGGTTCTTCTGAAAAAAAATCCTAACTAAATGGAAGGGAATAAATGAATGGTATTATGGGGCCAAATAAATGTGCTCCATACTGGAAGAACATAAGAAGGAATATTAGAGTTTTTGTCATGCAAGTGGAACACATTAAAAATAAAAAAACACAAATGTGATCGTGAGATGATGATAAATCCAATACATGATACATCCATGTCCCTGACCTAACCTTTTCAAAGGCAGACTGTCATATAGATGCCCTTCATAATTGAATAAAGGTACATATTCTCCTTGCTCATTCCACGGTGTATGTGACCAACATCCTTTATTTTGTCTCCTAATTAACCTCCAATAGACATCTTAACCAACTTGATCTCTTTATATATATATATATATATATATATATATATATATANTTTATAAATACAAATTCAAAATTTTGTTACACAATTGTATCATTATGTAAATAAAATTTAGCTTTTAAAATAATTTTTTGGTGGTTTATAAATTGTAAAATTCCTTTATCATAATATACTTTTGATTTTAAGTTGTTACTTTATTTCTTTATATTAAAACAAGTCTTACTTTTAAATAGTAAATTAGCACACTTCTTGAACTTCTCTTATTCCATTGGCCTGCATTCCTTCTATAATTGGGAGAGCAAGGGTAGCAGTAAGTCCTAAGCTTCAGCAGTGGGTGAAAGGTTAAAACCTATTAACAGAGTTAAGATTGGGTGGGTAGAGATGATTAAAAGAAGCTTATCGACTGCATGCTTGTTTAGAGCGAACTTTTTTATATGGATTCAAAAGCAGTAAATGACACTGTCTATCGGTTGCAGTACTACTGCAACACCCCGGTTTTGACCCCGTTGCATTAATGTATATGATGTAAATATTATATCAAATCATGACAAGGATCCCAAGGTCAAGGCCCTGTCATTGATTAATGTTTGGTATATAGGCAATCATGGTTGATGCCTATGGTTTCTGTGCTAAGTCAAGCACGTTTGTAAACATAATGTAAATATGCAAATTAATGAAAACCTGCAGCCAACTATGTCAATGCAACGAATAATGAGATGTGGGCATGATTTTCCTAAGGATAAAGGGGTGGGAATGTTAACCTTGAGTCGGCTTGGGGAAAAGCCATGCGTCATGGGGAGAACCCATCAGAACTGTCAACTACCCTCTTTCTTGTTTTCTCTTCCCAACCATTTATTCTGCCAGAAGGTGGTTGAGGTAGTTATTGCTTGGAAGAGGAAGAGTATGGGCAATTTCGAATTAGGCAGAGCACCCAAATCTGGGATGTTGCGTTTTGCTTGCATGGACAAGAAAACACCAGAACCGTATGCCAGCCTTGACCCATGCATTCACGTTTTGGGGATTTACTCTCACTTTGGAGAGTTGCGGAAGGGGCTGGTTCATTCAGCATTCATCATTCCCCACCATCTTCATTTTCCCAAAAGAGTGACATTGTGGCAGCAGCGGAGCTCTTCCAGTGTGTATCCTTCCCGTTCTGTGAGTGTTTAGCGACATTGTGGTAGCAGCGGAGCTCCACCTGTGTATATCCTCCGCGTTCTGTGAGTGTCTTTCCCTTGGAAAGACTGTGATTGTTGTATTGCAACATTGTCTGAGACTACAGAGTGTATGAGACCCCGTCACTCGTGTTCTGGAGTAAAGCCGGTGTTGTCACAGAGTCTCCCTGTGGTTGTTGTGTTGTACACCCTGGTTTGGGTCTGAGTTATGTACAAGACTTAGGAATGGGAGAGACGTAGAACAAGCTTGATAAACCTAGTGTGGAACCTCACGATGAGATAAGAGTGGCTGATAAACCTGCTATGCACATCCTGAAGAGAATTGGAAGGGAAGGTGTAGCCCGAGGGACTGTGGAGCAAAGAAGGGGACACTTCCTTGTGTTGGGTGTGTAGGCAGTAGGGAATCCAGGCCAGATAGGTCTTGTGAAGGTGTTCTTAGCTCTGTAGATGAGCTCACTAGCTTAGCAGTTCTTCCTGCCCATTGCCTTGGAAGCCTGATAAAACCAATGGAAAAGATGGCTTGGCTGGAAGCCTAATAAACCCATCTATTGGCTTGGTTGTGTCTTGTTGTGTTTGACCTGGTATTTAACCCTTGGTTGGACAGTATGATAAACCCAACTGTGAATGTTGGCTTGGCTAGTTATCTCGATAAACCCAGTAGTGAGATGGCTTGACTGTGTAGAGTTTGATAAACCGATCTATTGGCTTGACTGGTCCTTAAAGGTGAAGGTTGGCTTGATTGTGTTCATCCTGTGGTACCCAACTGTGAGATGGCTTGGCTGAGTGGCCTGTGAAACCCATCTGTTGGAATGCTTTCCCTTACAGCCTGATAAACCCAACTGTGTTGGCTTGGCTGAGTGTTATTGCAGCTTGGCTATGTATGAGTCTGCTAGTGTTCCCTTATTCCTTGAGGAAATCATGCCCAACTCGGGGGTGGCAGTGTTGCTGAGAGACTAAGGAGCACACTGGCCTATGGTGGGGAGGAACTTTGCAATGACATAGCTAGTTGCGGGAGAAGTTTTGGTCAAGATAAGTGTTCTTGTCTATGTTATTCTCTGCAATTGTATTTCTTGTTTTGCAAATTGCTTGATGGAATGTGATGAACATGTTGCTATGTTGAATTGATGTATTACTCCTTTGAATAACTGCAATTATAGGCATCTATGTATGTTTTCCCATCAATGCATTTCAAACTAAGTTGCAGGGTAGATTGGCCAGATTGGTAATGGCATGAATGATTAGATCGATCCAAGAATTCAGTGGAAAAGCCGAGTTCCTGTTAGAAACCATCCTTTGCGCAAATTTGCAGGTTTGCAGGATGTGGAATGTCGTTTCACGGATTTTGGTTTCTGCAGATTTCCCTTCCGAAAATTCCTCTCCGCAACTTGCGGGATGCGGGATCGCGATTCCCATAATCCCCAATCCCACCAATCAAATATCCGCGCCATCGATATTCACGGGATGATTCTCCGGCGTTGATCTGTTTTTTATGCGGGATGCGGGCTACAAGAAGTGAGGTTGCAAGTTTTGTAACTTTTCGACCCCACAACTCAGGCTTTATGCACTGTTGATTTTTGCGGGTGGATTTTGAACCGTTGATTTGGTTCCAGTCTGCGGGATCGTTTATGATCGTTGATTTTCGTCGCGTTTTCTCTCCGTCGTATGATCTCCTCTGAGATCTTTCCTTGCAGATTGTCGAACTGATCTATGGAAGACGGGAGGGAGTGTGACAATGTTGGAAATGTTGAGATGTGGTTCATGACCATGCCTTGTGTTTCGATGAACAATGAAGGTTCTCGATGAAATTTTTATCTTCCGTGTGATATTGGGGTATGGGTACGTGACAACTACTTTCCCTTGTGAACATTCTTGGTGCTACATGGCCTAGAACCAAGTGAAATTACTTTGTACGTGAGGCCCTTTACGGCACTATGACGGAGTTCTAGGGATTTTCGTTCCATGAGTATTCCAAAAATACGAAGGTCATTGGATTCCCTTCATATGTCTGAACCAAAGTCCCCTCCTGGTTAATAAGAAAATAGAACGTCACGCCTTTTTCCAGACATATATGGTGAAAGTTAAGCGTCGCCCGTTACACCTTTCTCTTGAATGGGATATAAGGAGTTGGGTTGAATTCATCGTTTACAGTAAGAATAGACCATTATGCATATTTGCCTTTATTTAATTGTTTAATACTCTAATCACCCTGTTCTCTTTACTAACCTCTTCTCTATATACTTACTTACTTAACCTTTGTCATGTCTAAACCTTTGGCTTCAGACACGACTCTTAGTTAGTGGTAGCACCACCATTTCTCTCTTACTCAACCTACCCTTTACTTACGTGCATGCCACCTGTTCTACCATAACTTCACTTACCACAAAGACCTACTTAGGAGATGGATGTAGGATAGGCTTCAGACCTAGCATATGCATTTACACTTGCTTAATGAACGCTTTGTTGGTACAACACTCACCGAACAACCCATTACCCTTCACCCAGGAACACCTTGTAGGGGATGCACTATCAGAACTACCTCGGTGATTACACTTACTTACCTTAACAAATAGACCTTAGGAGGTACCACTAGAAACTACCTTAGTAAGATGACATGGGGATTGGGATGGGTTTATTAGACCTTAGGAAACCTCGAGTGGATACCATGGATGGATAGTCGTTTGTTTTAATTTTGGAAAAGTCTTATTTAGACCAAAAATAAAGTTCGAATTGGAAAGCCACTCCATCCCAATCTATCCAACAAATTATTGGAGCATAGAGCCTAATCTTATGAAAAGAACTAAAAATAACTCAGTACGACTACAACAAAGTGTTATAGCTAGTGAACAAAAATCTCGTCAAACAAATTCAATTGGATACCAAGACAAAGAAGACAAGTATTAAGTTTTTGAAAGGTTTTATTGTGAGTCTAAACATATATAACCATAAACCTCTCACCTTACTTTAGTTTTCCTTCTATTCTATTCATGGTAAGTGCATAACCATAAACACCACTCAATTGTTGTATAAATAAAACACTCTCATACCCTTTAACCAAAACATGCAACACCACTTCATAAGTAAAATACAAATCTCCACTAAAACCTCAAAAGTGGACTAAGTAAAATAAAAAATCCAAATAAAATACAAATCTCAACTAAAACCTCAAAAGTGGACTAAGTAAAATAAAAAATCCCAAATAAAATAAAAATCTCCAATAAAACCTCAAAACCTGACTAAGAATCTCCAATAAAACCTCAAAACTTGACAAAATAAAGTGAAAAACCCAAATAAAAATACGAAGTAAAACTATAACTCTAGAATTTGTGGAGATTGAAAAGAATAATACCCATAAATCTTATTCTAAACAATTATCAAAACTAAATAACTATCTATATTGAAAATCATATTTGAAATATCACAATGGATAAACTTTGAAACAGAAATATTATTTTATTAATTTTTAATAATATAGTTATCATTTAAAAAACAAATACCATAAAGTTGACTTTGGAAGTTTGGTATAACCTTTTCACTGTGCCAAATCATGAAAGATTCCGTTAAAAATCTGGTCGGTGGATACGGAAAATTTACCCTTCCGTCAGAGCCGTTAAGAAGTAGTATCAAATCAGAGAAGGTAAAAAGCGCACGGGTTCGCTTAGAAAGGGCACCTCCAGTCACTAGCCCCCACTGACGGCCACGGTCCACGATATCTCCCAACAAATCAGCAAGCCTCGATCACGCCACGTGTCTGTCATCGCACGATGATATTGCCTCGATCCAACGCCACTACGCGCAGTTACCGAGGTGTTAAGAGCGAAAATGGAAAAAAAACTCTGAGACCGTCGTTAAAAATATAAAATCCAGTGAATTATAAATGCCAGTCAAATGATAGACTGCGGCAAAAGTGGTTTTGTATAATAAGGTACTTGGCAAGCATTAAATGCCTCTGCATTCGGTCTAAGGGTTCTGTTGGAAGTACGGAGCAGGGCGGCAGAACAGAGGTGCCGAACAGAGGAACGGGACGGCGTGGGAAGCAGCAGGGCAGATTAGGCCAGAAAGGCTCCTTCTGTGCTTGTTGTACTTTGTCTCTGCTACATAGCAGGGAGCTTTTGTCAAAGTCCAAGCAGGAATTTTCTTCAGGTAAGCTCTGAATTTGTCATCTCTCTGCATTTCAGAAATTACTGTTGTTTTTCAGGCTTCGGTTTTTCTTATTTCGATGTTCGTTAGGGTGTGAAAGTGGGTAAAATGAGATGATTTCTTCTTTGAAGAATTTTGGAGTTCTTGGAGCCAAGAGTGCTGGAGAAAGAGCAAGAATATGTCCAAAGAAACCTACTTGTCCGTCGTTCTAGAAGTTCTTTCGAAAATAGATAGAACGGTGTCGGAAGTTGGAACGGTAGGCTGCAAGAGTCGAATATTTCTGTTAGGTCCGGGGAAACGGCAATGCACATTTGACAGCGTGTAAACCAATTTCTGCCATCGGAATTTTTTCAAATAACTAACAATTGCACCAATGCGAACAGCCAATTTTATTCTGATTCTCGAATGGATCACGAGACAGCGGTTCGATTGTAATTTTGAAGACGTGAAGCAAGAACCTGCTGGAGATGTTTGTAATTGTGTTGAAAATGGTCAATAGAAAAGAAATTTGCCTAATGCTTCCTTTTTTTCTTCAGCCCTGCTGTGCTTCTCACTTTCCTCCCTGAGCAGCTGCACAGCCTTCTCCCACTTTCCCACCTTTAACTGTAACTCTTCTATTTCCGGCCTCCGGCTTGAGAACCAGCAATTAGTGAGGCAGGGCTGTGCTTCCGTAATCTCAAAATCTCCTTTGTTACCAGGTCTTCAATGTCTCACTGGAGTTTGGCGATTGTGGAATCCAATACCTATTTTCATGCTGTGGACTTGAAGATTATTCATTTCTGACAGAACATGGGAAAGTTCTTCGTTTAGAGTGCCAATTTCATCCATTTTAAGCTCTAACTCATTCATATGGTTTGTGTTAGTCTTCGAATTCGACTTCGAAAACATTTGGCCCCAGCCATTAAATCCTATAGATATATATTTAGCATATATTTTTTTCCCAAAGACAAAAAGCTTGATATATATTTAGCATATATAGCTAAATTTCAGTTATATATTATATAAAAATAAAATTCTACATACACGAATAAAAATTTCAATATATATAAAGTTTGTATCAATTTATAAACTAACCTTTTGAATGTATCATGTATACATATTATACAAGTATTTTTATAAATAATTAAAACTCTCTAAATATAATTTACGTAGATAAGAAAATTACAACAAAATTTGGGTGGCGATTTAAAACATGTAAGGCGGCGGTTTGGCCGATGAAGATTAAGGCCTTTTTGTCGACACAAAGGATATTCCACTGTACAGAGTCATCATTCCCGAGGCATTCTGATTATCCCTGGGCGAGCTATGCCTGTAACCATTATTGAAACCATTTCAAAGAATCCGTTTCAGCGATTGCACAGAACTTTCGAGTCTTGACCATACATCCACTCGTCGGAGGTTCTAGGGCATATCCAGACGCATAGCACATTTGAAGGCATACAGTGCAGTTAAGAAGAATCCGTGGCTTGGCTGCTCTAGCCTCGACCCTCGCATAAGGTAAAACCGTAAACCGGAACAATACGTTTATTTAATTATGAGAGAAACGAATATCAGCAGATTTCCCTTAAAAGAATAGATTTAGAGGCGAATTTAAGTGCGATTTTAACGCGAATGAGATTCTATTTAACCGAACTTAATGGATAAATTTCAACGAAAGTATTCGCCATCCCTTGGGAATTTGTCCAATTTCTAACTTGATGGTGGAAATAAGCTGAACTCGGTGACTTATTACATGGAATTTCAGTTCGAAGGCTAGATTTGCAACTTCCAAGCATCACTATATCTTCTGTTTTTGAACTACAGTTACAGTCTGTGATGCATCATTCTTAAGCAAGCTGTTGTCTTCTAAAGCAGAAAGTTGTTTCTGCCATCGGTTAAGCCTATCCTAATCGTGCCAAGATCCTCTATAGTATGTGGGCACTTGGAAAAAGTGTTAATGTCTCCGCTTGTGAATTTTAGTTTTTTCTGCCCAGAAAGGCAATCTTGCGTCAGATGCTGATGCTCTAGAGGCCTTTAAGTTTATATTCTCTGCTTTTATGCTACCATATGCTTCTTGCAGCATATGGTAGCCTTTACGTTTTGACATCGTCTTCAAGCCCACCCAGTTATCCAGCATTTCAGTGTCAAGATTTGTTTTCTCTTGTAGCGGCTGACATTGCTCTTTACATTTGTTCAATTCACAGACCAGTAACTGCAGGTTTTCCTATTCTAAAGGATCAAACCTCAGAGTTGAGGTCTGTCTTTTCCTACTCTAAAGGAGATACCAGTTTCTTGAGCTTTTGGATTGTTCAAGCTTGATTGAGATTTGGTTTTGACTGGTTCAATCTCAGCCTCCAGCTCAAACAACCTTTGCTCCAACTGCTATAATCTTTTCCCACTGATTTCAAGTTCCTTTAGACCTCTCTGCTGATTTAATGACACTTAATTTATTTTACTTTTTGCATTCTCAATTTCAGGTCTAAGGTTTCCTATGTCCACTGCCTTCTTCTGAGATAAACATTCCAGTTTAGATTTCTCTTCTTGTGGCTGGATAATATCAGCATCTAATGTCTTTGTATTAACACTCCAAGATATTTTCTTCCCTTTAATCTCAGCTTTCAGCTCCCTGCGAGAAGAAATATTTCCCATGAGCTCACCTTTCTGAATATAAATATGTCCCATCTCATCCTTGAGGTTTTATTTTTTGATATGTAACATATCTTCTCGATCTTTTAGGCTTTATATAATGGCATCGTTGGAGGCAACTTGTTCTTCTAAACTTGTGTTTTTCTTCTGTAGTTGTAGAAGCTTTTATTTGATAATTAAATGTTTCCCTGTCAAGATCTTCACTTTTTTTGCAGGGATTTTGAAGGTCATCTTTCAAGTTTTCATCGTCTTGTCACAGGGTTTGGAGAGAGTTTTGAAACATAAATATTTTTTCCTCTTCCACTTGAGCCATCCTGTGTATATTTATTCTAAGAACTCTGCATTCTTCTTCCAGTTTTTGGACATGGTCAACTGTATCAGTAATGTCTCTTTTAAGCATTGCATTTCTTCCCGTAAGTAACCATCTTCACCATCAAGCTTCTTCAGTAATTCTTCTTTGTTTGATATCTCAAGTTTGAGAGAATTATTTTCACCACAAAGGAGACAAGCTGATTCTGCAGCTTTTTAATTTCTACTTTGAATTTTTGACCTTCTTAAATGTCTTTATGAAGTTTTGTTTTGAGACGGGCATGCTCTTTTATTGTATGAAGGATAAGCTGCTCAAGTTAAACATGCTCATTGAAAGTCTTCTGCATCATTTGTTCAGCTTCCAGTACTGTATGTTGCTCTTCATTCTCACTATAAAAGTGAGATTTTGACTTCAGAGCATATAATTGCTTCATACCAGAAACATATTGTTTTCAAGTGCATCGTTTTCAATGATCAGAACATGTGACTCATGTTCCCACTTTTGCAGAACTGCTCTTACATTTTTCATTTCCCTTTGCAAATGTCCTCTTCTTTAAGCATGCCATTTTTCTGCCTGGACTCCAGCAACTGATCTGGCAATGTTTTTTTCTTGTCCTGCA
This sequence comes from Pseudotsuga menziesii, assembly GCA_001517045.1. Lineage (NCBI taxonomy): Eukaryota > Viridiplantae > Streptophyta > Pinopsida > Pinales > Pinaceae > Pseudotsuga > Pseudotsuga menziesii. The sequence continues at coordinate 440,049 of LPNX010598277.1, forward strand.
AGCCAAAGATTGATTCTTTCAGGCTTTTAATCTGAACTTTCTGCTCCTGAGTAGAAAACATTTGGTTTTTCTCTTTCAAAATTTTCAAATGTGGCTTTGATGGTTTTTCTATTTAGACCCGTGGGAGGCTAACCCGAACATTTAAGAATAATCATCAAAAAACATTTTCTACAATCTCATCATTACTAAAACATTTCCTACAATCTCATCAGCATTGTTCCTTGCAAAAAAATAGGTTTCGGTGTTATCATTTGTTTGTAATGGGGGTATGTTATGTTGAAATATTGGACAATACTAAGAGGGGGGGGGGGGGGAANAGACCCAATTGGGTAAAGCACCAATACTTCCTATTACTACAAAATTGTTATTTACAAATAGTTTTTGCCTGCTACTATAGACAAAGATGGTATTACACCCTATTTACCAGCAACTACTGGAAGGAGGCTACAACCCCCTATTTTGTTAGCTACAACTGACAGGATGCTACTATACCCTATTTACCAGCTTTTGCTGGAAGGAGGCCACAACCCCCTGCAAACCTGTTGCCTGCCCTAGCGCCACCCTACCACCCTACTATGTTTTTAGTAATCTTCCAGATTCCTTTACCCTTCAATCTCTGTCACACTCACTGGTCTTCGCTTCTTCTTCTATGATCTGGAGTCTGGACCCCAGAGACGTCTTCTCTCACTCATCCATTTGTGTATAAATACATTTACGTTTCCTGTGGACGCATCTCTTCACCATTGCATCATTTCATTCTCGATCATGCCTCTTCATGAGAACTCAATTCCTCGTTCTAGCAGACTCGACGAGTCATCTACCTCGGTTGTGATTCTACAACACAACTAAAACAATTCCTTGTTAATCAATTTACAGACTACAGTTTATTATTCCAATTGTGTTCTTTCGCAATCTCTATTTCCGCAATCATCCTGAGCCGTTGATCTCATTTCGGCTTTTTCCTGAATGTAGACCTGAGATAAAAATCGGATAGCGGATATGTGACCTTTTCCAAATATCATTCCACGATTTCCGCTTTCCGCACCGTTGATCTTTTTTGAGCTCTCCGTGACCGTTGATCTGAGATGGAAATCAGATATCAGATATGTGACTTCTTCCAAATATCATTCCACGATTTCGGCTTTTCGAATCAATCTTTCTGCACTGTCGATCTCATTCGAGTGCTATCCTGACCGTCGATCTTTCGGATTGCGGATTGATTTCCTCTTTTTGAACCAATCTTTTCACACCATCGATCTCATTCGAGTGCTATCTTGACCCTCGATCTTTTGGATTGCAGATTGCAGGTTTGTGACCTTTTCAACATGTCAATTCGAGATTTTCACTTTCCGCACCAATCTTTCCGTACCGTCGATCTTATGCGGATGTTTTCCGGATCGTCGATCTTTCGAATTTCGGGTAGCAGAACTGTGACATTTCCCAAAGTCTTTTCGCGATTCTCCGCCTTCCGCATTCCGCTGGCGGACTTCGGGTTGCGGAAACCCATATTATTCTAGACCTTGATTTCTCATTTTTTTGCTCTCCACCTTCCACTTTTCTTTTGAACCGTTGATTCACTTGCGAGTTCAATCCTAGCCGTCGATCTACGATCTAATGTGGATTGCGGATCCTCACTTTTCTTTGTGTGGAAATCATTCCCCACTGTAGATTTCTTCGCAGATTAAATCCTAACCGTTGATTTATGATCAAATGCGGATTTGTGGATCTTCCCTTTTCTTTTTGCGGAAATGCTTCCCCACCGTAGATTTCCTTGCGGATTCAATCCTGACCGTCCAAGTTTTCATTGAAAATGGAGTTACGCTCACATCAGACTGTTAACTAGCTTACTAGTTAAATCAGCGAAATCCCTTGAGGGTCGTCAGATCTAGATCTGGTCGGATCAACGGTGGACTCCAAATGTATTAAACTGTATTTGATGGAAATTCCGTGTCCATTAGAATTTTATTTGTCCGCGCTAGTTCTCCCAGCGAAATCGCTGACAACCGTTGATTTGCTTCCATGATCAACTTCGTCCGTTGATCTCGATCTCCTTCTTGGCGATTAGTTTCTGATTTCACAGCCCAACTCCCTTTTTATCCTCCTCGCTATTTTGTTTGCGAAATTCATTCTGGTCGTAGATCTTCAGCACCTTCAGATCTCCGCCACACGATCTTGAAGCACATGGATGGGGACCAAACCTGATGCCAGGTAGGAGTCATAGGTATACTCGATCCAGTCATCAAGCAAACAGTCGCTAAGCTGTTGTCCACGTTGTCCGACAGATCTCAAATACTTCACAATTTTCTTTATTTCGCAGCCAAGCAAAACATTAACAGGCTTGCTAGTTAAATCAACGGAATCCATAGTTACCGGATTCGGCCCTAGGCCTAACCGCACTTGAATCGGATTCTCGGATTCTACATCGGATTCTTCCACCTCGTTTTTACTATTATAAAGTTGTTTACATAGGATAATTAAGGTTAATTAGGGTTAGGGTTATGAATCCCCGATTCCTAATTTTGGGATGAGTGCCAGCCGATTTCGATCGCACCCACGGTTTGTGTAACCTTGGCGGAATCCTTAAGGAACGTCAGATCTGTGTCCCCACCAAATCAATGATGGACTTCAAATAAGATGAAGCAGATTTCATGAAAATTCTGCGCACATCAAAAGTTTCCCAAACCGTGCAACTCCACCCAGCAGAATCGATGTGCACCGTCCATTTCTATCCGATCTCCAGCGATTAGTTTTGATTTCGCAACCCGACTCACCTTTTATCCTCCTCTCTCTTTTATCAGTGAAATCTTTCTTAGCCGTTGATCTTAGGCCATGCCTAATCTCCACCGCACAATCTCCAGTCGTATGGGCAATTGGTTTAGGCTTTATCTCGAGTGTTCTTTCACCTAGCGAAATTTATTTTAGCCATGGATTTGTCTAAGATACACGCTCTTTAAACTCTCCGTGGTCTTTGTTGAATTGAATAGTGAAACGATCAATTCCTTCTGTAATCTGTTTATCTTTTTCGCAACTCCACTTTACGAAATTAAATTCCAATTGTAGATCTGTCTGATCTATGGATCTTCAATTCGGACTGTTATCTTCCACTGCTTTCTTTGTGGATCTTTCTCCTGTCATCGACTCTGTTACTAATTTTCCCTTGTCATCAACCCTATTACTGATTTTCCTTTGTCATTGCTGAAATCATCCTGCTACCATGTCTATTGGTTATTCCTTTGATATTCATGAACTCCTTTGACATCAATGACAATCCATGTAATGGATCCTTTTTCTTTTACTAATTTCATCCTGCTACATGTCTATTGGTTATTCCTTTGTCATTTGTGAACTCCTTTGACATCAATGACAACTATATTTTGAACATATTAGTAAGAGATGTAATCCCAAACCCAAATTATTAATTAATATAGCTGTAATTAAAAAATAAATAAAACCACAATTTGCCCCTCTTAATTGCTATGGTCCTAAGCATTTCATAGCTTGGAGGATCATATCTGGGACCAAAGTGTCCAACTTTCTTTAATGAGCCTTGACCCTTGAAACATTTGGCTTCTGATAATATTAAAATAGTTGTTAGGTAAAATAGGATAATAAGATAATTTTATTAATTTCCAAGAAATGACCACAAAAGTATGTCAATGGGACTCAAAATTACATCCAGATTATACAGGAGCACGGGAGTGCGAAATCATCTCCTAATGCTATCCTATGATAAGTGGAAAGCATAGAACAATAATAGGGCTAAGTAGCTAGCCAACAAGAGTGCAAAATAATTAAATAAATAGCGTAGAAGAAAAAACATTGACAAGTATAAAGATCAAAGGATGTGGTATGTTGGAGCTAAAATTAGAGACCAAATGAGGGGAGGGAGAAGAATTCTTTGCAACCATTGCGAAGGCATTGATGCATTGTTTGATAATGTCATTTGAGGTCAGCTGACCCATCTGCTGAGGGTGGGGGTTGAGAGGAAACCTAAGGTCTCATGATTTGGTCTTTAAAGTGGTGAGGGCCTCTATGTGTCACTTGCTGCCTTGAGTGGACCAATGTTATAAGAACCCAATCAGTTTTGAAAAAACCCGCTGTTTGGACCGGTTTACAAGCTTCACCGAGTCAAATCACGCACTCAAACTGTTTTTGGCCGGTTTCATACGAAATTGACCGATTTCAAGGCTGAACTGGTCGGTTCCGTACAAAACCGCCCAATTTTCTTCAAACTGATCAGTTCAGTATAAAACTGGTTGGTTTTGTACAAAAACGCCAAGGACCCCCAAAAACAACTAATTTCAAATTATTTCAATAAAATAAAAAATAGGGTACATGTGTGAGTTGTTTAATTGACCCACGACCCTTCTAATGTTGTAAAAGGAGGCTCCACCCTCCATATCAATCACATTTAGTTGTGGATGGACTTGGGCCCTCTTCCGCAACAAGAGGATGTGAACATTGATGTTATAGTTAGACAAGTGCCTCCAGGCCTAAGGGAGTCAAGCCATGCTCATGTTGAGGATGTAGACGATGGCTCTGAGTTTGAGCATGAGGACTCAAATAATTCTGATATATGATTAGAATCATTAGATTGTAGATTCTAGAGTCTAGATTGCAGTCATATGCTTATATTTTTGACTTTAGAGGCCATTTATAACCTCTTTGTTGATGCACTTTTCTTTAGATATGTATTTGCAGTCAATGCTATTTTGGTTTTATACACTCTTACTTGCTATATACATGAGAAACTTTGCATACTTGTGTATAATGGTTTGAATTCACATGGATATATATGTATTTTTTGAAAATATGAATGTTTTATGTATTTTTGCTCAACCATTTTTTTGATCCGGTTTGTTTCTCGGTGTTTGTTCGGTTTCGGTCCGGATATATATGTATTTTTTGAAAATATGGATATTTTATGTATTTTTGCTCAATCGGTTTTTTGATCCAGTTTGTTTCTCGGTGTTTGTCCGGTTTCGGTCCGGTTCTGGTTCCTGGGGTTGGCCGGTTCGACCACTGGTTCGGTTTTGATAACATTGGAGTGGACTGAACAACAAGGAAGAAAGATGTAATTCTCTTGAACGGATTTGGCTAGATATGTCCACGTAGGGACTAAGCACTATGTTCAAAATCTCCCTCATAAAAGAACTAGACATATTTGGTCTAAATAATTGAACAATGTGGTGAGGGAGCCTCCTGAGTCTCCGTAAAGGTAGTAAAACCCCACTTTGATCTCGTAATAGATGGGACACTTGAAAATGAGGTGCTCCTTCAACTTTATTTCATGTAAATGGTATAGATTGCAAGTCCTATAAGTTCATAGAATGTGGTGATTTGTCTTGACCTAAAGCTGATGTGAGCCTACATTGAATTGACCAAGGGGGATTCAAAGTCCATGCACCGAATGCTTGCATGTATACATTGTTTTGAGAATAAGGTTGTCTCATAACTTCATAATATTAGGAATAAAAAGGCATCTTGGGGCTTAGACACTTTTCAAGGGGTGATCAAAGTGACCTAGATGTTGGTTTGTACATATCCTCTGGTATCACTTGATTCATATCTCTTTTAGATGGTATAAGGTGACCTGGAGTGTCTAAAGTATACTTGAAAGGGGGAAGTCGATAACGAGAAACACCCATGAACTAAAGTAATCTAGAAGCATATGATAACCAACAACATGCTTGTCTAGGGAGGCTTACAAAGGAAATACTCTCATAAGAGCAAAGAGCAGTGACTTTGATCCCTATCAAGATTAGAGTCACCAAGATAATGAATGAAGTTTGAGCATTTTGGTCCACCTTGTCATTTCATTCTTCTTTGTTGATTGTTGTTGTTAGCATTTGCAACCCTCTGATTCTATCCTACCAGTCAATCTTGTTAAGTCTTGTGGCTTTCTCACCTAGGCTTGATGAAGTTGTTATAAACCCAAGCTATTGTTCTTGACCTCGAGGGTCTATAAGGTAGAATTGTTTTTCCTTGTTTAGATTTCAAGTGACCAGGATAGGGTTATAAAACTAGCATCGACAACAGTGATTAGGACCTGTTTTGATGAGATTCATCCAGCATAGATGCTTCATTGGAGTTCTCCATTTTCAAATGGATGCCTGCTTTATCTCTCTTTCGACTCCATGGCCCAATGCTAGGCACTAGTTTTATGATCCATCCCTAAAATTGGTAGTTTGTACTTTATCTACTTATTGACGTAGTTTGCTTTCATTGAATCCCATAGTTAATAGACAGTGTTAGGGATAGCCCCTTGGTGTTGGCATGAACCAACTGAAAGTGAGAGGAGCTCATGAGGTGACAGGTCCTTCACTCCTAAATAGTTTCACGGTACTTTCACCCAAGGCTCATTTTTGGTGATAACAATTTTTTGGCACAATTTTGAGGAACACATGGGATCCTTGGCTATCAATAGCATTGGGATACTATTTGGTGAGATCAAGCTTTTATTTGTTTGAGTTTCTTTGGTTTCACTTGGTGACTCCATTAAAGGTCAATATGCTTCTTTTTATAGTAGTTAAATTTGCTGGAAACTTTGGACAGCAATATATGAGGTTCCCATGAATCCATGGTACTTAGAAAATGACACTGCCTCTGCTGCATTGGATAGAACGTTTAAAAAGGTAGAGAAGGTGCTCAGTCATATCCAAAACGACCATCTCTCTGCCTCTATGGACAAAATGGTAGAAGGGTTGGAGACGATGATGGATCATGTCCTCCTACTTGTGGACATGATTAATATTTTAGAGCAGAATCAACAACATTATTTCCTTTGTTGGTGCAGGACCTGCAAAGCACCACGCAAAGAAGAGGGTTGTGAGATATTTGGGATACTGCATACACATTTAAAGATCACCAGGAAGAAGAAGAGCAGATCTTATAGCTTGAAGCCTTGAACTCTTGATATCTTCAAATAGTGCCTCCAGTCTTGAGTTTAATGATGAAAAATCAAATAGAGAAGATAATTGTATCTGCTGACTTTTTCTAACAGCGAGAGGAGCCAGTTGATTTGATGGTGATTTCTTAATCTGATTCCTTTCCTGCCCTGGATTTTCAAGTTTATAGATTTTTGAGCTTATCATTGTTCAAATGTTAGTTTTCATATTGATCATATAAACGCATGGCTGGGATCTGTGTTTGAGAACTTCTCTTATAACTCATCTTGACAAAATGTGCATCCATTGATTGATATCTCTCTTAAAAATTATATATTTTGTTGCTGGCATCAATTTAGAATCAATGTTTAAAGAGTTACCATTTTATAGGATTGATTCCTTAATTGTTTATGGATTATCTTTTTTCTAATGTTCTCCAAGTGCTCTGTCTGCAAAACAGTTACTTAATAGAGTTTGACATGAAACCATCTTCTATGTTTCATCTCAGTTCTTCTCTTTGATTACATTTTAACTGCATTTTTCCTTCAGTCCAATACTCTTGTCCTTTAAATGTGGGGAGGAAAAAATGGATGAACTGTCTGCTCATGCAGAGCTATAGCTATCATTTTGTTTGGTATAGCATCCTCTCTATACTATTCAAGTATGATATCTTACACTTCATGATCTCACGATCTCAATCTGGTGCTTTCATGCTCAATGAACTTCGACTATATTGTGCATTCTCATTGTTGGAACAATGGATTTTTTATGAATAATGAGCACAAAGTAGTCAACACCAGATATGATGCATATGCCAAAGGAATTGCCTGAATGGTTAGTAAGGCTACGATCAGAAATTCCAGATGTAATTGCCCATTCAAAGCAGCATCTCATACTGCAGCCTCCAAAAGCCTAACACTGTCATATATATTCTTGCTCTTGCAAAGCCTCATAACCAAGTTGTTTGTTTTTGGAATGTGAAAGCAACCACACACAATTACAACATCTGCTATGTTCTCTACATCACAGTTGCATGGGAATCATTCCTAGCGTTGATGGAACCTGTTCCTAGTGTTTCCTCATTTCTTGGAGCTTAGGAGATAGAACAGAACATTTCAGAATTGGTGGGAGTAGTTCCGGTTACTACAGGAACATTCCGGGAGCTTCTAGATGAGGACTGAGTTGCTCACTATGGAGTTCCTAATCTGTTTTGGCTATTGGGAACCCCTATCGGGGATCTTCTAGAAGATCTTCAATAGGCCAGGAATCATTGGATGTTCCTGACCACACAGGCCCCACAATTTTGTGCCATGTTCATCAATGCTCGTGTCCACAAACCACCAACAATACCCTAAAATCATTTTATGATTTTTATAATAAAATAAAAACTCTAATATAAACTTATCAATATGCCCCTCATGAAACACATTGTTCTTCAACATTTGCATGCAAAATTTTTGAACTTCCATTTGTCCTTATCAAGCTCATGACTTGTGAGTTTTTGAAGTCTTGGAGACTCAAGTAGTTTCAAATTGTGAGAACTTTAGCTAAGGAGTGCTCTTTTGGAGCCTACTTTACAGGTATTTAAAATCAATGTCATGCTTGTGATTCATGAATAATTGATCTGTGGCACAGTACTTTTGAAGTAGGAATTGCATGGTGTTAGCTGTGGATAATATTTGTAATTTTGTACAACAAAATATAGTTAGATAGCACACTCTACTATGCTGTTCCATATTTATTCAGTTATCCCAAGTTTGAAATTCAGATGCCAGTCAAAGATAAAAGTATAATATTAAACCTGGTAATGATCACTTTTAAGTTTTATGCATCTCGGACAATCCCCAGCTTCCTGGAATTGATGAAATCCATTTGAGTTTTGTGTTGTTTGTCGCTGAACAGTTCAATGTCGAAGGAAAAATTGGAGATGCAATGTTACCGGATGAAATGGCAGTCCAAGACACCAGTAAGCATATGTGGAGAAAGTGACCACTGTCACCTTAGTCACGTCTCCTAACTTCTTTGAAAGTCTAAACCTCCTAGGGGAGAGCCCTATGTAACTCTGCAAAGACACTAAAACACTGAAATATATCTTCTTTGGACGGTGTTAGTGATCACTGATCAGTGCCTTATTGGAGTCAAATCAAGAATGAAGAAGACATACCCAATATGTATGGATATGAATCATATAAGTGTAGTTAGTATATCTATTTAGGACAACCAAATAACCAATCTGTACATATATCATGTAACGAGTGTACAACAAGCATGTAGTATCATTCAATTAGCCAAATGCATTTTCAATAAGCAATTACAAGTCTGATATAGAATGAACATCAGACAGCCACAGTGGGAAGGTAAAAGCAATAATTTGCGAGTGCTTATCCACTACAAAACAATGTAAACTTTTATGCCACCACGCTTGTGATATTGGTAGAAGATCATCCCAAAGTACATCAGTAAACTCAGAGATATATCAATCATGAGGACAGCAGTAGTTACACCCCTTGATCCCCTATTCATGTATTAGATTCACACTCCATGTTAGGAAACAGTAACACCATAAACACCAAACAATATTTAAGTGATCATAAGCAGCAGTATTGATTCATCCCCATGTCATATCAGTCATGCAAGTAGCAACAACCATCTATTGTGTGTTCAAGTATCAGTCCTAAGCAGCATGAATGAGGTTCAAAACAAATCATAAGTTATTACTAGCAGCTGCACAGTACATAACCAATCGCTTAAATCAGGTCTGAAAATGGAGTATTAGCAGCAGTATGATTGTGTTTCAGAATTCAATCAGTGACCATGCAAAATGAGCATATAATGTGCAAATGAATGGTGTTAGCAGTCCTCTTTTAGTTGCAAGTCAAATTAGCAGTAACTAACCTTTTTGTCACTGATTGTTTCCTTGTGTGCAGTGTTAAAGGGAGGAGCAGCAGTCTGTGTAGGTAGGGTTGCCACTGTAAGGGAAGCCCTAAAGGTGAATAGATCTGGAAAAAGGGGAGACCGAGGTTGTCACAAGGCAGGCCGAGGGTAGGGAGAGGCTGCAGCACTAGGTCGAGTGTAGAATTAGGGCAGGCGAGGGTGGAGAGAGGCTAGGGCGAAGGTTGAGAAGTGAAGAGGATGAGAAGGCGAGGTAGGGGAAAGCATAAGCGAGGACTTAGGAGGGTAGTTCTAGGACTGGTTTTTAGGTTATAAGTTTGGTTTTACAGTATTTAGGGTTTTCTAAACATATAGCAAACTTAAGCTAACCTAAGACTAACTCTATTTTAATTTTTAACCCTAGAACTAGGTTTTGGAGAAGAGAGCAAGGTTGAGACAAAGAGAACAAAACCTTAGCCAAACCCTAACCTAACCTAGAGCATCCAAGACTGATTAACCTATCTCTAGAGAAGACTAAACTAGGTTTACAACTAACCCTAAAGTCCTAAGGTTCTTAACCCTAGAAGGATGTTCTTCTACACCCCTTGTGACTAAAAGTTGATGAAGACCTAGCCAAGACAAAATGCAACCTAATGGCTACCATTCCATCCATAAACATACATCATTCATCAACATATAAAAAAGAGGAATCAAGACAAGTCATAGATACCTCCATGTGCATGTGTTTCACCAACAAATCATAGCATCACCTTTGGAAAAAAGAGCAAAAACCAAGATACTTCAAGAATTCAGCATAAAACCCAGAAAAGTGCCTTCCTAAAGAGGGGTGCATCACTCCAAAGAGTCTTAGGTAGAGTAAAATAAATGCATAATGTTTTATCCCTTGAGTCTTGTTTTAAAAATGAAGTGAGGAGAGCTATTGATATGATCTCACACTCACTTTTACAAAAATATCTAGGCAGACATGCCTTTAAAATGTCAATTTGAAATTATAAAATGTCAACTTAAAATTAGAACAAAATAATAATAATAAACAACCTAATGTAGGCTCAAGGTAGGCTACTTGAGGTATTTTTCCCCTAAGTGCCAAAAACTGCTAACATGAGTGAACCACTCTAAACAAAAGGTTGGAGTGAGCTGGAGGGAGGGCGTTATACCCCATCTAACCTCGAGAATGTTGTAAAATCCCTCAACGCCCTCCTCAAAGTAGCAAGAAGGCTTAATGTGGAAGATAGCTTCCTCTGAGGAAAGAAACCAGGGAGAGAAGGCGCCAGCGTGCATAAGGGCAAGGAGGGTGTCCTAAGTGGCTGTGAAGGGAGACAAATGTCTCGCAATTGAAGCAAAGGCCACTAGAGCAAGCAAACAAGGTATGGGGTCATGTGACCCAGTGATCAACCCCTAAGAGCCTCGGACACCAACCCCGGGGTTAAAAACCCCAACAAAGGGTAGTCAGTAGTGCCATAAAATCGTAGTACTCCTAAGGGAAGGACCAAAGGACCCAACCATGTGTTGAATTTTGACATGTGCATGGCATTCTTAAAAATTGCAGACTATAATAGAGATAGAACTTGAAAATAAACAACAGTAAGACAAGTACAGTAGTCAACCAAGCATCACACAATTGAACACATGATTATTTCACGGGGAAACCTTTAAAGGACAAAAACCCCGAAGCATTAGTAATTCATCCTCTAAATGAGATGACTGAGTTTGTACATGAAAGAAGAAAATTTGATCTCAGAATTCTGAGATGATTGTACAAAAAAATTTCAAAGTCAATGAAGCCCTAGCAGGCTAGCTACTGCTGTTGCCACGTAGAGGGTAAGCTAATGCTAAGTCCTGTAGTAGCCTTTTGCTGCAAACCATACCCACTTGTAGCAGCCCTATTGCTACTACCCGAGACCATCAACCTGATGCCCGAGATCATCAACCTGCTGCCCAAGATCTATTGAGTGCTGCCCATGACCTGTTGAATGCTGCCGCTGTCAATGGAGTCAAGCAACGAAGGTTGGGGCAACCTTCAGTTACTGCCCTAGACTACCAGTGAAGGTATGGAAACCTTCTACTGCTGCCCGTGAATATCAACGAAGGGATAGTATCCTTTTTGTTGCTTCCCGTGAACATCAACGAAGAAGGGAGCATCCTTTTGCTGCTGCTGTGATCACCAACAAAGATGGGACCAGTGTCTGTTGCTGCCCGTGAACACTAGCAAGGGTATGGCAGTCTGCTATAGCAGCCCGTGAACACCACCGTGGACTGTAATATGTGGATGGAGAAACCCTAGCTGTCTAGGCCGCCACACTAGGATAATTAAAAAAACAAAAGAAAGAACTCAGTCACAAATTTCCTTCCATAGCGTAGATGAAGATAATCTTAGTCATGAATTTGCCTCAGTCCAAAATGGAGAAGTTGTGTGTTGAAGTGTGTCAAAATGATTTGCAATTGTCCTTTATTTATAGGCTACCAAACATTTGAGTTGGTCCCACATATTTAGGGGTCAACATTAGGGTTTAATTCTTTTTCATCTTTGACCCTTTGACTTTAACCTTTTTGTGGTACAAGGTCTTCTTTGTATTTTGACTTGAGCCACTTGGTCTTTCTCTCGTTGGTCTCATGGACCAAGTCTAGGGTTAGATGGTCCTCCAAGTATTTTGTGGTCAAAGCAAGTGGTCTCAAGGGTCCTTGTGGTTCATTCATTTCCACTCAAAGTACATCATCATAAATAAGTAATAAATGCTTTATCTTGATCTCCTCATGCCACCAAGATCAGGTGCTAGGTCTCTCAACCAGGGGTAGCTAGTCCTTGGAGAAGGTCTCATAGCCCATAGTTCAAGGAGAGGAGTGCATCACGTGCACAGAACCGGTCTAGGGATTATGGTGATGACCTAGTAACTGACCAGGTGCCTAAGCCCCAGGCTACATCAAATGACTCAATCTCAAATACTTGGTAACTGACCAAGTGCCTCCATTCAGTGAATGGCCCTCAACTCTAGGCTGAGACCCCCAGTCCCAGACTGGGTCAATTTCTTGGTAACTGACCAGATGCCTCCATTCTGCCAGAGAATGGCCCTTAGCTCCAGGCCGAGTCCCCCAGTCCCAGACTGGTTCAAATTCTTCATAACCGACCAGGTTCCTCCATTCAAAGAATGGCCCTCAGCCCTAGGCTGAGTCCCCCAGTCCTGGACTAGGTCAAAATCCTATTAAATGACTAGGTGCCTCCATTCTCCCAGAGAACGGCTCTCGATGCTGCTTAGGAAAAATCAAAATTCCCTCTCAGCGAGAGAAGTGTTCTTGCCATACCAAGCTTGTTACGAAAGTACACAAACTTTGTTGATGTCAGAGGCTTGGTCAAAATATCTGCAATATTTTCATTTGTACGGATGTATAGAAGCTTCAGGGTGCCTCTCTGTACTAAGTCTCCGATGAAGTGGTTCATTTCAATGTGTTCCAATCTGTCGTGAAATACCGGGTTCTCTTAGAGCTTAATGTATCTTTGATTATCACAATGAATAATCGTTGACTCAAGCTTTCCACTGAATAGATCAGAGAGAAGTTTCCTAAGCCAAACTGCTTCTTTGTAGGCATCACTAGCAAGAATATACTTAGCTTTAGCTGTGCTCTGAGCTATGGAACCCTGTTTCTTGTTGGACCAAGAGATCATTGTCGATCCCATATTGAAGCAGTAACCTGAAGTGCTTTTCCGGTCTACTGCACTGCCATCCCAATCGGAGTTAGCATATCCGACTAACATTACTCCACTGCTGGAAGTATAGTTGAGCCCGTAAGTGATAGTACCTCGCACATATTTGAGTACATATTTAACACCTACCTAGTATATGTGCTTCGGATCAGACATGAATTGACTCAGAGAATTCACTGTGTAACAGATATCTGGTCTCGTGTGCACTAGATACATCAAGGATCCAATGAACCGTCGATACTGAGTGGGATCCACATCCTGCGAATAGGTGGTTGAGCCACGTAACTTCTTCAAGTTCGTTGTCATGGGTATGCTCATGAACTTGCAGTCCTGCATTCCAAATCTTTGCAAGATATCGATTGCATACTTCCCTTGTGTTAGGAAGATATCGACTGGATTTTGCCATACCTCTAAGCTAAGAAAATAGTGCATCAGACCCAGATCCTTCATTTCAAATTCAGAGGTAAGCTCCCTCTTACACTGGGCTATCAATTGTTCCTCCCCAGTAAGGAACAAGTCATCCACATACAAGACTAGGATCAAGTGATGGTTGTGAACAACCTTAAAGTACAATTGGAGTCAACAGTACTTTTGGAGAACCCCAAGCTGTGAAGGTAGCCATCAATTCTTGAATACCAAACTCTCGGGGCCTGTTTGAGCCCATACAAGGCTTTCTTTAGGTTACGCACATGGGACTTATCCCCATGAGTCACAAATCCTTTTGGTTGTTCAATGTAGACTTCCTCTTCAATTTTTCCATTGAGGAAGGCTGTTTTTACATCCATCTGATGGAGTTTCCATCCAAACACAGCAGCAAGGGAGATGCTAGTTCTGATGGTGGTATATCTGGCGACAAGAAAAAAAATTTCATCATAGTCTGCGCCTTCTTTTTGAGTGAAGCCACGATCTACAAATCCGGCTTTATACTTTTCAATACTGCCATCAACAATATGCTTGATTTTGTAAATCCATCTAGGCGTTACCATAGATATCCCCGTCGGTTTATGAACAACTTCCCATGCATCATTTTTCATAATTGAACTATATTTTTCGATCATGGCATCATTCCATACCTGTAGCTTTGCTGCTTCTTTGTATGTGGAGGGTTTTGCATTGATGAGCTTGCTCATAATGCCTGAGTACTTCTGGGACTTTATGCTTTCTTTGAAAGTTCTGGGTGGAGCTTTATGCTTCTCAACTTCTTGCAACGTTTCTCGGTACCTGGCAAGTCTTCTTTTGGAAGGAGGAGCCTCAAGTAGTTCTTCAGTTGGTCTTTCAAATTCTTCAGGCATATCTAGAATTTTGAGGCTCATTTTCTTCTTCCTCCCTCTGAGCTTTTGAATTTGGAATTTCAGAAGGAGATTCTTCTATATTCTTTGGAAGCTCTTTTGTTTGGCGAAACACAACTTCCTCATGGAATATCATGTCTCTACTGACTTCATTGTACCTTTGTCCAGGAACATAGATGTGGTAAGCTTTTGAGATTTCATTGTAACCAACAAATCTGCCTTTCTTTCTGGAAGGCTCTAGCTTAGACCGCTTTTCTTTTGGTAGATGAATATACACAGGAGTGCCAAAAATTCTCATGTGGTCAACTACGGGTTTCTTGCCTATAAATACTTCTTCTGGAGTCTTTTCCCCCAAGATGGCATGAGGGCTTCTATTTTGAATGTACACAGCAGTACATGCAGCTTCAGCCCACAGAGATAAAGGAAGATCGAGGTCACTCAACATAGTTTTGGCAACTTCACATATCGTTCTATTCTTCCTTTTTGCAACCCCATTCTGTCGAGGGTTTTATGGCACTGTCATCTCCCTCTTGATTCTTGCTTCTCGGAAAATATCATCAAACTCAATAGATTCATATTCACCTCCGTTATCTGACCTCAGGATACAGATGTGTCTTCTTGTCTGGTTTTCAATTAGAGCCTTAAACTCTTTGAATTTTTCAAAAGTTTCACTCTTGACTTTGAGAAAGCGGATCCATGACTTACGAGAGTGATCATCTATGAACAAAACATAGTACAAGCCCCCACTCAAGGAGGGTGAAGACATAGGCTCATATATGTCAGAATGAATCAAGTTCAGGATTCCTTTAGATCTATTCTTACTTCTGGAGAAGGATTTCTTAGTTTTCTTACCTAGAGCACAACCTTTGCAAACACCATTATGTTCATGAGAAAACTTTGGCATACCTATATCCATCTTTTGAAGACCAGGGAGAGATGTATAGTGAAGGTGTCCAAACCTTCAATGCCACAGCTCACATGGGTCAATTGTGTTGTGAACCAATGTTTGTGTGGAGTGTCCGGAAGCTTTGTAAAAACCTCTCTCTCGAACTCCAATCGATTCTGCTGAGCTAAAATTCTCATTATTTGCCCATAGTAAGACCTTCTTGTCCATGAAGAGAACCTTGTAGCCTTAATCTTCTAAGTCAGCAACAGAGAGGAGATTCTTCTTCAAACCAGGGACATATAGTATGTCTTCAATATGAAAACCAGTCCCTAAATCAAGTTGAAGTGGAGTAGAACCAACTCTTTCAATTTTGTAGGTGGTGTCATCCCCAAGTTCTACTTGAGTAGTGAACTTATTCTTTTTGTAGCTGGTAAGTGCTTCCTGGAAACCTGTCATATGTCTAGAAGCACCACTATCCACTAACCAAGAGTTAGAACTGTTGGATATGGACCTTGAAAGAGCAGAGATCAAGTAGCATTCCCTTCTTGGTTCATCTTCTTTGGAAGACTTAGCATTCTTCTTCTTCTGCTGTAGAAGCTTGGAACCTTCATTTGAATCTTCACTTTGGCCACCTACAGTCCCTGGCATAATTTCCCATCTTATGACAATTAAAGCAGTCTCGTGGCTTCTTTTCTTTCTTCTTCTGAGGGAAGGGCTTCTTGAACTTCCTTGTCTTGGATGTAAGAGCAAGGTTTCCTTCCTTAGCGCCATTTGTTCTGCTCAGAATTCTTCCCTCTTCTTCCAAACAGTCATGCCAAAGTCCATCAATGTTTGGCTGAGATTCACGTCCACTCACTGCTTCCAGAAAGGTCTCCCAAGAACTGGGAAGACCATCGAATACAGTCTGTACAAGATCTTCATCATCAATAGGTACACCAATAGCAGAAAATTGGTCTCTTACCTGAGCAATTTTTGTGAAGAAGGGGGCCACTCCTTCATCCTTATTCATCTTCAATGTACAAAGCCTCTTCTTCAGTACTCTCTTATGGCCGGGTGGCTTCTTTTCATATATGTTTATCAAGGTGTCAAAGCATTCTTTGGCAGTCCTCAATGGTGTTATGGTGGGCATCAAGTTTTCCTTGACTGAGTCATAGATGATCCTCCTTTCCTTTGCTTGCTTCTTCTTGAAGGCAATCCTTCTTGTATTAGATGTAGGTTCTTCTGTGGCATTAAGAACTAAGTCATCAAGCTCATTCTCTTCCAAGGTGGCCATAAGCCTAGCTTTCCATGAGTTGTAGTTGGCTGACCCCTCAAGCATTTCTTCCGGTCTGAAGGTGTTGGTGGCCATCTCTGATTAACAAGTCTGCTTTCTCAGTTTGCAAATGTCCCAAGCTTTAGGAGGGTTACAGTGATATGCTCTCTCACTGCAATCTTCACATGCAAAGCTCTGATACCATGTTGAATTTTAACATGTGCATGACATTCTTAAAAATTGCAGACTGTAATAGAGATAGAACTTGAAAAGTAAACATCAGTAAGACAAGTACAGTAGTCAACCAAGCATCACACAATTGAACACATGAAATTTTCACAGGGAAACCTTTAAAGGACAAAAACCCCAAAGCATTAGTAATTCATCCTCTAACTGAGATGACCAAGTTTGTACATGAAAGAAGAAAATTTGATCTCATAATTCTGATATGAATGTACAATTTTTTTTCAAAGTCAATGAAGTCCTAGCAGGCTTGTTGCTGCTGTTGCCACATGGAGGGAAAGCTAATGTCGAGTCCTGTAGCAGCCTTCTGCTGCAAACCCTAACCACTTGTAGCATCCCTACTGCTGCTGCTCGTGACCATCAACTTGCTGCTTGAGACAATTAACCTCTTATGTGAGATCATCAACTTGCTGCCCGAGATATTTTGAGTGCTGCCTGTGATCTATTGATTGTTGCTGCTGTTAATGTAGATCAGCAGCGACGGTTGGGGAAACCTTCAGCTGTTTCCCTAGACTACCAGCGAAGGTATGGCAACCTTCTGCTGCTACCTATGAATATCAGCGAGGGGATAACAACCTTTTTGTTGCTGCCTATGAACACCAGCAAAGAAGGGAGCAGCCTTTCGTTGCTGCTGTGATCATCAGTGAAGATGGGAGCAGTGGCTGTTGCTGCCCGTGAACACCAACAAGGGTATGGCAGTTTGCTGTAGCAACCCGTAAACACCACCGTGGACTGTAATGTGTGGATGGAAAAACCCTAGCAGGCTAGGCTGCCACACTAGGATAAGTGAAAAAACAAAAGAAAGAACTCAGTCACAAATTTCCTTCCATAACGTAGATGAAGATAATCTTAGTCACGAGTTTGCCTTGGTCCAAAATGGAGTAGTTGTGTGTTGAAATGTATGTCAAAATGATTTGTGATTGTCCTTTATTTATAGGCTATCAAACATTTGATTTGGTCCCACATATTTAGGAGTTAACATTAGGGTTTAATTCTTTTTCATCTTTGACCCTTTGACTTTAACCTTTTTGTGGTACAAGGTCTTCTTTGTATTTTGACTTGTGCCACTTGGTCTTTCTCTTGTTGGTCTCATGGACCAAGTCTAGGGTTAGATGGTCCTCCAGGTATTTTGTGGTCAAAGCAAGTGGTCTCAAGGGTTCTTGTGAACATTCATGCCCACTCAAAGTACATCATCATAAATAAGGAGAATTACTAAATGCTTTATCTTAATCTCCTTGTGCCACCAAGATCACGTGCTAGGTCTCTCAATTAGGGGTAGCTAGTCCTTGGAGAAGGTCTCATAGCTTATAGATCAAGGAGAGGAGTGCATCACGTGCCCAGACCCGGTCTAGGGCTTATGGTAATGACCTGGTAATTGACTAGGTGCCTCAGCCTCATGCTGCATCAAATGACTCAATGTCGAATACTTGGTAACTGACCAAGTGCCTCCATTCTCCCGAGGAATGGCCCTCAGCCCCAGGATGAGTCCCTAGTCCTTGACTAGGTTAAATTATTGGTAACTGTCCAGTGGCCTCCATTCAGTGAATGGCCCTCAGCTCTAGGATGAGACCCCTAGTCCTAGACTTAGTCAATTTCCTGGTAACTGACCAGGTGCCTCCATTCTCCTAGAGAATGGCCCTCAGCTCCAAGCTGAGTCCCCTAGTCTCAGACTGGTTCAAATTCTTGGTAACTGACCAGGTGCCTCCATTCAAAGAATGGCCCTCATCCCCAGGCTAAGTCCTCGAGTCCCAGACTGGGTCAAAATCCTGGTAACTGACCAGGTGCCTCCATTCTCCTAGAGAATGGCTCTCGATGCTGCTTAGGAAAACTCAACACCATGATCAACATTGCTCAATAACACCCCTCCTAGTCGAAAACAATGGCTCTCTCTCCCCGGGGACATCTGAAGGTGCGCTGGGTACAGATGCAGCGTAACAATGCAACTTGTTCTACCTTGATTGGATTCTAATAATCTAATTCTGATCCTTGATATGTACTTACCTTTATCCATCTTATTCTGAATTTGCTAAAACTTCTGCCTAGAGTTACATGACTCAAAATTGGACATATGACAGACTCCTGATAGTTTTCATATTTGGTATTTGTAGTTTGCTCAGTACAATTATTATTTGAAATGCTACTTTTTATATTGCAAGTTGCAACCTATATTGCTTGCCTCTTGTATTGTATTTGAAGTTTGAACATTGTTTTCTATCAACGCATCACCATCTTTTATCTTTCTTTTTCAAATTCAATTTATAATTTTGATTCATAATCAAAATATGTTCAAGGTCAAACTCTTGGCTATATATGATACCAAGCAGTATTAGAGGTTATCCATCATCTGAAGTGTTGTGTCTCCATGCCCATGCAAAATTGCTTTTCCTAATGCTTCTTTATTCTTGCCCACTTTCTTAGCTTCGTTTTTCTGTTATTAAATAAGAGAAAGGAGAGCTTCAACATTGCTTCTCTTTACTTTTAGGCTTTCATCATGGTTTTGTTTTGTTTTCTCCTTCATCCTCTGTTTGTTGTTTCTGTTTTTCTAACTAGCTTCCTGTTGTGTTCCCTCAAGCAGTTGTAGACTGTATTGTATTGAATATTCTATCTGTTATTATTATTATTTTAGTGACTTGAAGCTGTCATAATTTTGGCAGTATATGTAACAACTGCCGTTAAATTAAATAAATAAATGCTTGGGCACATTTGAGTGTCAAATTGAAATTTTAATATGTTATTATCGTTTCAATGGATTATGAATGGTATTAGTTACCTAATATTAGGCATGGTTATGTTCTTTTTCATTTTTTTATAGTTTTCCTTTATTTTTCCTATTTTCCATTTTTTCTTACTATATATTTTATATAATTTTTAATATATAATATTACTACTCCCAACCTGTCGTCTCCTGCAAATGTAGGCAAAACTTCTACAAGTTCCAGAGATTTGTACCGGTGTCTTGGATGTTCCTATGTTTAGAAACTTGTGTGACACAGTTTCACAGCTATCTTTGCTTGAATTATCATGCTTGGACATGGATTAGACGTGGCAAGGCCTTCGATGCAGAATGGGCTCTAGACTCGGTTGTTCGCTAGAAGTTGACTCAAGAAAATAAAATAAAAAAAGTCATAAAATTATTCAAAATTGAATTAAAAAACATATATTCATGCACATCAAATCTAAATTTAAACATTTGGACACCAAATATGCAAGTTTGCTTATTTATGTTGTAGCTAAGGGTACAAATAGGCAAAAACACATGGAAATACATAAGCCATAAGTTTTGAGACACCTAAAATTAAAGTTCTGAAAAGTAAAATACTCTTGTATCTTTGAAACCTATTTGCCTCTAATTCTTAAGTAATCTTGCTGAGCTAATATATCCTTAACTGCAGGGTGGGAAACATAAGCAACTACCTTAGAATATGCTGTTAGGATATTTAGACACATAGGAGTTAGTTAAAATCGATTTGTTATAATATATCCTTTAGGTAAAGTGTGTTTCTTTAGTATGCATTTGAAAATATGTAATCCGACAGTCACGATATGTTCTTGACATAGAGTGATCTGATGGTTCAACTTTTGCTCGATCTTAATGACCATTGATCTGTGACTTAATGCCCAATTGGTCCATGATCTCTATTAAAAGAACATGGAGGGGCATTTGCTAGTTGATCGATTATGAGAACCTCATTTGTAACATTCTTTTATGTTTGCATAATAATATTGCCTCAAGTAGCTATTTGGCTAGGGCTGTGGATGTCTTTATATCTTTATTGTGGATTAGTAACTTGTCTATCTTATGCTTTTAGTTTCTCTTGCTATGTATTATTGAAGCAATTCTATTTGAATCTAATTGTTTAAATTGAGTTATCTTTCAATACGTGGATTTGTTTAATATCTTAAGTACATAGTTTACATTATATATTTCATTATGCTTAAGTTATAATTAACTCACTTCATTAAAATAAACATCTTTTAAATAGGGAAGCCTCCATTGGCTTTTGAGAGTTTGCCTAAAGAGAAGGGATTAATTGTGTGGTGACATTGACAATCAATCCAAGGTTTCCTTTGGCTTCTATCCGTGGATTGGGACCTTTTCTCAAGTTGGGAGGTAATAGTGTGCATCATGTAGGGAGGACTAGGGGCCTCTTAAATGATGGATAATTGACTATAGGGGGGTTGTGGATTCAGAAGTGTTTGATATTGTTATTGAGATTGAAGTGTTGTTTTTCACTCGTAATTGCCAAAGTCTAGAATATGAAGAAATTGTGAGGATTTTGGTCCACATTTTTTCCACATTCTTGTGTATTTATTGTTGTTAATATTTGCAGCTCTTTCATGCAATCCCACCAATTAGTGTTATTGAGTCTTGCGGGTTTTTCTTCCCTCAACTTAGTTAAGTTATAAACCCAAGCGTGCTCTCAACCCCAACGATTTGTAGGGTATAATTTCTTTCCTTGTTAAGATTTTGGATGGCTAGGATAGTGTTGTGCCCAATGTTGATAGTACATTGGTTTAGTGAGATTCATCCTATTTATATGCCTCATAAGAATTCTCCATCACCACACAAATAATTGCTCTTGTTTCCATTTGATTCCATGACCTATGGGAGGCACTAGTTTCCCTATCTCTCCACAAAATATCTAGTTCTTACCTTTATATGCTTTATTTGCTCATGAACCCAGTGGGATTTCATTGATTTCAATCCATAGGTCATAGGCAATGATAGGGATACCTCATTGGTGTTGGCACAAACCAACCCAAAGGAGCTTGGAAAGTGACATCTCTTCCTTCCTAAATAGTTCACCTAAGACTCATTTTGACTCAAGGTCAAGCCCCCCCACTAGCCCCCACCAGTCAAAAGAAATTATTTACTTGGCATATTCGTACCTTTCTTAAGTTTTGGCATGATGCCAACATGATGTAAGCTCCAAAAAGTACAAGCTAATATAAAAAATATGTTGATTTTTCTGGGCAGCATCGAGAGCCATTCTCTTAAGAGAATGGAGACACCTAGTCTGGGACCAGGTGTGGACTTTGTTGATTTTTGTACCTAGGAAAGTGTTCCCCTAGGTTACTTTTTCCTTGGTCACTTAAAAGGGGGAAATAAAGTGACCCTTGCATTAAATGACTTGAGATGAGCATTTAATTTGACTTTAGAGATTAAAGTCACTTTTTGGAAAAATTTAAGTGAGGTGAGTGAAATTATTTTTAAATGAGATTTAATGAGCATTTAATCTCATCCCACTCATTTAAGCGAATCTCAACTGTTGGATTAGAAGACCATTCACTTACC
This sequence comes from Pseudotsuga menziesii, assembly GCA_001517045.1. Classification (NCBI taxonomy): domain Eukaryota; kingdom Viridiplantae; phylum Streptophyta; class Pinopsida; order Pinales; family Pinaceae; genus Pseudotsuga; species Pseudotsuga menziesii. The sequence goes on from LPNX010598277.1 coordinate 462,494, forward strand.
CTAGGGTTTTCACCAAAAAGGCAAGGAAAGGCAAAGTGCATTCACTTTTGAGAGGAGAGTGAAGGAGAGAGCTGAGAGAGAAGGGGCACGAATTTCCAGGCAGCGAGTTTTTCTAGTAGCACGATTTTCGAGACAACATGATTTTCGAGGCAAAGAGATTTAGAAACAACACGCATCCCAAGGAGACCGTATGACAGTGATTTTTTTGTCATAAGTTTCGAGGAGATTTCTGGGCACGAATCCCACAATTGTTGGCACAGAAAATGAGGTTGTACTCTACACAGAAATTGAGGACAGTCTTAGGCATGATTTTTGAGGACCGGATAGTACGGACTGAACTTTATGCATAGAAATTGAGGTTATGTTTTTTACACAGTTTTTGAGGCAATAGGCATAGAAAACGAGGTTCTGTACTTGGCACAGAATTCGAGGAGGCATTGGCATGAATTTCGAGGAAGTTCTGGGTGCATTTATTGCGGTGGAGATAAGTTGTATTTTCTACTGTAATTGGTTTCTATATTTTGCTGAAGAAATAAAAATCTCTCTCTCCAAACAGGTTTTCCCCTTGTGGGTTTTTCTTGGGCAAGTTTGCCAAAAATATATGAGTCTGAAATTTATGGCATGCATTTATTATTTAATTTTCTGCCATTAAAAGTGAGTTTCAGCGGTGTTTTGTTTGTCTGAAAAATATTGTGCAATTTCCACCCTACATGAAAACTGGGTTGGGCATTAAACACTGAAAATTTGACATTGAAACCGGGTGGACTGAAAATGCAGAAAACTTTCATGGTATCAAAGCAAGGTTGGGAAGAAAATTAAAATGATTGCAGACAGACAGTAATTTCCAGAACTCAGTAAATTCTTTTGTTAGTGGACAACACCTTGTTGGGTTGACAAATAAGATGGCTACAGGACTTAGTTTGGAAGATAGGCTAGATGGGACAGGGAATTTTGTTCCATGGAAGGCTAGGATTATGTTGATTTTGGAGGAAAATGAACTTTGGGATGAAGTGGTAAAGAATACTACAGCCAACCAGATTCAGATTCTCGCTGCCATAGATGCAGTAGCATTATCAAATTTCAACAAGAAGGACTGTAAGGCTAGGAGAATTATTCTTGATGCAGTTAAAGACCATATCTTTCCACACATCTCAGGTAAAGACCGTGCACATAAAATGTGGAGTGCTTTAACCATTTTATACTAGAGCACTAATGAGAACCGGAAAATGGTTCTAAGGGAGAAGCTGAAAAGTATAAAGATGAACGGTGGAGAGGGAGTGACATCTTACCTTACCAGAATATCTGAGGTTAGAGATGAGCTAGCAGCGGTTGGGGAGGTAGTTGCAGCTACTGAGCTTGTGCGGAAAACAGTGAATGGGGCTTCCAAGCCTTGGGGTGCTTTTGTTCAGGCTATAGTGGGCAGGGAGAACTTACCTTCATGGCAGAGACTGTGGGATGATTTTGTATAGGAGGAGACTAGGAGAGGTCTTGTACAGGGAAACTCTTCACAGGGTAGGGAAGATGAGGAGAATGTGGCTTTGACTGCAAAGGGAAAGAAGAAGAAGAAGGGTCCCAAGCAGGGTGGGGCCAAGTAGTAGTAGCAGGGTGGACAAAAGGACTTAAGTAAAATCAAGTGTTTTGCTTGTCAGGCATTTGGGCACTATGCATCACATTGTCCAAGCAAGAAGAAGAAGAGACAACAGACAACAACCTTAGCTGAAGTTGATGATTTTGGAGTGGTGTTTGAGAGAGTTTTCCTTTTGTACTGGACAGGTGGAGAGAGAGATAGCCTCTATCATCACCAGCACAGATGTTGATATTGAGAGGGAGTATTCTTTGTTGACAGGCCATCAGATGGGTGCATCCACCAACACTTGGTATATAGACAGTGGAGCTTTAAGCCACATGACAGGTGCTCGAGAGATGTTCTCCGAGCTTTCACAGACAGGGATTGATGTGGAGGTTGTACTGGGGGATGACACAGTTGTCAGAGCAGTTGGTCGTGGGACCATTACTTTTCAGAGAGACTCTATGAGTCTGATGATTCTAAGGGATGTTTTGTTTGTCCCTGGGTTGAAGAAGAACTTGGTATCAGTTTCCACCATTGAGGATAGAGGACTTGGGGTATGTTTCATAGATGGACATGTACGCATATTCCCCAAGACTGCAGGATCATCGACCTCTTGTGATATTGGAGTTAGATGTGGGAAACTCTACAAGCTCTTATTTCAACCCCAACATGCTTTGGCATATAGTAGCAGCAGTGAGCTTTGCGAGCTGTGGCATCGGAGGATGACTCACTTGCATCATCCAGCTCTGAGATTGTTGAGGAGTATGGTTACAAGTTTACCAGAGTTCAGTACAGAGCAAAGTGGTGTTTGCAGAGGGTGTGCTTTGGGAAACTACACCAAGACGGCTTTTCCGAGTAGTGAGAGCAGGTCAATAGGGGTACTTGACTCGATTCATACAGATTTATGTGGTCCCATGTCATCTGTTTCTTTGTGTGGTTTTGAGTATTATGTGACCTCATCGATGACTATTCTAGGAAGACGTGGATCTACTTCTTGAGGAGCAAGAAGCAGTTGATGTCTTGCAGATCTTCCAAGAGTTCAAAGCTCTTGTGGAGAATCAGCCAGGGAGGAGGATTCGGATTCTGAGATCAGATAATGGGGGTGAGTATACCTCCAATGAGTTCGATGAGTTTTGAATACAGGAGGGCATTTAGAGACAGTTGACAGTTCCATACACTCCTGAGCAGAATGGAGTAGCAGAAAGGAAGAATAGGGCTATTATGGGAGCAGTGAGAGCTATGCTTCATGATCAGAGTCTTCATTTATTTCTTTGGGAAGAGGCTTGCAGTATTGCAGTTTACTTGCACAACAAGAGTCCCCATTGTGCCTTGGGGAGAAAGACTCCTGAGGAGATATTCACAGGCAAGAAGCCTAAGGTTAGCCATTTTTGCATATTTGGTTGTTTGACTTACTCTCATGTCCCTTCTGAGAAGATGACAAAGCTGGATCCCACCACAGAGAAGGGCATCTTTGTGGGCTATGATGAGATTTCGAAGGCTTACTACATTTATCTTCCTAGTCAGAAGAAGGTTGTTGTGAGATGGGAAGTGAGATTTGAGGAGAGAGCCTTTAGGAAGTCTAGAGAGTTGGAGCATGGGGAACCACTAGCTTTCACACCTCAGGTGGTACAGGGTTCTTCAGTACAGATCGCAGGTTCACAGGTTTCCGGAGTGATTGGGCCACATGTTACAGGAACACGTTCTACAAGTTCAATGGTTTAGCCAGCAGGTACTCCTGGGACAGGTTCTGGTTCTCAGGTTATAGGTTCACCAGTGACTAGTTCACCGGTCACTGGTCCAGAGGTTGTTGGGCCATCTACATCTGGCAGTTCTTCAGATGAGGATAGACCGGTTTGGGAGCCTTTTTCAAGGAAGAGGAAGCCCAAGTGGCTTCGTGACACCTTGAAGGAAGCAAAGGCATTTGGTAGGCTCTAAGAGCAGGTTAGGACAGTTGTGATGCTGGATAGATTGGGCATGGCCCTAGTTGCGAGTCTTCGTGATTCAGAGCCTTCCACATTTGAGGAGACCTCTCATCATCAGGTTTGGAGAGATGCCATGACGAAAGAGTACCATTCCATCATGAAGAATGATGCATGGGAGATAGTATCGAGACCAGAGAGGAAGTCTGTTGTGACTTCCAAGTGGATCTACAAGGTGAAGCATGTTGTAGAGGGCGGTGTGGAGAAGTACAAGGATCGTTTTGTGGCACGAGGGTTTTCAGAGGTAGAGGGAGTTGATTATGATGAGACCTTTGCGTCGGTTGCTCGTTATTCTTCCATCAGAGTAGTGATTTCTATAGCAGCAGAGATGGGTTGAAAGATACACCAAATGGATGTGAAGACCCCATTTCTCAATGGTCTTCTGTAGGAGGAGGTTTACTTAGAGCAACCACAAGGCTTTGAGATTCATGGGAGAGATTATCATGTGTGCAGGCTGAGGAAAGCCTTGTATGGATTGAAGCAAGTTTCTAGAGCTTGGTACTCTAGGATTGATGCGTAATTGACATCGATGGGTTTTCAGAAGAGTGAGGATGATCCCAACCTTTACTACATTGTGGTTGGTGGAGATCCTCTCATTCTTTTATCATATGTTGATGATTTGTTTATCACTGGGAGGAGCGTCTCATTGCACATTGCAAGAGATACCTTGCTTCAGAGTACGAGATGACATACATTGGGTTGATGCACTATTATCTGGGGATGGAGGTTTGGAAGGAGCCTGGTCATATTTTCCTGGGACAGGGAAAGTATGCAGTAGATATTTTGAGGAGATTTCAGATGGAGGATTGCAGGCTGATGTCCACACCTATGATCACCAACTGGAGGAAGCTTCATGCTTCTTAGGGTAAGTTGGTGGATCCTACTCTATATCGTCAGCTCATTGGGTCATTCATGTATCTGGTCAACACCAGGCCAGACTTATGTTTTGCGGTGAACACTCTTAGTCAGTTCTTGGTGGAGCCTAGGAGTGTACACTAGGTAGCCGCGAAACATGTGTTGAGATACCTTGCAGGGATAGTGGACTATGGATTGGACTACAGGGGTTCGAGTGGAGTCAGTTTGGTTGGTTTCACAGATTCAGACTGGGCAGGCAGTATGATGGATCGGAGGAACACTTTCGGTTGTTGTTTCAATTTGGGCTCGGCAGCAGTGTTGTGGTTCAGTTGGAAACAAAAGTCTGTTGCTTTAAGTTCTGTTGAGGCCAAGTATATGGCAGCCAGTCATGCTACTTGCGAGGCACTGTGGCTTCATAAGTTGTTGGTAGATTTATTTGATCAGGAGTTGAGAACTACGGTGATCTATTGTGACAATCAAAGTTGCATCCAGCTCTTTGAGAATCCAGTTTTCCATGACAAGTCTAAGCACATAGAGATCAAATACCACTTTATCCGAGACTATGTACAAAGGGGAGCTGTGGAGTTACAGTACATTTCCACTGATGAGTAGGTTGCAGATATTCTGACGAAATCTTTGGGAGGGGCAAGCTTGTCTTCTTTAGAGAGAAGTTGGGAGTGGTGCAGAACACCTTCCTCGGTAAGATGGAGTGTTAATTTTTGTACCTAGGAAAGTGTTCCCCTAGGCCACTTTTGCCTTGGTCACTTAAAAGGGGGAAATAAAGTGACCCTTGCATTAAATGACTTGAAATGAGCATTTAATTTGACTTTAGAGATTAAAGTCACTTTTTGGAAAAATTTAAGTGAGGTGAGTGAAATTATTTTTAAATGAGATTTAATGAGCATTTAATCTCATCCACTCAACTAAGCCAATCTCAACCATTTGATAAGAAGACCATTCATTTACCCTAGGGTTTTCGCCAAAAAAGCAAGGAAAGGCAAAGTGCATTCACTTTTGAGAGGAGAGTGAAGGAGAGAGCTGAGAGAGAAGGGGCACGAATTTCTAGGCAATGAGTTTTTCTAGCAGCATGATTTTCAAAGCAACTTGATTTTCGAGGCAAAGAGATTTAGAAACAACACGCATCCCGAGGAGACCGTATGATAATGATTTTTTTGGGCACGAGTTTCAAGGAGATTTTTGGGCACGAATCCCAAGATTGTTGGCATAGAAAATGAGGTTGTACTTTGCACAAAAATCAAGGACAGTCTCAAGCATGATTTTTGAGGACTGTACAGTCTGTACGGACTATACTTTATGCATAGCAATCTAGAATTTGTTTTCTGCATAGTTTTTGAGGCAGCAGGCACAAAAAACGAGGTTTTGTACTTGGCATAGAACTCGAGGAGGCATTGGCACGGATTTCAAGGAAGTTCTGGGTGCATTTATTGCGGTGGAGATAAGTTGTATTTTCTACTGTAATAGCTGTTATATATTTTGATGGAGAAATAAAAATCTCTCTCTCCAAACAGGTTTTCCTCTTGTGGGATTTTCTTGGGCAAGTTTGCCAAAAATCTCTGAGTCTGAAATTTATGGCATGCATTTATTATTTAATTTTCTTTCATTAAAAGTGAGTTTCAGCAGTGTTTTATTTGTCTGAAAAACATTGTGCAACTTCTAGCCTACATGAAAACTGGGTTGGGCATTAAACACTGAAAACTTGACATTGAAACCGGGTGGGCTGAAAATACAGAAAACTTTTAGACTCAACCTAGAGTTGAGTAACCATTCTATTGAATGGGGATATCTGGTCCGAGACCACAATATGGAACTAGTCCAACACTGGGGGACTCAACCTTGAGTTGAGTGACCATTCTGTTGAATGGTGCTATCTGGTTCGGGACTAGGATGTGGAACCCGTCTAGGAATATACCTAGGATGTGGAACCCGTCTAGGAATATACCTAGTCCGGGAGTAGGGACTCAGCCTGGGGCTGAGGGCCATTCTCCGGGAGAATGGAGACATTTGGTCCGTTACCAAGTATTTTACCTAGTGTCAAATTATGCCTCCTATGGCTGAGGCACCTGGTCTGTTACCAGGAAGACACTATAATCCCTAGACCGGGTCTAGGCATGTGTGGCACTCTGACCTTCGATCAGTGGGCTTTGTGATTTTCTCCAAGGCTTAGCTACCCTTGGTTAAGACACCTTAGTATCCGATCTTGGTGTCACACAGAGTGTGGGATAAAAGCATTAGTAATTCTCTCTATTTATGATGATGTACTTTGAGTTGGGTAAAAGACCACCTTGACCACTTGTATTAACCACAGGGTACTTGAAGAAGGCTAAAGTAAAAGTAAAAAATACATAAGGACCCTTAGTGCCACTAAGGTGTAAAAGTGAAAGTGCAAAAAGACCTTTAGTACCACTAAAGGTAAAAGTTAAAGTGAGAAAAGAATAAAATAATAATATTTTGTTCTTTCTAATTTTGGTCCACTTACAGGTGACTCAAAAGATATAGAAGAAGGTCAATCCATTTCATTATTACACACTTGCCCTCACAGGTATAGCTGCTCCAAGAAGAAGATTTCGTTGGTGCAAAAGAAGAAGGAAGTCTATCTCGTGGTTATGCCCTAGCATGGATGAGTCTAGCTAGGGAATCCACACTTGTTTTGAGAAACCCTAACCTAGGGTTTTCATTTACCGCTGCATTTTTCAGCCTTAGGGTTTTACCCCATCTTCACCAGCAACAACATCACTCCTCCAGCAACACTTGATATATTAGACAGGTTCGGGAAGGGTTCTTTCTCTCACGGGCAGGTGCTCCCTCTCACGGGCAACCCTTTAGCTGCCTCCGAGTTGCTACAATAAGGTCGGGGCAGCCTGCTTGTGCTCCTGGGCTGCTACAACAAACTCCGAGCAGCTTACAAGTTCCCACGAGCTACTAGAAACAGACTGGGGTAGCCTGCTAGGGTCTTGCGCTAGCAGCAGAACATGCCCGGGACTAATCTGAGCAAGCCACCAGCCCTCGGGCCAGCAATAGAAGAACCTAACAGGGTTCGGGCAGCAATCCTCCGGGCAGCTCGACACACCTCTAGGCAGGTAGATCTGCCCTTTTGAGCAATAGAACAGACAGGGCAGCAGACAGGCAGTGTAAGGAAGCATACAGACACTAGGTACATGCAGCAAGCATAGCAGAACAGATCTGGGCAGGAAAAACAAGAATCTAGGTAGCTTGCAAATTCTAGGCAGGAGAGAGAAGATTAGGGCAGCAAGCCCTAAGTGGGTATTTTTCTGTGTATTTGGGTTATCTTCTGTAATTATGGATCTGTGATACAAACCCAGTTAGGGTTTGTGGAATTTTTTGAAGAACTCAGTCATATCATTTACGAGATGAATTACTAATGCTTTTGGGGTTTTTTTCCTTTAAAGGTTTCCCTAGTGAAAAACTCTTGTGTTCAATGTGTTGATGTTATTTACTGCACTTGTCATTTGTTATGTTAGTCTGCAAATTTTAAAAGTACTCATGCTAATGCTAAAAATTCGACAAACTATTTGATTGAGAAGAGGGCTATGGAATAACAAGTGGCAATGGAAAGGAAAGAGACAAAGCTAGAGGCATAGGGCACTCACACAAATCATACCTAATGATTAGTTAAAAGGTGGCGTGAGCACATAAATCCATTAGAATATTTAGTTACCGTATTCCCTTGCACATAAATGCCTTATCTACCTTCTCCATCTATATATACCTCATTTTTCTACTATGGGTGGTTTATTTTTAATTGGTTTTGGGACAACTATTGGGGGATTGTTGCTATTTGTCATAATTTTGACACTTCGCAAGCATGGGTAGCAATGGGGTTGCTATTGGGGTTAGTTTGAACTCCTTTTCCAAGCAACTACAAGCACGTGGCTAGACTATTGCTAAAAGCAATTATACAAAGCAAGTAAGGAAGAAAAAGAGCATGAGAGAATTTGAATTCACATAAGTGCAAGATAAAACTAATCCAAAATGACCTTTTTTAGAGGTCATAATACAACTTCTAGGAAGCAATTGGAGCAATTAGATAGTTGGACCCCATTTGTAGGCCACTTCTTTTTCCCTTTTGTCTCGTTTTCTAGTGGCAATAAACAACAAGAAGAGGCCCACATTATTTTTGACAATAGATTAGTGAGACCATAGACCTCATCTCGAACTTTGATTGGTAGACCCCTCACCACAAGGCCTTGAAGGAGTTCTAGTTCCTGATCTCAATGCTATTCTCATCTTAGCTCTTGGCATGGGCCAGTTGCTTGCCTTCACCCTTTGGGGCAGTGATTTGTCATCACTAGGTTCTTTCCCATGACCTTGATTGTTAAGAGAGTCTTGATGGTGTGCAACCAACTTCTTCTCGGGATCTCACATTGCAGCCTCTCGGATCTAGTCTCCCCCACAAGGACATCAGATAATGTACTGGCTCCTTTTTAATGGTCGATGGTTCAATAGGGACATTTTCTTCTTTTTCCTCTACTCCCACCTCTATGTCTATTTTCTATGTTGGTGTAGGGGATTCGTCCCCGTCTTGTTTTGCATTTACTTTTGATGTTATGTAGCCTTTTATCATGTTATGGTTTTGGTTACTTTTCTCATCCAATAGTTTAGCTTATTTAATTTTTCCCTAAATATTTTATGCTTTACCTTTTAGCTTATAGTAGATGCTTTGGCACTCCTTTTGTATGTCACCAGGGTATTGTATTCTTGGGTCTTGTTGGCCTATTGATTTTGGCATTTGTGGATGTTAAAACTTTTTATATTACATTTTAGAAAGATGTGTTGGAAAAAAAGAAGGAAAACTAGGTGAAGTGGTCCAAGTAAGTTCCTGCAAACATATGCTATTGGATCACATAGATTTTGTTTGATTGAGCCTAAATTTGTTAGATGAAAAGTTTTGAGTTAAAGGATGAATAAGTTGATAGGATCTTGACAAGGTATTGACTTGCAACTGTCATATGTGGAATTTCAAATTATACAAGGGAGAGGGAGAACATAAGGTCCAATACTTGGATAACCCCTAAATGTTGAATATATTTGTTAAAAATCTTTTTGAAAGCTTCAGGTCAGGTGTCAGGATGCTGAAGAGATTTGTGCATAAAATCTCTTCAGCATACTGAGTTTTGTTTCTTGCTTTGCAGTTAAGTTCCATTGGTGAATATATAGGGGTTATTTGTTAAACTGACTTTAAAGAGGCTAGCAATGGAATAAAGGGGATTAACCAACATCTTATTCATAGTCCAACTAAACTAGTCACATTCTAAAGCACTAGTGCAAGAGTACAAAATGATTGACTACATATGGATAGATTAAAGTTTTATAGAGATGGACTAGTGTTGCATAAAAACAAACCAAAGTCGGTAGAGTGGAAGCTTGTAGGAATGGATTTCAATCTATGTAGCACGGGAACTACTCCCGGCTTTTAGGAAACTCGTTCCCGAAGTTCTGACATTCCAGGGAACTTGGGAACTTGTAGGGAACTTTCCTAATCTAGTGGGAACTGTTCCGGATGTTTGGGAACTTATTGGGAACTTTTACCTTCTAAAATCAGGAGCTTGGGGACTTTGTTTTGCGCATTTCCTTCATCGGGAACTTCCACGCATTCATGATTGCCATGTTGGTTGTTAACAACATTCATATTTCCTTGCGACGGTACATAAAATATGGTTGACTCAGAAATTTTTCTCTAGAAAACTAAGTTGCAATAAAAGTCTTTTTCGTGCTACCTTGTTGGTGCACTGATCTCTATCTACTACTCGTGCTAAAGTGTTCACTCATCCCTATGTTGGATTGCAGTTACCGATAATCAATAATAAATGTAAGTCTATTTTTTACTTTTAAGTTTTTATATATTATTAAATAAAAGAAAACAAATATTTTACTATTTACTTTATGAATACTAAGTAAACTTTTAACTAATTGGAAATGGTTTTAGATCTTACTTTAAAACTAAATTCATATATTACATTTAAATAAAAATTATCTTGATTTTTATTTTTTAACAGTTTAAATTTGAATATTTATACACCTTTGCAAATACCTTGGCATAGAATGTTTTGCAAGCATATAATGTTCTTATACATATTAATCATAGTTGACACAAAACTGAAAACTTACTCTATACATATAACGACAAAGATAGGGACCATAACTTCTAAAAGTCCGCACTTTAGAAAGAGTCTACCTTATATAATTAATGACGTGGATGGTAATCTTGATTTTATTGCTATTTCCATCTGCTAAGAGGTTCTAGTTACAACCGTAATACAAGGGATAAGTTAAATCATCCGATTTGTGTTAATGTTTCTTTTCTTCTCTATGTTTCTTCTCTTATGTTTTTTAATTATTTTATTTTTATATTTTTTATATTTTTTTAATATATATTATTGGCGTTCCCAACCTGCCGTTTCTTGCAAATTTGGGGGAAACTTCTAGATGTATCTGATACTCGTACCCATGTTCCCTACGTTCCCGCATTCCGGAAACTTGTGCAACATAGATTTCAATACAAGGGCTAAATTTTGATGCAAAAAATTGTGTGTCTAGTTCTCTGGACCATCTCGTCTTCCAAACCCACTGTTAAATACTCTGACCAGTTCAGATTTTCTTGCATATTGATATGATTGGTACAACATGTATACTAGGTCTAGACACATAGTAATATTTGTATACCTTCAAGAATTTGCATGTATCTCATGACTTGTGTAAAAGGTGTAATCTTAATGATAACAATTTAACACGCTGTGAATGATCTCATATGAGTTCCTAACCTCAAAACATGGAACCCTCCTTGTTGGCCATTAACTTTCATTGTGCTTTGTTTCAGTGAGAAACTATTTTAGTTGTTGCTTACATAGTAAAAAGAAGTCGGACTTCATGATGGAAAGTTGTCTCAAGCAACATTTGGAACTTTACCTTTTCTTCCTGGATTGAGATTATAAGCAAGAATGTTGTTTTGTTATTTTCATATTTATATAAAGATTTACATGGAGGTTTAATGCCTGTCCCAACAGCTTGTATTGGTGACTGAACACTGAATATGTCTTTGCTTCATTGTAGTCTGGACTCCGCAGAATGCATGTGTTAGTGGTACTATTTTCATGTAAGTCTTATAACCTATCTGAATAGAATATTCTTATGAAGTTCAAGAAAAGGATTCAATGACTCAATTTTCTTATTCATGAGTGTTAGCATGTGCATATGATCATGACTTAAAAGTAAGTTTCCTTATTTTCAAGGTAAGTAGGGATTTTTAATTCTCAAAATGAGAACTCTTGATTGTTTCCTTGCAGGAACAATATTCAAAACTGCAGACGGAGTATCTAGGAGAGAAAGAAGACTATGGAGCACAATGGTCCCTTATTAGAGAAGAAGAAAGGGCAAAATGCTGGAGAAAATGATGATCTAAGATTGCACAATGCAACAGAGGAACTGGACCCGTGGACAGCATGGGCTTACAGGCCTCACACTATCTCCTTGCTGCTTATAGGCGCATGTCTCCTGATGTGAGTTGAAATTCATTTTATGCTGGCAATTTCTCGAAGGGCTGGTTGTATCTCTATATGACAATCCTTCCTCTCTTGGTTTCCTCTGACAATACACCAATAAACATGAAGATAAAATAAAAAGGAACTAAAGAAAGCAATACCAAAAAGGAATTTTAGGTCCAGTAAACTGTTCTACTTCNCTGAAAACACATCAGACACTGATCGAGTTACTTCTGTTAAGAGGTAAGTTGCTTTTGCTTCTTCATGTGGACTATCCTTATACCAAAATATTTATGAGGCTTGAATCATAGGTTTTGTTGTACTTATGTCAATGTTAGTGTCAGTGATATGAAAATTGTAGATTGATGTATTTGTTTATAGGCTTTGTGTGTGGAAGCATGTGTATGTTTGGTGAATTCAACCACTATAAAAATGTCAGAAACTACTGTCTGTTCAAAACCATAGAATAAAGGATAAATATCATATTATTAACCTTTTGAAAGATTATGTATTTGTATATACTTTCTTTTAATGCTAATCTTAGAATAAAAGTAATATACTCCACTGTCAACCTCGTGGGAGGATTGTTTGTGGATGTACTCCTTTTTAAAGCTAATCTTTTATATCATGGATTAGCACACCATTGAAAAAGGGTCTTGAAGATTCATGATGCATCCCTATCTTTTCAAAACCATTTGGTAGATTGTAGAGAAACATATGTATTATTGGAAATTTATGCACATGTAAGCTATTATTTATTTTTTATGTGCTTTAATATCTACAAACAATTACGAGTTTTTTATATCTGGCATCTAGTAAGCGATGGTATCTAAAAGATTTAATTAGTTTTTGAAGAAGAAAATAGATGAAATTATGACAAATCAGGTGTGTATAGCCTAAATCTTTACAAGAAGACAATTATATGGTGTAAAAATGTGCTATATATATTGAAAGACAATATATATGCCATTGCAAAACAAAAATACAAGGTGATATTTACTATATAAAGATCGGTATATGCAACAAAAATAAGTCAGCTCATACTGCATTGCAATATAGGAGAAATATTCAACACATGAATGCAATTTAGAGGGAAGGAGATTGAACAACTCTTTGCCATAGAAACTGTGTCACCATCTCTTCATAGCTGTAGTTGTATATATATTTACTTGAAGATTTGCACTAAAGTAGCTTGCAGTTGTAAGTATGGGTCAATCCATTTTCTTAAAAATAGTGATTAAGTTGCATTAAAGGCAAAGCCCCTTCCTATAGAAGCAGGGGCAAGGAAGTAAAACCACTCCACCATCAGCCTCTTGAAGAAACTGTTTGTGGATGTACTCTCTTTTTTAGGCTAACATTTGTTGTTCAGGATTAAACACCCTTGTAACCTGGGGTCTGGGGTTACCAACTTACTTCTAAACTTGCATACAATTAGCTTTAGTAAAGTACAGAAAGGAAATAGGAAGAAATATTGGACTCACCCGATTACCGACGGTTGATCCAAGCTTGATCTTCTTCCGCTCTGCTTCTCTCCAAAGCTTTCAGGGATGCACCTCCTTCACCTGCAAAGAGTAAATTCTCCAAGTACAATCTTATATATGTATATATGACAGGTTAGATAAACAATATATATTATATATAGTGCTTAATCAAATATATTCATCACAACACAATGTTGGAAGAAGAATTCTCTTTATTAACAATGTTGGAAGAAGAATTCTCTTTATTAACAATCAGTGAATGAGATAAGTGTCAACCCAACGCCTGAGACAAGGACTCCTCTGCAACCAAAGGACTCTCAGTTCTGCTCTAAGTTGCCAGAAAACGTGGGTATGGGGACGGGTACTGGTACGGGGACGGGGACGGGTACTGGTACGGGGACGGGGACGGGGACGCCACTTTTTGAAACAGGGTACTTCGGTACGTCGAGGGTACTGTAGACATATATATATATGTGTGTGTGTGTGTGTGTGTTAAAATTTATAAAAATAAAACATTTCACACTCACATCATACATGCATAATTGATATTTCTAAATTCAATGATTCATATGAACATTCGCATTGAAAATTTCAAACATAAAATAATAAATTTGATAAATCATATGACATAGAATCATATTAGATATCAACTGGAAGACTGAAGTTATATTAATATAATTAACAACATAAAATATTATATGTCCATGACACAATGAGTTCAAACTTCATTGCCATACTACATCCAAAATTTGCCTAAAGGCATTTTTATACATGAAAAAGAAAGTTCAAAACAGTAAAAATTGAACATGAACAAGATAGTTGATTTCGCTTCCTCAAGCCATGTCATCAGCAGCCTTAGGATCAATGTCATTAGCATCACTAAGGTCCTCTGTCACGTTGTCGCTGGAGTAGTGAGCACAGTGCACTAGCTGTGAGAAATGCAGTGTTGCGCTGGTTTAGGTAAGGGGCAAGGGCTCGCATAACATGTGTTTTAGTGTTTTATTATTTAATTTTTAAAATTTTAAACTTCAAACTTTTCAAATTGACTCATCCCGAACAACGAGCTAAGATAAATTGTCCAATGGCTGTATCGGCTGCGTACCCAAATGCGTGGTACGGCATACCAAAATCCACGCAAGTACCCTATTTTCATACATGAAGTACCCGGTGCATGAGATTGGATTTGGGTACGGCTGGGTACAGCTGGGGACGTACCATTGAAGTACCCAAGTACCCGGTACTAGTTCGTGTACTCGACCCCTCGGTACGGGTACCCATGCAACACAGGTTCTGCTGCTCCAAGACTTCTGAAGATATACCACCAACATAACTTTGCTCTCCAAAATTGATTGATTAATGCTCTCCCCAAGGCCTCTATTTATACTTTGGGAAATAGAGTGGTTTCGAAGGTTGAGGAGGTTGAGATAGTTGGGGTAGTTAATGATTAGGGCCCAACTAATCTCCATTAATCGTGATTTATATTTTTTAATGTCAAATGGAGATGTACGCGACTATTAATATAGGCAACCCGCATATGACACACGAGTTACTTAAAGGAAACCCGCGTATGCTGATGTACGCGGGTTGCAATAGAGATAGTCGCGTACAATACGCGAGTTGTCAATGAAGATAGTCGCGTACGTACGCGAGTTTCAATGAAGATAGTCGCGTACGCCAATCAACACTTAGAAAAATAATATGGTAGGCTGGTTGAAAAGTAAATGCATCTCATGTCATGCCCATCTATAGTGTTTTGGAAATCTTCAATCCTAAAATGTTCTTTTGTGTACCAACATAAGGAATGTCGGCACTCGGACGGAGAAGTGCCATTTGGGTTTATATCAACATTGCTTATGAGTTGAATTTAATCTCACCTAAGAAGCAAGGGGTAAATTGGTACGGAAAACTTGTAAGAGTGACTTATTTTGTTTGCATTTCTCTGAAATTCGTAATTTGTATCTGCCAAAAGTAAAATCTTCAAATGACAAGTTTGGTTGATCTTTATATTTTATTGTGGGAGGAGTTGAATATATTGCTGCACATATCCCATAATCATAATTTTGTACCTAGCTTTTGGACTCTATATTTTTGTACAGACACCAACGTCATAAATTTGTATCTAGATGTCTGACTTTTGATGGAAAGAAACTTGGTTTGAATTCAAGTAGAGTCACAACTTGAAGGATCTATTGTAAGTGGAAACTTGATAAATAAGTACAAAAGTTAGAATCAATATGATTGCATTGTCTGGACTCTGAATATGCTTATATGTAGCCAAGGGTAAGAAAAAAATATTTGGGCTTGCTGGATAGGAAATAGTTAGTTTGAAATATGGATAGGGACTGGGCAGTATGGATATGGACTGGGCAGAACATGCCTATACTAGTTTTTTTGGTTTTGTTTCTCATTGCAAGATTATGTTCTGCAAATGATGATAGATTGTAAAACAGTTACTAAAAAATTGTCTATTTTCCATTTTTACCAATGCACTGATGTGCAAAAGTGTGCTTCAGCTAAAATTGTCTTAATGGAAACTAATGCATTTTCCTTTTTTCTTGTGAGAGTGGCTGGTCTGATAATGTCTTGACTCTTAATCAAATATAATTATCAAAGTAAGACTAACTATTTTAAATTACTTCCTTGGGGACACACCAATAATTGGTAACTGGGTATAAGTGAATCCCACAAACGATTACTTCATCTGGAATTGTGAATGTTTTATAGTAAACTACACAAGTAAATCAAAACGTTAAGATTAGGACTCAGGAGTATCATTAAAAAAACAGTGCTGGAAAATCACTTGAAGCTAAACCTGCTTTCATCTCTTTGCAGACAGTTTTGGTTAGTAAAATTTTAAATTTTTCTGCTATTTACACTGTGCTTCAAAAGCATATTCATAATCATTCAAGCAGTCAATAGAGTCGTCCTTTTGTCTCAAGTCCTGAATACAAAGTGCATGAAATTACTTGTCTGCAAACATCATTATTTGTATTGTGTTTGAATGCGGTGCAACAGGAACTGATATATACATATTTGCTTCATTAACAATTAACCTTGATGACAACTTGTATAATATCAATATGAATTTTTGCAGAGGTGTTTGGGCAATGATAGCTGTTTTTCTTGGTTATTGCTTGCTGCAAGCACCCTCCACGTAAGTGATCCACATGATCCTTATCTATGTTTGTCATGCTGCATTTAGAATATCATCGTCTTTAAAAGAATCAATTAAATATTTATTCATGATGCAGATTTAGAGTATGATTTTTGAGGCATACCACTTGGAAGTGGGGTATGAATGCTTTTAGTTGATTGATTCTAGAAGTAAAAAACTATTGTGCATTCCTCATATTGATACTAACTAATTCAACTTTGACAGCATATTGATTAGACCACATCCGGCAATTTGGCGATTGGTTCATGGAATAGCAGTTGTTTACCTAGTAGCTCTTACATTTTTGCTCTTTCAGGTACAAAATCTAACCTTGGTGGAATATAACCTTTGACTCATTTAATTTTCCTATGTAATGCTTCTTTATAGACATGTAGTACATACAATTTCAGCATGTATATAAGATCAATGCAACATATTTTTACTTTTAGTGCTATTTCAACTCTTGTAATCAATAAATTGTAGTAGTTTATGGGTGATAAAAATCATCTAGTACATGTTCAAGCATAGATATTGATTTAATACCATACACAATATATTTCATAAAGGTAATCATATTATGTATAGAAGGAACTTGTAGATGTATGGATTATAGTTTAGTGTCGCAGTTCTCATAACTTACATTTTACATAAGCCATTCAACCAAGATGAGGTCCCTTCATCTTCCTCTTGCTTATTTTGAAGGAGAGTCAGACAAGAATGGTGCTATATTATTCTAAAATTTATTTTATTTTTTCTTGTCTTCATAAACTTTTCGTTTATATTTCTCTTTTATGTACTAAATTACAGAGTTAGTGGCACTAAATTACAAAGATGCTTAGGAGTGGATAATACGAGAGAAACAATATGGATGGGTGGTGGCGGTGTTGAAACTTGATATTAATCATATCTCATATATATAGAATATTTTGCACCATGATTTCTAGTAGTTAGATTTGTTCTTGATTTGTTGGTAAGTTAGCAATATGCTCTCTAGGTATGAATAGTATTTGATATGGGTATAGATTATAATTGTGGATAGAACAACAATAATATTATTTGGCTGATATATTACCTCTTCTATTTGTTGTTACTGAATATTATTGTATGGGGGTACTGTTTGAATAGGCTATGAGTAGGATCATACTTGCAGCTGTGCACTGTTCTTCAATTTGTGCAAGAGTTGTCAAACTCTGCATTTTGGGGTGCCTTGCACTAAGGAAAATCAGAGAGGTTGCCATATCATCAATGCGGCGGGAACGACTACTGTGATCAATATTTGAACCTAATGGAAGCTAAATGATGTAAAAAATAAGACCATGGTAAGCAGATTCTGCACTCAAAAATTTAACCTAAATTTCTTGATAGCTAAAACTGAAACACCAATCAAAATAACAGCTATAGAGTTTGTTAACCTACCAACTCGTACTGCTGATAATATGAACAGCAGACATGCAAATCTGAACTCTCAAAACAACATCATTGTTTTTATATTAACTTTAACAGTAAACTACAAATGCTATAGCTCAAAAACTTATACTCTCGAACCACCATACTGGTGCACCCTGCTTCTCCTTTATAGACTAGGAAGAAGAGACGGTACAATGGAGCTAGATACATGCACAACAGTGCACCAATTGAAAGTATCAAACCCTGACCTTAATGCACCTTGCATGGATAGATGAGCTAATTGAAGTGTGGCTCTACCAGATGAACTAAGGCATGTAAGCATGCATCCACCTAGAACTCTGTTCCCTAAAGAAGACTAAGAATCCACATGCATGAGTGATTAGTCTAACTAGGGAACTGTTCCTTTTAACTAACTGTGCATGCAACTACTAACTAAAGCATAACTTAGAAATAGAACTGAATTGCCGAATTTGGAAAAGCATCTAAACTGGAACTGCACTAAGGATGGTTATGCATGCTTTTGGCATGCATGTGCTCTCTATCTCTCTATCTCCTCATAAATTCCCCCGCGCTCTCATGAACTGCTGTATGGAACTACAGAATGAGGGTGTACTACTGCTGCTGTCTACTCTGGTGGAAGAGGAAGGTGCCATAGTTGGAACATGATATGAGCTACAGACAGGTAAAAAAACCTAGAACTCCCTCTTAGTGAGGAAAGTTTTCTCCACAACTACAATCATTGAACATCTCGAATTTAACGTTTTCCAGGGGTTTGGTCAAAATATCTACAACCTAAGCACCACTACTCTCTTTTGGATCCTGTCTTTGATGAAGTGGCACTGTTGGACACAATGGCCACACTGAGAGGGGGGGTGAATCATTGTGTGAGCAATTTATAACCTTTTTACCGTCTTTTAGTTAACCAGAGTATATCAATCAATATGTCATCAATTACATAATCAAATGCATCAGTTAAATCAACCAAAAGTCATAAGCACATTCATCACATCAAAGAGACACAAGAATATATGTAATTTTATCTTTATTTATGGTACATGGAAGACAACAATCTTCTCGATTACAATCAGCACCAACTGATGAAAAGAGCACCAATTCTCATAACAGGACCCAACCTGGTTTCCTTAGCTCCAACTAAGAAGGGTTTGAGGAGTCCAATCCTCAAGTGCAAGATTCCACTTGCAAGCTTGATGCCAATCTCTGATTGTCATCAATCTGTTGCTCAATCATCTCTGCTCATCATCTGCTCATCACATCTGTTCTTCTGCTCATCTCTGCTACTCATCAACCACGTCATCAACATTATAGAACATCAAGGCATGTATATGTCATCATAGGGTACCATCACAACATTATGTACAACAGTACAAGGCATCATCATAGATTAGCATACATCAACATCATAAATCAACATCAGAGAAGGCAATGCAAACATCAAAGGTTCATCATTACTTGTTACTGTAAGATAACCCCAGGTAAAGAAACGATTCAGAACTCAACCTCTGATTGTGTGAATGGCTTTAGACTGTATCCCAAACTCGGATATGTTGCTGCCTTCAGGACTTATGCTGCTACTTGGATGGTTTGCAATATTCGGATTTGATCATGTCATCAAGTGTCAAGGTCTGTAGTATCATTATAGGTATCAAGATCACCATCAAGGTCTGATCAAGGTCACTGTATATATATCACTACTTGCTCATCTCTGTCAACTTGTTCATCATTCCTTATTTAGTACTGTCAACATCATCAGAGTGCCCAAGGTATGTCTTCATCATCAAACAAGGTCTGTTGCATCACTGCACTTACTTGTCCATTCAATAGATCTGGGCTGTAACTGAGGTTGAAGTTGACCTTTAAGACCAGACTGTTCAAACCCTAGATCACTGTTTCTACCATCAAATTATCTTTAGACTGTTTATATTATCATCATTATCAAGGAATATCAAGAAGTATACATCATCAATAGATGTTTGAACAAGATCACTAATAAGGTCTCACTGTATACATACTTCATCATGTAACAGCCTCATGAAGAGTATGGACTTCATAACACTCTCCTCCTTAAGAGGGGTTGTTGAAATATTAACGAGGAAATATGCAAATGAGTAATTTTGCATGAAAATGAAATTAGGGTTTTGGAACCCTAATTAGGGTTTGATGACCTAATTTATCAGTGACTTATAAAAGAAAGTTAGAGGGTACATGTTACTGAGCTTTTTGGAGAGTATGGAGTGATTTCATCTTCACAGAGTAGGGCATCAGTGCTGGGTGAACCAAGGGAAGGGCACATGCTGCTGGGAGAGCTATGAGGGCGCATTCCTGAGGAGAGAGAGGCACATATCTGAGATAGATTGAGGAGTTCTTTCATCAGAGCAGTGAGAGAGAGATTTCATTGAGTTTCTTCAGAGACCAAAGAGCAGCAGTAGCAGTAGCCTGAGCAGTTAGAGTTGAGGACGTGAGTAGCAACACGTCACACGTGTGGGACATGAGGGAGTTGCTGCACACGTGTGGGAGGATGGGAGGGACTAGAGAGATGAGGATTATTCATCAGTGACTGAGGAGATGCCAACATAGTCCAGTAAGGGTTAGACTGAGAGTAGAACAACTGGGACGTCTCTCTAAGGAGGAGGGATGAAGTTGTACTGCTGGGGGACATTTTGAGTGATTGAGGACGAAGTTCATCTTCCAGAGCAAAAGGGATGAGGGATCATCCTTCTGAGGTTAGTTAGAGAGTACAACATCCAGTGATTGGCAGAGTATGAGTTTAGATTTCCAGCGTGAGGGTGTACTTTTGGGCATGCATCATCCAAGAGCAATAGTTGCAGCTGCTACATATCTAGGGCATTGGCGGTTCAGGCTCACTAGTTGTTTCTCTAAGTCATACTGTACTTCTTCTATGTTATATTTGCTCTGGAATGGGGAATGAAGAAAGCCCCTGTGTAGCTGGTTTTCCCCATTGCGGTTTCTAGGATAAAATTCTGTGTCAATGTGTGATTGCATGATTGTTTATGAGTTGTAAGAATTTCATGTGTTGCAAATTCTAATTTTGATAGAAGTTCATCTTATCCGGGATCAGTGAATATTGTGGTTGAGTTGAGGTCTAACTTTCCAGGGCGAGTGGAGACCTTGCATATTTTACAATGGACCCCATTGTATTGAATCTAAAAATGGAGGTGACCATTGTGTCAAAATTTTTGTGAAGGAAAAAGATTTGCACCTTTGTCACACTTAATAAGATGTGAAGTACTTGGACTGTGCAAAGAACTAACCTAATTTGACAATCTTGAAGGATTATGTATCCCTTTGCAAGCATGTCATGAAATTTTGTTAATTATTTGATTAGAAGACATCAACATGCTAATTTTTGTGTTGATTTCTATAGGAATTTTTGGCCACCTTGTGCTCCACTAAAAAATTGGAGGACCGTAAAGGTCACAAGACCTCAACCCTCAACACTGGGCACATAACTAAATGTGTTGTCAAATTAAGATTGAAGGCATTGTGGCCACACTACTTGATGATGGTGTAGGGACCATATTATAGTCACATGAGCTTACGATGTGGGCCCAAAACCTTTCCTTTGGATATGAAGCCAATTTTTGTCCTCAACTGAGATGTTGTGTGATACATTTTGCTCATCATGGTGTTATCTATACTTCTTAGAAGTCTATCTAGAATGCCATTGACCTATGCTGAACATTTTAGATTTTATCAATGGAGCCATTGTGTTGTTAATTTCTTTATATGTAGAGGCAAAGGTGCCTATAATAAGAGGATCCAAGTAAGTGATGTCCATGGGCATTATAGGTTGAAATCCAAAGGATACTTGAAATGGTCTATGTTGTGTTGAGCACTATTATAGTTGTGTTATGCAAAGGTCATGTTTTCATTTGAAGCGCATGAGTGCTAGTGATTTTATATGGGAAACAAATGCCCAAGGGTCCTATCCACTTCTTTTGTTTGTCCATCATTTTGAGGATGAAAGGTTGTAGACATGTCTAGATTTATGTTAAGCGTATCCCAAAGAGAGTTCCAAAAGTTGGAAATGAACTTGGGATCATTGTTGTTGACAATGGATAGGTAACCCAAAATTGACATAGATATGAGAGAATAAATGCTTTTCCATGTCTAATGCCAAGTCAGTGTTATTACAAAGCATGTGGATTGCCATATTTGAGAGCAAATCAACCATAATAAATACCACATTATGATTGTGGCATATGATCAAGATAAGATAATTTTATTAATGTATAGTAATGAGTATGACCACAAGGTAGGTCAATGGGACCATTGAGTACAATGATGTCATTACAAAGTGGGTGCACCAAAAGTGGGTCCTATAAAAAGTATGAAACTGAAAGCAAAGAGAAGTAAAGTAAGAATCTATGTTAAGGCCTGAAGAAAACCCTCGACTCCGAGAGAGAACAACTGCTCTAGAAGAGGGATGTACAAGGTTGATGGATCTAAAGACTAGAGAGAAAATAACAATGATGTTGTTTCATGTATGCCATGGTCCACAACATCCATCTTTCTTAACGTTCGAGCCCGAGTGAAGAAAACTCAATATAGAATGTTGACTAGTGGAGGAGGTTTGTGGTAGTGTTTTTGGAACTGGACTGGCTCTGGCGAAATTGACCGATCTAAGAGGTTCAATTTTTTTTTTAGTTTGAACCAATGCCTCAAACCCGTAATGGCCGAATCCGTACAAAACCGACCAATTTCGTACAAAACCGACTGGTTGACATTATCCTTATCTTTCATTTTCTATCCGTTTACTTAAAATTTTAACATTACCATTAATTGTTTCAGGATGTGAGAGTGGTTCCAACCTCATCGGACTTTAAATGCAAAAAGTAGAAATTTGTATCCCATTCAGAATTCAACAAGCTTAACAGTTTTTAAAATTTCAGGATTGCAACATTTCCATTGGATTATATCATGTATGAGGGTATGGGTTTGGCATTTAATCAAGCAAATCAACCCCTCTATGTACCTTGATGTTGGTGGTGCCGATTGTTTAGATTGATATTGGTGGCATCAAAACTAGTTTTTGAAGAATCCCTAGATTATACCTATTTATTGATGTACTTTGGTTTAGATATGGATTGCACTCGGTGCTATTTTAGTTGTATGCACTCTTACTTGCTATATACATGAAAAACTTTGCATATTTGTTTATAATGGTTTGAATGTCATGGATATATATATATATATATATATTCATAATTTGAATATTTTATGTATAATTTGGTTGCCTAGTTTTGTTATTCGGTTTTCGTCTAGTCCCAGTTCTTGAGGTTGGTCGGTTTGATCACTGGTCCAGTTATGATAACTATGGTTTGGGGGGAGGGGCTGCTTAATGAGTTTTTGCTGTTGGATGAAAGGAGCCCCCCATCGCTGGACCTTGGAAGATTTCATATATTTGTTGGTAACTGATTCAGACTGGTGGTGATGCTGAGAACTCTGGGATGAAGGGATGGTCCTTCGGGTTTGTAGAGATATTGAGTTGGTTGGGATGCTAGTAATCTGCCCCGCATGGTGCTTTTAGCTGGTTGGAGCATCATAAAAAGGGAAGTGATCCTCCAAGTTGAATCTAGTATCGGAGGAGGCTATAACATGTGAGAGCGGAATCTAAGGGCCTCCTGAATATATAAATCCAGGTAGATTTAGTCTGAGTACTTGAAGAAAATGGAGTCTACGGTCCCCTAAAGAGGTAGTGGAACTTCCCATGGAAGAAGTGCTCCTTTATCTCAACCACTCATAGATGACACAATTGATAGATTGTTTTGGAGCGACTATTTTGGTGTTCTGCATCAACATGAAGCCTATGCGAGCCAACTCGGAATTGGTCTAGGGGGATATGGAGAGAATGTGCCCAATGGCGAAGTATATACAGGTATAATAATAAGACTGACCCTCACCACCATGAAGTGCTAGACATATAAATCCATTTTTGAATGTAACCTTCCTTGGGGTTTAGTACAAGTGACCTGCACAAACTATCTATAATGTCGTCTCAGATGATATTGTTCAACTCTTGTCTAGTTGGTAGAAGGCGACTAGGAGAATCCATGGAGTATCTGAATAAGGGAGGGAAATCCATCAATATACCTACCGACTCAAGAAGATCGAAGACACCTGTAAACCAACATCGAGTGCAGTTAAGAGGGCTAGTTGAAGTAATGGACTCCAAGGACTGATAGGACAAGAATGGATATCGATCACGTCCCTTTGTCGAGTTGGCAAAACTTTGAATGTGCTGCAGGAGTGAAATAACATCGAAAACAATCTCAAGCTAGAGGGGCTCAACATCGAACTCTACAAGAATGTTAGGATGTGATATTGTTTGCTTGCATATGATGATGTGCCTCAGGGGAGGGTTTGCGAGTAAAGCCTGATACAATTCTAACAGACAAGACCCCCAAAACCTTGAGCCATAGAGCATTGTGGGTTGGACAAGGGTTTATATGAGTGACATCTTGGATTGAATGTCTTGAAAATGGTGTTGGAAACATTGTTGATTGAGAGTAGCAAGGGATTCATAACCTTTGTTGACTCGAGGATGAAGAGCCTATCTTAGACGAAATTGAAGAATTGAAAATTGCACCCTTGAGTAAGTGTAGGTGTTGGTGATCTCAATCTCTACCCCTCGGAAAAAGAAGTGGTAGTCCTCCTCTACCTTCTTCGACCCGTTGAAGATCATAACCTTGGTTTTACCTAGGATGGATGTCAACTATAAGACATCACAAAACAATGCCAAAGAGTCTATAGGCCCTTCAGGGATGTTGCTAAAAGAACAACATCGTCATTGAAGAGTAAAGTAGATATCAAAACTTGGTGTAGAAGGAATCCATCACCATCCTATATGTGATCATGCTAAAAGGACTCTACCTCATCAATATAGGCCAAATAGGTTGGGAGATAGGGGGCATCCCTGTTTGACCCCAATGGTACTCTTGATAAAATTTGACACCTTGTGGGTAGCAAAGATGACCAAGAATTGACTTGTACAAGCGCATGATGGCCGTTACTAATATATCAGAAATGCTAGTGTCTTCGAGCCTCTAGAATAAGGCCTCATGGAGAATGGAGTCAAAATCTTTCTTAAACTCTACAAAGCAACAATAAACTTTTGAAGAGAGATGTTGTGCCTCCTCAATGATGTCTCGGAGAGTGAGAATGTGATCTATGGTTTGATGTGCAAGTCGGGATCCATCTTGTCCCTTAGCTCTAAGGAATCTCTACTCAAGCTCCCTAGAAAGCTTCTTATGGAGGAATGCATCGTAGAGCTTTGAGAATGTGTGACCCACCATGATCATCCTGTAGTTGTTTTGGTTTGTGTTAGGGATCGATTTGTAGATTGGGTGAATAGTATGATGTGACCAAGACTGTAAGAAACTTGTATGAACAACATGGTTAAATAGACCAACCAAGTGATTGGTTAAATAGATCAACCAAGTGACTACTAAGAGAGTGAATACCGTGCTTGAAGGGTTCCACCTGGAACCCTTCCTCATCAGGAGCCTTATTGATATTCATTATCCACCCTACTTCTTGGATGTCTTGAGGCTTATTAGAAATTCCCCGAGATAGATGATAATTTCCCCAAGTGTCCTCATACACATATTTTATTAATTAAGATTAAAAGATAGGTGAAAGGAATAGTGTTTATATAACCTCTTCAACCTTATTTCAACATGCCAGTGTCCTTGAAAGGATAAGCACTATGACAAGGATGTGATAAATATGCTAAATATCTCCTAGATATCTAAATTTATAAAATATTATTTTAAGAAAATATATCTATCTAAATAAACTTTAGGATTATTAGGTTAACATTCCGTTGTTTAATCCAAAAGTTTATTTTTACAAATTTCAAGTTTATCTATGAACTTAGTGATTTAATTTTACCTATTGGTGTGGTGAAAATATCTGAAGTTTGATCTTCAGATGGACAATAATGTGGCTTGATGATGTTGTTGTTGATGAGTGTTTTGATGAAGTGGTACTTGGTGTTGACATGCTTAGTCTTGGAATGACTTCTTGGATTTTTAGTTGTCTTTACTATTGACTGACTGTCAATCCATAAGGTAATGGGTGTTTTCTGAATAGTACCCAAATCTTGTAAAATCTTGTGCAACCAAACAATTTCACATGCTACTTCCCAAACTAAAATGTATTCTTTCTTTGCTTAAGAATTTGCCAATGTAGTCTATCTTTTACAACT
Source organism: Pseudotsuga menziesii (assembly GCA_001517045.1). Taxonomy (NCBI): domain Eukaryota; kingdom Viridiplantae; phylum Streptophyta; class Pinopsida; order Pinales; family Pinaceae; genus Pseudotsuga; species Pseudotsuga menziesii. Next base: position 488,705 of record LPNX010598277.1, read on the forward strand.
CCAAGATGCTATTGTTGAACCCAAATTCATTAAATAACTTGAAGTTGATTTACGATCATGTATATCACCTGCAAAATCTCCTTTTGACTAGCCTACAAATGTAAAGTTTCCATTCTTCTTATAAAGTAGACCATAATCCTTTGTACCTTGAATGTATATGAGGGATTGTTTTACTGCATTCCAATGAATTTCTTTAGTTTCTTGCATGAATCTAGACAAAGTGTTGGCTGTGTTATGCCTCAGATTCTCTACAACGCACCCTACTGGACGTGCCAAGGAAGGGTGTATTTTTGTCATTGTAAAAGGCCAAGTTGGGGCTTGTTGATGTAAAAGTGTTGGTCTATCCAGGCTCTATACCCTTGGTTTGGTCATGGCAAGTTCTCTTCGTCATTTCTAGGAGTGGTGCCCTAGTGGCTCTGCTGACTACCCCTTGATGGGTGGAAGTCCTGCATTATGTTGGGCATTTTATGCCTTAGGTGGGTGTCTGGTGCACCTTGGAATGAATCCATTAGGATACATGGCTTAGGGGTTCCCAACCACACTTATGATTTTATGCTTTGTAGAGGTGGTTGTGTTGGTAAGGGTTGTGACACTTGCCTTAGGACACCTCATTAATATACCCTTGGACTTTATCTTGTTGCATCATTCCTCCCTCTTGGTCATGTTTGTCTCGAAGAGCAAATTGTCCACCGTCCAAGCAATCTTAAAGAGGTTGTGCCAACATAAGGAGGGCGTTGAGGGCAAAAGACACATGTTGGGGTTAGATGGGCATGAGATCCTCCTTCCAAGATCAACTTGTCATCAAATTGAAGCATTTCATCATTTTTATTCATTTTTTTATGTTTTATAAGGTTCCTCGGATTGTGGGTGACAAATTATAAAAAACAATTAGAAGTCATTTTAAGGCCAAATTAGGTAGGTCAATTTAGAGGAGCAATAAATTTAACCTTTTTTTTCTTTATAAATAAGGAATTTTCCCCTCATTTGTCATCAAGATCATGGGATCAAATGAGACATTATTTTTTTTCTTCTTGATGAGCTCTTGAGTGGTGCACACCTCCTTTCTTGGTCAATTCTAGGGTTGTCAAGGATCAAAGTTGATGCATGAGGTTTCTTTATTATCTTACAAGGCTATTCCAAGGTTAAAGGAATCTTGAGACACTAATATCTTCTCCTTTTCTTCTCAATTGTGGTAGGATCTCTAAGTCTCTTGTCTTGCACTGCTAGAGGCATCAAAGGTAGGAGTAATTTAGGGTTTTATGCATAATAGTCTAGTCTTGTAAGCGAGACATCCCTCTTGAAGGATCTCTCTTGTTTGGACCTTGGCATCTTTCTTTTCCTAACTAGGTCAAAGGTTAACACAACCTATGGTTCTTAGCATTCTTTGTATCATATATTGGAAAAAATACTAAAAAATATAAAAAACCCTAAAAATCAAATATTTTGAAAAATTCGAAAAGTATTTATTTTTTGCCATTGTCTTTGTGGTGAAGTTGTAGTTGATCTAGACTGAGGTGAGGAAGAATCATCATCCAGAAAGGAGTTATCTAACTCTTGAACATTCATGTTGGGGGCTAAGTCTTTCTCAATCCAATTTGGTTTGTCTTGATGGAATGTTTTACCTTGAGTGACCTTTTTCTCCAAATGACAAAGGAGATTCTCAATGTCTTTTGCAATTTGACTTTGAGTTTCATCAAAGACAATATCTTGACTTAGAATGAATTTTCCATTAGAGAGCAACCAATAGCCTTTCTTATTTTATGTCATTGTATGGTTTAGTCCCCAAGTTTGTGGGTACACTAAGCTAAAATTTTATATTTGGTCATTAACTTGTAGGCTTAAATTTGTAAAAATGGTTGAGGGTTGTTTCATATATATAAGACATCCTCACCTCATTTGTAAATCATGGACAAGAGTTCAAATTCTGTATTCTTTTCTTTTCCTATTGGTTTATAACTTTATTGGAGCATTTGAAGCTAGGATCACCACTCTTTGGATGTCTTTTTCTCTTGCATAAAGGATGATGGGAAATTTTCTGGGGTTTGATATTCACATGCTAAGTGGATGCTAAGAATAGTTGTAATAACTTATGCTCAAGGGTGACCTCAGGTGCATCTCCTTGCTCATTCTTGATTAATGTTGGTATGTTTATCTCCTAACCCTACTTTAACGTTATTCTTGAAGTGCTTTGCACTAAGGTAGGGTTTGTTTGTTAGCATTTTGTTTACTTGTTTGAGAAGACCTTCTGAACAAGTAAATCTCCATTGTTCTATTGGGCCTTGGAATTCTCTATTTTCCCTAATTAGGGTTTCCCTACCTAACCCTAGAGGTTGATAGCTTTGCACTAGTTGCAAGTATTAGAAACCATCTGAAGAGGAGGGATGTTAACCTCGATCTCTCATAGCCCTAACGTTTGAGATAAGAATTCAATACCATATCCTTTAACTCTCTTCTTTTTTTTTTCAAATTTTACATGTTTTATTTTATTTCATTCTTAGAAATATTTTACTATTGGAAAAAACCCTAAAAATCTAAATAAATTCAAAAATCCAAAAAACGTCGTGAATTTGTTTTTCTAGTACACCCTAAAAATTTGCAGTAGGATTTTAACCACAAAGCCTAGAGGGTGTGCTTTTCGTAGGAAGTGCATTAGGATTTGTGTAACCTCGTAATTTGTGAATTGGAGGGTGTTTGGTATTATTGGCTTATCTTCCAAGTTCGTCCTAGCCAATTTTCCTCTTTCCCTTGAGGGCGCACTTTTGGAGTGCTTGCCTTGGGATGTGTGACATTTCCTTGGGAGATGTGAAATTGCCTTGAAAGGCGTAATTTTATCTAGAACTTGTGATAAAGTAAATAACTCCATTTATATATGATTCTTGTGTCTAGATTTGATATTGTTTGACTTCGATAAGGCTCTAATCATAACTATTAAGTTTTTGTGGAAGGTATTTGTGGCTTGTTGTTGGTTGCAGGTATCTCTCACTAATTAGGGCCTCCCCTTGGGTTTGTCGTTACGGGAAGTGTTAAGAGGTTAAATTGTGCTGACATTGGATTTAACTCTCTCCCAAGCTTACCGTCACTAACACTAGGTATACATAGCCTTGATTCGAAAAGGTGTGCTAGTTTAAGCGGTAACACCATGCAAACATATCATCATATAAGAAAACATGCTAAGAGTCAATAAGGGTTAGAGATATCACAACACTTACAGCATTAGACACTGTCCCTGGTTAAGGCACATGGACCATATGATATATGTTGAAGACTTCTAACCAATGATCTTATGGGGAAACCAAAGAACTCATCTCAAAAACAACTGATCAAGGTCACTCATTGTTTTGTCTTTGCTACAACCAACCCATTCGAGCTGGGTATCCATAAATTGTGTATTAGAATTGGGTATCCATAAGCCCAGTCTCATTTGTGTTTCAGTCATGACTGGCCTTTTATTGATTTGGGTAACTATAAATCCACTTGTATCTATGTTCACCATTTCTTTTTGTGGCCTTTTGTTCAACTTAAGGGGTGGTGTTGAGAATGGTCTAGCCTTCACATGGGGCTGTGGCCATCACATAGTGTCGTTAATGCATTTTGTTACGTAGTAATTATGGATAAGGACATCATTTATTGTAATACTAGGTTATGGTTAAGGCCAACCTAGTCAATGCCTCAACTTTGATGGGTAGGCTCAATAACCCTCTTGGGGAGTGTGCCCTAATTACTGTTAGTTTTTGATAGCTCGGTGGCACTCCTGCATCAGGTGCCTAGGTGCAGGGGTGATTAACTATGGAGTCTCATTAATATTCGAAAAGTGACTTTAGTAATGTATTTTTTTTATTAAAGTACCTTTTTGATGTGACTTTATGTTTTAAAAGTGAGTTTCACTTTAATATGTTTTTAAAGTGACTTTAAGTCATAAAGTGTACTTCTTAATATTTAGGGTGATGTGACTTTTCAAAAAGAAAAATTTCGTGTAAAGTTCACTTAGGAGATTTAAGTGAGTGAAAGATTAGATCCCAGCCATAGATCTCTTGGCCAAGATCTAATCTCGACCGTAGAAGGTGAAAAGTCATGAGAATAACCCTAATAGGGTAAATAAAGTACATGAGATTTCATTTTGGCACACATTCAAGAGAGATTTCTTGGAGAGGGCTCGATTTCCAAGAGAGGAGCTTGGAGAGAAGTGTGAGAAACACATTTGCAGGAGATTGCTGAAGAGACTGAGAGGAGGGCTCGATTTTCAGGACAGCTGAGAGAGAGATTCACAGCTTGCACAGAAATCGAGGAGGAGTACAGGAGCATTAAATGCTAGCACAGAAATCGAGGAGGTGTATTGCTGCACAGAAATCGAGGGAGGTACGGCCTGCATTTAATGCTGTACGGCTGCATTTATTTGCACAGAAATCGAGGAGAAGTACAGCTGCATTTATTGCTGTACGGTTGCATCAGTTTTTGCACAGAAATTGAGGAAGGTACAGCTGCATTAATTGCTGTACGGCTGCATTAAATTTTTGTACAGTCTGGCACAAAAATCGAGGTGCTGTACGGCTGCCATTAATGCTGTACGGTCTGGTACAGAAATCTGGGCAACCTGGTGGTTTTGGCACAGTTTTCGAGAAGAAAATAGCACGGAAACCAAGGCAGATTTCTGGGTTGAAGATAAGTTGATTTTTGACTGTAAAAATTGATGTATGATTTTTCCTAAATCTCAATAAAATTTTCTCCTGCATGCTGGTTTTCCCCCAGGGGTTGAGGGGGTTTTTCCAGGGTCTATTTGACCAAAATACTGTGTTTTAAATGTGTATTACAGTCTGCTGTTATTCATGTTTTTCCGCTGCTAAATGTGCTTTATAAACAGTATATCAGCCTACAGGATAGTTCCATTGAATGGTTAATTAATGTGCTTGATTGTGGTTTACTGTTGAGGCCTGATATCGAAGGTTTATGAAGTGTTTGACGAAATCTGTAAGTGAACAGAGGTCTGATTTTTAACAATTACATGGGCCGATAACCTCTCGTTGGAGGATGTCCTACATGACTTGTGTATAAATACACAACTCAAACCTCATTTGTAAAATCATTTTGTGTTATCATGTGATCTTGTGATCATTCTATTTATACACAACTTAAACCGGCCCTACATGAGTTGTGTATAAATGTGTATAAATACACAACTCAAACCTCATTTGTAAAATCATCTTGTGTTATCATGTGATCTTGTGATCATTCTTTGACATTCTCTTGTTCTATGGCTGTGTGTTTCTCTATCTAGCACATCTTTTCGACAGCTCTAGTGCATTTGTTTACTTATGTTTTTTCCTTTACTTTAGGGTTTTGGGTCAACTGCTTGGTTCCATTCAATCCCCTTGTTCTCTTGATCTCAACAGAATATTGGTCTAAGATACTTAAAACGAAAGTGAAATTAACATCAAAACATGGTTCAATATGTGAATCTATTAATTCAACACGTAGGCTCACCGTGTTCTAGAGGTGCGTGCAGTGGTTTGTTAAAATAGAGTTTGTATGTGATTTCTGGTAATCACTATGACCCAGTCAGCTTGGGCTTGATAGAAGGGTCTAAGTGGCCAATGCACATCCTCCAACTCATGCTAGAAACTCAATAGCTACAAATTTTGAGATTTACGTTTCAACCCTGAGACTAAATGAGTCATTCAAAATTAAAAAAAGCAGTGATTTATCCTCAATAACCACAAAATGACCTAGAACAAAGCAGTTTTAGTTCAAAAAGTGAATGAGGACACCATACAATTACATTTTCAACCTAAATCAAGACAAGAATGGAGAAATCATGAACAGCTATTATCTAATCTGGAAGAGGGACAACCATCTTCAGTTGATAAAACTCAATTTGGTCAATTTGAGAGCTAACTTGACCGACAGTGCCACCAAGAACAGTGAATCACTATTCGTCTGTCATTATTATATAGACTTTATTAATTGACTGAAAATATTCTTTGCAAAATGTATTTGTTAATGTTGCATATTCCTAGGTATGTGAGTAGACCATTTATAGAAGATACATTCTCAGGTTTTGGGAAATTAATTAATTGCAGTTAGTCAGTATGTCCCATTTTTATTATACATGAAAATTTTTGTTCCTTTTTTAGCTTATCTTGGTGAATTGAGTGCTTATTTCTACTACCGTATTTTGGTGAATTAGGTTCCTGTGGTCATATTAAAGTTTGATGCTTCAAATGTCTGCTAACTTGGACTCTTAGGTCACAGATTCTAAAATACAGGTTATATATATAGTTTAAAGGTTTTGAAAATAGCTCTTTGATTCATCTACCTCTGTCACTGTTGTTAATAACAATATTCACTTGTCTTTACAGAAGCGTGATGATGCTCGACAATTTATGAAGTATGTCCATCCTGATTTGGGTGTTGGTACATTGCTTAACCTTGTATGAGATGAATTATTTTGAATTTTAAAGCATAGTTCGATTCATCAACAGAACTAATTTTTTTTCCCCTTAGCATCTATATTTGTTAAGAAAAGAAGTCTCCTGTTTTCTTTCATTCCTTGAAAGTTTGGATTGCAGACAAATTCATCATTTTTTTACTTTTTTATGTAGAACTCCCTGAGAGATCATATGGTACAGATTGTCGCATTTATACCCCAGAGAATCCAAAGAGCAGGTTTAATAATGTTTATGTATGATGTCTTCTGTCACTTCCTCAGCTAATTTCTTTAGTGTATATTTTGATGTACATCACAAATTATTGTTTTAACACTTTAGTCTTCTAGCATCCAAGGGATCCTCCGGGTGGCTAATTACTTATAATTTCTTTGCCATCAGGAAACTTTGTTTGATGAATTTGTTTTAGCTCATGTTCTTGGATGGTGGGGAAAAGCGATAATGATCCGTAACCAGTCACTTCTGTGGTTACTCTCTATTGGCTTTGAGATGATGGAGGTATGCAACCAAATAATTTCTATATTAAAATGTGTAGTCTTCTCAGATTATTATGGTTCTTATTTTCCTGCATCACAAATAACTACATGAATGCTAATTCTCAAAACTATGAAAGTTGCAAGCTCTAGAAACAGTAGTTCATCTGAATTTTTGATCATATCATTCTTATTCAAAGAAACCATGGTTACACAGTGGAATTTTGATTACTGTGTTTGCAGGTTACTTTCAACAATATGCTGCCAAATTTTAATGAATGTTGGTGGGATAGTGTTATTTTGGATATACTGATCTGCAACTGGTTTGGTAAGTTTGCAGTCTTCCTTGATTGATAACTAGAGGTATATGATCTGGGATATTAGATAGTTGATTCACATGGATTCAATTTTTCTTATGGAAATTGGTTAAGTTTAATATCCTTTCAATCTTCTCCAATAAATTGAGTAGAAATTTCTAACTTAAATGTTAGTGAATAGAGTCATAGACCTATGACTAGTTAGGAGAAAGATTATTAGAGAAGATCTAAAACATTACATAGATTAACCAATGTCACACTAAGTAACTCTTTCCATCATCAACTTATTGAATAGAGTCTGGACGTTCAACTTTTTAGGAGAAATATCTTTGAGAGGAATGTCTAGAACATTAAAGAGACTAACTAATGGTGGTAGTAAAGATTAGAATCATGTTTTCACCAGTGGCTTATTAGCATTTCCAAATGAAAGAGGTTTCAACAAATCTATAGTGGGAGGTGTTCCTAATCAGGAAGTTATATTTGGCTGGAGGCTTAAATTGTTTTCCCTCACTTTAATACACAACTCAAAATGATGGGATTAACAAATTGAGTCAAATGTTTGGCAGCATATGTTATTAGTCATTTCCACATGAATGGATTGTAGATGTTGATTCTATTTATGACTTGTACTTTCTTGTATGTATGTAAGAATCTATACCTGCTCTAGTAGGAAATTGTGTTAAGTAATTGATGCAATAATTGGGATTGACTTGATGGCCATTTATTTTAATTTTAGAACTTTTAAGAATCATAAATATCTATGTTGTGAACCAAATCCTTAAGACAACATAATAAAACAAAGTACACACCATGTACATAAACGTGGAGCACAACTACAAGATAGATAATAGAGATGAGATACACAATAACTACTTAAATAATAGGAGAACCTCCTCCAAATACCCCAATACATTCATACATCCAATTCACACATTACCCCAACAATGACTACATGACCTCTATATATACCTATTTGTTAATTTAGTAGCTTGGAAGGTGTCTCAGCATTGGCATAAGGTGGCATGCATGATGGGACCCATTAATATGCTCATTCTGGAAATTAAAAATTTCCCAAGTCTGAACAGTAGAAAAATTTAATTTCTCATTAATGTGACTTTTTGTCCTAAGTCAAGTTGACAAAGTTAATGTCAACTTGAAATTATATTGTAGCCCTTGATTTGGAGGCTGAGGATTAAATCTTAGCCGTTGATCATTAGTGGAGGTATGCCTAGGGAAAAAGACAAGGAGGGCGCATCAGTTGACCCCAAGAAAGAGTTTTGAACAGCAGGAAAGTGTGGAAGTATACCAGCAGCCATTGAGAGCCATTACCCATCGTTCTGAGCATCAAACCAAGGTGAAAACCATAACAAAGGAAGGAGGCCGAGCTTAGCAACTTCGTGGGGGTCGTACAGCCTGCTGGAAGTTACCTGTGCAGGCCGTACGGCCAGCATATCTCCTCAATCACGGATTGTAATGAAGTGAGGCCTATTTTGAGGCCGTACAACCTAGTTCCACTTGGATGTACAATGTGAGGGTGCATGGGCGAGTTGCTGAGAGTGCTGGGTCGAGTTTGGTGTGGCCACAAAATTTTCTGGGTGAAGCAAAACTGCTGTAATGTATTCCTATTCTATTTTCTGAACTGCAGAAGAAATAAAACTGTCTCATTTAGCTGGGTTTTCCCCTTCAGTGTTTTTCCAGGGTAGTATTGGTGTTATTGTGTGAATGGTTCTTGTTTCCCACTTTGCAAATGGTGTTATGACTCATGAGACTCAACAGTGGTTTTACTTAATATTATCTACTATTAATGTGGTTTTTATTAGCTGTGAATAGACTTAGAAATAGTTTTCTGTACCTGAGTCTAGGAAAAATAACATGGTATCAGAGCCACAACTCTATACAACCAAGAAGAAACAGACTAGTGCTTTCTAGTGGTTCGCTTCAGGCAGAGAAGTAAACTTATCAGACTCGTGCTTTCTAGTGGTTCGCTTCAGGCAGAGAAGTAAACTTAGGTAGAAGTCGACCTAGGGTTTTAATGTCCTAACTTGAGAGTTTTTTTTTTCAAGTGCAGAGACATGCATGGCAAACTCTGGCCTGCGTTTTGAGGACAGAATTGAAGTCGTTGCCAACTATACTCTTTAGACGTGGCGCATTTCTCTTGTGCTGGAGGAGCAGGGACTCAAGGAATTTGATGATGGGTTTGCAATTGAACCAAATGATCCAGCTGGTAAGTTAGCCCATGCCAAGAAGGAAATCAAAGCTAAGAGGATCATAGTGGATGGTCACAGGATGCAAGAAATTAAAGCTAAGATGATCATAGTAGATGGTGTCAAGGATGCTATTCTCCCTCCTGTGCATGGGGAGAAGACTGCAAAAGAAACGTGGGAAGCTCTCAGCAAAGTGTACAAGCCAGACAATAACACAAGGAAGCTGATGTTAAGAGAAAAACTCAGCAGTGTGAAGCAGGGAAAAGGAGAGGGTGTTACCTATTACCTTACCAGATTCAATCAGGTGAAGGATGAACTGGTTGCAGTGGCTAAGAAAATGGACTATGATGACCTTGTGAAAATGGTCCTTCAGGGTTTCAACAAGAGGTATGAGATATTTGTCAGTGGTGTTGTTGCAAGGTAAACTCTGCCTAAGTGGGAGCGATTGTGGAGTGGTTTTCAGCAAGAAGAGCCAACGCAAGAATCCCTCAACCTAAGCCAATGCAAGTTTGAGCATGATGAGGACGTGGCCCTAGCTGGGAAAGGCAGGGCCACGGCTAAGAAGGGTCCAAGCCAAGGACAGTCTTTCGGAGCTGAAAAAAGAAAGATTTCAGCAAAGTTAAATGCTTGGCTTGCAGGAATTTTGGGCATTTTGCCAGTCAATGCCCGGACAAGAAAAAGGGCAGCAACAAGGTGGAATTTTCAGCTTTTGTCTCTTCTGAGATGGATGATTTTGCAGCAAGATTTGACAGTGTATTCTCACTGTGTGCTTCCCAAGTTAGCTATGCAGATCAAGCGTGCTGGTCTATAGACAATGTAGCTTCCAGTCACTTGACTGGTGTGAAAGAATACTTCTCTCAGCTGAAAGAGGGTAATTTGAATCTCAATGTGGAGGTAACTGATGACATCAAGTGTACTGTGTCCTGCTATGGGACAAGGTGTAATTACCTTTCAGAGGGAGCGTGGAGGACCCTTGACTGTGAGGGATGTCTTGTATATCCCCAGATTAAGAAAAAATATGATATTTGTTTCAACCTTGGAAGACAAAGGCTATGAGGTGTTTTTCCAAGATGGGAAGGTCCTCATAAGGCCTAAAAATTGACTCAGCTACAGATCTAGCAGTGAGCAGCAATGAGCTGAGTGAGCTATGGCATAGGAGAGTGGCCCATTTGCATCATGGGGTGTTGAACATTCTCAGACACATAGCTACTGGCATACCAGACTTCAAGGTTGAGCAGAATGATGTCTGCAAGGGCTGTGTTTTGGGCAAGTACAACAAGAAAGTGTATTCAAGCAGTGACAACAGGGCAGCAGGAGTGTTGGAATTGATACCCTCAGATGTGTTCGGACCTATGTCCTCTGTTTCTCTCCAAGGTTATGAGTACCATGTTACTTTCATCAATGACTACTCTAGGGAGATTTGGATCTTCTTCATGAAGACAAAGGACCAGTTTGCGTGAGTCAGAGCCTTCCACCTTTGAGGGGGCATCCACACATTAGGTTTGGAGAGATGCTATGATGGAAGAGTGCAATTTCATCACGAAGAATGATGCGTGGGAGGTTGTTTCGAGACCAAAGGGGAAGTCAGTTGTAGTGAAGCATGACTCGGCCAAGACTCGCGGGCACTCGCGAGTCTGCCCGAGTCAGTGCTGAAAACGAGTAACCGGTTGAAACTCGGGGACAGACTCGCCAACTCACCAGAACTCGCCAAAATCAGAAGACACGCCGGATACTCGCGGGTTAGTCGCCGGTTACTTGCTCGGACTCCCTATTTTCTCTAAGCAGAAAGTCGGGTTCTATCCTCGTCCATACCTGTCAAAGCACTTGCCCCCCTGTTCACGTCTTTCCCCAAGTGAGTGTTTCAAACGGAACAAAGGGAGTGGAGCGTAGGTTTGGCTAAACGAAACAAACAATGTTGTTTGAGCTGCAAAATGTCGAGTTCCTCCTATTTCGTGTTAAATCGATCGACCCAAGCATAACAGATTTATCATTTGTTTAGCATAGTGCTTATAGTTGTAATATTTGGTTAAACATGGATGCTTATAATTGTAATTTATTTTGTTTTTTTATATAACATATTATATAGGATTATTTTATATAACATATTATTATATTATAATTTATAATTGTAATCTTCATGTTAATATACTTCAAATTAAAGTTAGTTTGTGGTTAAAGTTAAACCACATTTAAAGAAAAAACTTAATTTTTTTTAACTTATAATATATATTATATATTTTTAAATTAGAATAAAAAATAATTCTAAAATGTAACTAACATATATTTTTACATTGAAAAAAATTGTAAATGTGTTTTAATGTAAACCCTTAATATATATTCCAAAAATAAAAAATCCTTTGTTAAACTTTTTTAATGTGTCTAAAGTTTCTCATATTTTGAGGTTTTCTCCTATTTGCCGAGTCTTGCCGAGTCTGTCCCGAGTCTTCCCGAGTCTTTCTCGAGTCGACGAGTTAGATACCAGCCGAGTACGAGTCGTGCAACATTGGTCAGTTGTGACTTCCAAGTGGATGCACAAGATAAAACATGCTACAGATGGAAGCAATGAAAAGTATAAGGCTCGTTTTGTGGCGCGTGGGTTCTCACTGGTAGAGGGAGTTGACTCTGACGAGAGTTTTGCGCCAGTTGTTTGATATTCCTCGATCAAGGCAGTGATGGATGAGAGAGGTACAATGTGCCTTGAGGCTTGAAGCCATACCATGGAACACAACTATGAGTTGTCAATTACCATGGATGAGAGAGGGTGGCCTCTCCGTTTAATGTTTTTATGATGACTGAGAGCATGTGGCCTCTCATTAAATGTTTTTATGACTCATACATCTGAATTTAGACCATATTCCCCCTGAAATTCGGATCACACTGAAAATTTGACCTGCTAGGGTTTTGATTTTTTCTGAATTCTGACTTCACAGACGGATAGATCGGGTCCCACACAGTCCAAATCAACCCCAACGTTGTCCAAATGCTTGGCTATTTGACCTAGATCTGAGTTTTTGACTGAAATAGCCCTAGCGCCCTCACTGAAAACTAGACTTTTCCTGAAATTTGACAAGATAGGCTGATAGATCAGGGCTTAAGCACTCAAGAACACCCCCAACGTTGAGCTAGTTCTTTTCGATTTGCCCTAGATTTGAAAAATTGGTTTTCAACCCCCCTAGCCCCCTCATCAGATTTTGACTTTTCTAGATCTGATTTTTTTGCTGATTTTCTGATTTGGGTTTGTAGATCAGGTTACCCTGACCTCATTTCTCCTTCAACGCTGAGTTGTTAGCCTCCTGGTGACCCTAGAACTGCAGATCTGCTTTTCCAAGCCCTAGCACTAGCCCTCCATTGAGCTGGTTTTCCTGTAACCTGATTTTTCCGGGCTAAATCCTTTCTGGGTCCATAGATCAAGGTATATCCCAGGTGGGTTCACTGAAACGTTGGGTTGATGCTGACTCCTTTGCCCAATGCACATAAGGCACTGATCTCCTAGCTAGAGCTAGCCCTAACTTGACCTCACTCCCATTTCCTTTGCCAACATTCATTTACAAATCAAGTTACCTACCTTTCACTGAGTCTGTCTCCTTGGTACTAGACAGTCCCAACTCTGTCCTTGCTTACCCTGTCATAGTTACGTTTCCCAAGACAGTGGTCATCTCCATCAGTTGCTAGTACCTAAACCCTAGAGCTAGGGTTTCCATTTACCTTACACCTTACATACTTTAAAGCAATGTTGAAAAACTCGGCCTCGGCAAAAAATCGGCGAGGGTCTTGATTACAACTTCTCGGTAACATCGGCGAAAAAATCGGGAGAAATCGGCAAAAGTCGGCAAACATTAAAAAATAGAAAATACACGCATTTTTTTTAGAATTTTAAACATATAAAGCAATAATAACATCAGAAAAACATATTGGAACATAAATATGAAGATAGCACTGATATATATCATCATCATGTAGTCATGCCAAATATAAAACGATACATCAAAGTTGATACCGAAAGTCTGAAACATCATAGTTGTCCAATCAAGGACTCAAAAGTGTATAAAGTTTAAACAATACAAAATGACATAACATATATAAATGTAGTCATGCCAAATATAAAACGATACATCAAAGTTGATACCGAAAGTCTGAAACATCATAGTTGTCCAATCAAGGACTCAAAAGTGTATAAAGTTTAAACAATACAAAATGACATAACATATATAAATGTATCTGAGGAAAACTAGCATCTAGCTATCTAATATCAATGCCCTCTTTCCCTTTTACGGGAAAATATCATGGGTCTCTTGTCAGGCCTGCCCCTAGCACTAGAAGTAGCAGTAGAAGGCCCTGAGCCTGTATCTAATATTCGACGCTGAGTGATGGATGGAGGACTAGATATATCAAGCGGTGCAGAAGGTGGTGGCGATGCCTCCATGGTGCCTCCAAGCACTTCCTGCTCCTCCTCCTCCTCCTCCTCCTCCACTTGTCCCTCCTCTTGCGCCTCCTCTAGCCATGCAGGTGCCTCTTACATGATAGGAGTCTCAATCTCCACCCTCCACTTCGACAATATATCAATATTGTCCAAGGAGATGGCATTTGCATCAGGTTCTCTCTGTATCTATGCCATCCACAAGCGAAGGTTGTAATGAACATACACCAAGTTATTAAGACGTGTGAACTCCAACCTGTAAGAGGGTAATAACAAAAATTTAGAGTCTAGAGGATCGTAGATTCATAAATTGCATTAAACATTTAAATGCAATTGCTTTGTTCAAACTTCAAATTCTAAGTTCTAAGTTTCTAACCTTCTCCGTCTCTTTGCATGTATTTTTTCAAATACACTCCAATTTCGCTCACATCCCGAAGCTATACAGGTTTGGCTAAGGATTCTGATGGCAAATTTCCGTAAATTCGGTGTCCTCACACCATAGGTTCGCCACCAAGTGGCTACATGTCACCAAAGTTCAAACAAGAAATAAATATAAATAAATCATAATTCATCTTTCAAATAAAGGTGAAAACTTAAAAGTTAAAAGTTAAAACGGTCTAATAAGTTAATAATCTACCTGGCATGAATACGGTCCTGTCACGAATAGCATCAGCAAAGTCAAATACTCCAGTACCCTCCCGATACACCTCTATCTCGCGATTGAGTGCATTGCGAGTCTCATAATCAGGTATCATCCTCTGAATACAAGTGAGAAGCCCCTCCAAAACCTCACCATCAAAATCAAAATTGCATTTGTGGGCAAATGCGGGGTTGAGGAAGAGTCCTGCTGCATGAATGGGTCGATGAAGCATCCCAGTCCATCGAGTATCAATCAACTCCCATAACAACATGTGCCTGTCCTGCCCTGGGGTGCTCTTTCCCACATAGAAATTCCTAATGGTCTCTTTGGCCCTATCCATGGCCTCATATAAATAGCCCATTGCGGGCTTATCACCATCAACAAGTCGTAGAACCCTCACTAAAGGTTCACTAACCGAGCACACTTCCTCCATTCCTTCCCAGAAGGCATCAGTGTACACCAGCTTGGCAATGGTTTTCCCATCCTCTCTCCTGCTGTAAGCACAATCACGCCACTCATCACAAACAAACATTTGCTTCAACTCAAACTGACATTGAAGCAAAGACTGAAGAGTAATAAATGTGGTGGCAAAACGCGTGATTACAGGACGCTTCAACTCCTTCTTTTTGGTGTGCCTCCTCATGCGACTAAGAACAAAACCATGGTTGTAAATGAACTTAGGGATGGCCTTAGCTTGATCAATCACCACTTTGATAAAGGGAATTTTCCCCATATCCTCCAACATCAAATCAATGCAATGAGCAGCGCATGGAGTCCAAAACAAAGAGGGATACCTATCCATAAGCATCCTGTCAGCAGCCACATAATTAGCTGCATTATCTGAAATAAATTGCACAACATTGTGCACCCCAATATCCTGTATGAACCCATCCATCAACTCACATAAAAGTGCCGCATCTTTTACATGTGCCGATGCATCAACTGATTTCACAAACATGGTACCTCTAGGACAATGTACCAAGAAGTTGATAAGGCTTCTACCCTTACCATCTGTCCACCCATCTGACATAACTGTGCATCCAGTGCTCTCTCATGACTGCTTGAACTTTGCCAACCTAGCACCGATGTCCATCTTTTCTGCTTGAAGGATTGGGCCCCGCAACTCCTCAAAGGTGGCACTTTTATAACCTGGCCCAACTACTGCAATGGCATCACACATCTGCTGCCAAAATTGATTGTTTTTAACAATGCTAAGAGGTATGTGACTCCAGTAAAGACACCTTCCCATTACCCTGTCCACTTCTAGCTTTTCTGATTTCTTTACCACTGACTTGATAGAAGGTTGTGAGCCTGGTCCAACATAATGGGATGTGTGCCGCCCCCTCCCATGAGGTGAAGCTGTGGAGCCCCTCCCACTACCCTCACCGATAGTGGTAGATATAGATGCACCTACACTTCTTGCTTGGCCAAAAGCTGCAAGCTCAGCTTTGTTTGCAGCGATCTCATCCTTCTTTCTCATTTTTTCATGGATGGCATCATGGGCAGCTCTCATGATTTCTGGGGTCACTCCAGTACAAAGGCTAACATCATGGCCAGGTAGTTTGGCTAAGTGGTATTTCAACCTGTTAACTCCTCCCGTCATGTGACGCCCACATAATTTGCAACTCAAATTCTACCTATTGTTGCCATCCTCGGGCTCACCATACTGCCAAAATGGGTCCAATGTCTTTGGCATTTTTGCAATTGGAAATTTGGAATGCTTCAAGCCTTCAACTCAAATGCAACCCTAGGGCACAAAAAAAAAAAAATTACATTAAACTCCATTGGAAAATAATAGCAACATTCTAGCTTAAAAAATCATACCTCTAAATTTAGATTTTAAGCCATGAAAGATAAGAAGAAGAGGGTGGCTAAGAAGTAAAAAAACAAGCATGCTATTTTCCATTTTAATTTTTTAAAACCCCCATTTACATTGGGACTGTTTTTCATTTTTTGGGGCATGGAAATCAATGGCAAAATAGTAAAAACAAATAGCAAAGAAATAGACAAGAAATAGGCAACAAAATAGTAAAACAAATATGCAAAAAATCTTTCAAACAGTCTATGGCAAAAGATAGAAAAACAATGGAGAAAATGCACATACCTTCAACACTTGCTCCACAAAAATCCTTGGTTGAGATGCTAAATGGTGTTTGAAAGCCTCCAAAGGTGTTGGTGGTCTCCTCAAGCCCTTCTCCTCCACTTCCAACAAGCTCATTTGCCAAATGAACAAAAAAAAACCAAGTTCTCCCTTTTCTAAGCCGCGGGTTTTACTGCTGGGCGCTTTTTTAGGTCGACTCGCGATTTTTATGAAAGAAGCGCGCTTTTTAAACAAAAATCGCGATTTCAATTTTTTTTTAAAAATCGCGATTTTTCCCAGGCGAAAAATCGGCCCCAGGAAAGAATTGCGATTTTTACGATTTCTGCCGATTTCTCGGCGATTTTTTCAAGCCTGCTTTAAAGCCCCATTTGATCTATTTTGGTGTCTAGGTCTGATCTCACCTCTCGAGAGCAGATCCGGGTCTCCCCCATTGTTGTCTTGGACTAGGATAACATAAAGTGAAGGCTACCTTGATTGGCGTGACAACCATCCATTTGGGAGTCTAAGTAGTCGTGGTTCCACCCCTTAGTTGCTTGCCCCTCTACCATCCATTCCGGATCCACCTCACACAGGCAACTACAAGGCAGGTGATAACACACTGTTTATGACATTCTCATAAATTTAACATGCTGGAAATAAACATTAAATTTTCAGACTTTAAAACACTGCTGTAACTTCACTTTTTCATTGACAGAAAATAAATAAATAGCATGCCATTCAACACACAGTACTCAGAAATTTTTGGCCAATGGCCCTGGAAAAACCCACAAGGGGAAAACCAGTCAGAGAGAGAGAGTTTATTATTATGCTTCAGGAAAAAATCAGACATTCATTTATAGTCAAAACCAACTTATCTCAACCCAACAGGTTGCCTCATTTTCTGTGCAAATGCTGCCTCGATTTTTGTGCAATATCTTTTCTCGAAAACAGTGCCAAATCAATCGCAAGCCTCGATTTCTATGCAGAATGAGAAATATTCTTCCCTTGATTTCCGTGCCCTAAACAACAGAAAATCCATACAGTACGGACAACATTAAATGCTGTCATACATACCTCGAAAATTGTGCCTCGAAAGTACTGTCAGTAACCTCGAAAATCGTGCCTATTTTTTCCTTGTTTTCTATGCCAAAGCCGTACCTAGAAATCGTACAACCTCGAAACCTGTGCATCAATAAATGCATCCATACCCTTTCTCGAAATTTGTTCCAGCAATAAATGTTGTTCGTACACCTCGGTTTTTGTGCAGCAATAAATGAGGGTTGTCTCGAAATTCGTGCCCACCAAAATCCCTTCAGCAATCTTCCTCAACATTCGTGCCCACTCTCTCCTCCAGCTCTCTCTTGTTCAATCTCCTCATAAGAATGAATGTAAATGCCTTTTTCTTGCTTTTTGTCCATAACCCTAGGTAGGTGAAGAGGCATCTAATCCAATGGCTAAGAATGAATTAGATCGACAGTTGAAATTAATTGCTCATATTTTATTTCTAAAATATTAATTTCAATCATCCATTTAAATTTATCAAAAACAGACTTTAATGCTCTAAAGTTAAATTAAATGTCACTTAAGTCATTTAATGCAAGGTTCACTTTATTTCCCTTCACTAAGTGACCAAGGCTAAAGTCACTTAGGGAATACTTCCCTAGGTACAAAACTAGCAGTATGAATGATGTTAATACATAAAAATGGTGTTTATAGGTGTCTTTCAACCATCAAATGACTTCTGCAACTCACTTTGGAAATCGGGTCAATGTATGGAGTTTTACGAGCAATTTATGGTTCAAATCCCTAGGGGTAGATGATGAAAATGACTTTCCAAATGCACTCAATCCAACTCGAAATTCTAAATGGAAGTAGGGGACATATAAAGGACATCAACATGAACTCATATGCATCACCATTCAACTTTTAATGTCTGCTATAACTCCCTTAAATCAGATGCAAAAAGACTAGTTTCAACCTTGGGGGAAATGATAGGCAATCTTCAACTCAACAAAATGACTCCAAATGCTTATGTACTGAACATTAAACTCATATAATACATCAATAACAGTCCATTCATCCATAAACCATCAGTAGTTTACTTATCCATTCAAATCCATCAACATTACATTGGTTCACAACAAGGTAGTGGGGAAATGGCACTGTTTCTTCATTGTTTAGCATTTTTAAAAGAAATCTTTTGGTATTTCAACCTGAGAGTCTTCTAAACTTGAAATACAGATCATTTACATCAGAACATAAAATAATGGGGCATTAGAAGCTCCCTTAAAGAGATCAATAGCCCACCAAGTGCGCCTCAATTCATAGAGCAAGAATATGATGGGAAAACTTGGAATAGATGAAAGAACAAGCTGATCTTGAAGTGTACACAAGCTTCCCTACGGCCTGCACCTGTAACTTATGACTCCATTAAAGCTCAATGAAAGACCTGAATGGCCTTTCCACACATCAACTTGGATGAAAATCTTTCACCCTCGAAATTGGGTAAGGCAAGAAACTAGTCATCCACTAGCTCTCTCTCTTCACAAATGCAAATTTCTCAAATGATGAAAAGTTTCCTTCATTTTTTGTTGTTGACATTTATAAAGTTTTGAAGCTCTCTATGGGTCGAATTCCTTCCAAGAGATGCATTCCAACTCTAGATGGGAAGAGATTCCCAAGAATGCTACTTGTACAACAATTCCTAGTCTCCCACTTTCATGGTTCCACCAAATCACATGTGGAAGCATCTTAGCTTCCCTAACTCTCTTGAGCGCCCTCCTGGAGCTATTTTTAGCCCTGACATGTCATATATGTCATATTTCAGCCTTCAGATCTGGTTTGTGTCATAGGTGTCATAGCATCTTCATCATTGTTGTCATAGAGCTAGGGAATCTAGCCCAAGTGTCTCACTAGCTCCAACATGCCTCTTCCTCTTCCATGGGAGTTACTCCTCCACTCCAATTCGACCTTAATTGATTCATGCCAAGTATACTGACCTTCCAACTCATCCCAAGACCCTTGGGATTCTTATGGATTCAAAATGATAAGAGGAGGATGCCATGTGGCATAGAAAATCTAGCTTGTGTGGGTCCCACATCCTCCATGTGTCTTCATGATCAATTGCCACTTTGATTTTCCCTTGTATTTATTTATTTAGCTCCTTTATTAAATATTTATGCCATTCTAATGTTCAAACATCATTTATTGTCCTCCTTATTCCAAATCCCA
This sequence comes from Pseudotsuga menziesii, assembly GCA_001517045.1. Classification (NCBI taxonomy): domain Eukaryota; kingdom Viridiplantae; phylum Streptophyta; class Pinopsida; order Pinales; family Pinaceae; genus Pseudotsuga; species Pseudotsuga menziesii. The sequence continues at coordinate 508,507 of LPNX010598277.1, forward strand.
AAGCTTCCACCCCCAACCTAGGAAACTAGTAATTTTCCTCCTTGGCAATTATTTGACCCTTAGCATCAATTTGACAAACTCTCATGAATATGGAAAATGTGATTAGGCCATTGTGACCCAATGCAAAATTTGGGACATGATAGCTACCTTGCTAGGACGATAGACTATGGTCTGGATTATGAGAGTTCAGATGTAGTGGGTTTGATTGGCTTCACAGATTCAGATTGGGCAGGAAGTCCATCGGATCGGAAGAGCACTTCTAGTTGTTGCTTCACTTTGGGCTACACAGTTGTGTTATGGTTCAGTAGAAAGCAAAAGTTTGTTGCTTTGAGTTCTGCACATGTTGAGTATATGGCAACTAGTTAAGCTAGTTGCAAGGCATTGTGGCTTCACAAGTTATTGGTTGACTTTTTTGATCAGGAGCTGAGGCCTATGGTTATTTATTGCGACAATTAGAGTTGCATCAGGCTATTTGTGAATCTAGTATTTTATGACAGGTCAAATCATATAGAGATCAAATATCACTTCATCAGAGATTATGTTCAGAGGGGTGCTGTGGAGCTCCAGTATATTTCTAGTAAGGAGCAGGTGGTTGACATCATAACGAAGTCTTTGGGCAGAGGAAAGCATATTCACTTCAGAGTTAAGTTGGGGGTGGTGAAAAACACTTTTTCTCGGTAAGAGGGAGTGTTGAAAAAGTACCTAGGAAATGTTGTTCACCTTGTAATGCCTTGGGGTGGACAAGGGCATTAAAAAGTGGTCCCTATTACTTCATAAAGAGAGATATACTTTATTTTTATAAAGTTACTTTATAAAGTGGTTTGAGTGTGTTACTAGATGAACTAGCGGGGCTAGTCATCGACAAACAACGTATGGAGAGAGTGACCAATGTCACCTCAGTCACTCTACCAAGACTTCTTTTGGAAAGTCGTAACCTCCAAGGGAAGAGCCCTTGTTGCAAATCTATAAGAACACTTAGACACCAAAAATGTCTTCAATTGCAAGGAGTTAGTGACCAGCATAGTTACATATATCGTGTCGGCGAATATATCGCCGGGGGTCCGGAATGAAACTTATCGGCAACAACGGCGAAAATATCGGAATATATCGGCAAAT
>LPNX010598277.1:514236-536065 GCA_001517045.1 Pseudotsuga menziesii
AAAACTCAGTGCAACGGACTTCTATTTCCGACTGAACCACGACACTGCTGCCGAGCCCAAACTGAAACAACAACCGGAAGTGCTCTTCCGATCCCTCACACAACCTGCCCGGTCTGAATCTGTGAACCCAACCAAGCTGACTCCACCTGAACACCTGTAGTCCAGACCATAATCCACCGTACCTGCAAGATATCTCAGTATGTGCTTTGCGGCAGTCCAGTGCACACTCCTAGGCTCAACCATGAACTGACTAAGAGTGTTAACCGCAAAACACAAGTCTAGCTTGGTATTGACCAGATACATCAATGATCCAATGAGCTGACGATATAAAGTGGGATCCACCAACTTACCCTCGGAAGCATGAAGTTGTTTCCAGTTGGTGATCATAGGCGTACACATCGGCCTGCAGTCCTCCATCCGAAATCTCTTCAGAATATCAACTGCATACTTCCCCTGTCCAAGGAAAATATGTCCAGGCTCCTGCCAAACCTCCATCCCCAGATAATAATGCATCAGTCCAATGTCTGTCATCTCGTACTCCGATGCTAGATCTCTCTTGCAATGTGCAATGAGACGCTCATCACCTGTGATAAATAGATCATCAACATATAGCAGAAGAATGAGCGGATCTCCTCCAACCACAATGTAGTATAGGTTGGGATCAGCCTCACTCTTCTGGAATCCCATCGATGTCAAGTAAGTATCAATCCTGGAGTACCAAGCTCTAGGAGCTTGCTTCAGTCCGTACAAGGCTTTCTTCAGCCTGCACACATGAGAATCTCTCCCATGGATCTCAAATCCCTGTGGCTGCTCTAAATATACCTCCTCCTGCAGAAGACCATTGAGAAATGCAGTCTTCACATCCATCTGGTGGATCTTCCAACCCATCTCTGCCGCTATAGATATAACTGCCCTGATAGAAGAATACCGAGCAACTGGAGCAAATGTCTCATCATAGTCAACTCCCTCAACCTGTGAGAACCCCCGCGCCACAAACCGAGCCTTGTACTTCTCCACACTGCCATCTGCAGCATGCTTTATCTTGTAAAGCCACTTGGAAGTCACAACTGACTTCCCCTCAGGTCTCGGCACTATCTCCCAAGCATCATTCTTCATGATGGAATGGTACTCTTCCATCATGGCATCTCTCCATACCTGATGCTGGGAAGCCTCCTCAAATGTGGATGGGTCAGAGTCACGAAGACTCGCAACAAGGGCCATACCATCCCTGTCTGGCTCCACACCATACCTGTCTGGCTCCACCATTGTCCTGATCTGCTCCTGGGGCCTACCAAATGCCTCTGCATCCTTCAAGGTCTCCTGAAAGAACTTAGGCTTCCTCTTCCTTGAAGACTGCTCCTCCCAAACTGGTCTTGGGCTCTCCTCATCTGAGGAAGTCCCAGTACCTGAAGGTCCAACACCCCGAGGACTAGTACCTGATGAACCTGAGCCTGACGAACCTGTGATCTGAGGACTCAACCCTGAACTTGTCCTTGAAACTGTCCCTGAAGTGCTATCCACCTGAATCACTGAATCTGTAGAAGCTGTGCCTGTACCCTGTGATTCAGTCACTCCAGAAACCTGTGGACCTGATAGCTGCATCGAAGAAGCCTGTACCAACTGAGGTGTGGGAGCTGGTGTCTCCCCCTGCTCTAACTCCCTAGACTTCCTGAAGGCTCTCTCCTCATCAAACTTCACTTCCTGCCGGACAACAACTTTCCTCGGGCTAGGTAAGTAAAGCCGATAGGCCTTCGAAGTCTCGTCATATCCCACAAATATGCCTCTCTCTGCGGTGGGATCAAATTTCGTCCTCTTCTCAGAAGGGACGTGAGAGTAAGTCAACGAGCCAAATATGCGAAAGTGGCCCACCTTAGGCTTCTTGCCTGAATACATCTCCTCAGGAGTCTTACTCCCCACTGCCCTGTGAGGACTCCTGTTCTGCAGATAAACTGCAGTGCTACATGCCTCTGCCCATAGAAAGAAAGGTAACCCTTGATCATGAAGCATCGCTCTGGCTGCCCCCACAATCTACCTGTTCTTTCTCTCTGCTACTCCATTCTGCTCAGGAGTGTAAGGAACTGTCAACTGTCTCTGAATGCCCTCCTGTCTGCAGAATGCATCGAACTCCTTGGAGGTATACTCACCCCCATTGTCCGATCTCAACATCTGAATCTTCCTCCCCGTCTGTTTCTCCACAAGGGCTTTGAACCCTTGGAAGACTCTCAACACAAGTGAGGACTTCTTGCTCCTCAAGAAGTAGATCCAGGTCTTCCTGGAGTAGTCATCAATGAAGCTAATGTAGTACTCAAAACCTGTCAAAGACACTGATGACATAGGACCGCATATGTCAGAATGGATAAGATCTAGCACCCCTGCAGCTCTCGTGTCACTGCTCGGAAAAGCAGTCTTGGTGTACTTTCCCAAAGCACACCCCATGCACACATCACTCTGCTCAATGCTGAACTCCAGTAATCCTGTAACCATGCTCCTCAACAATCTGAGCGCTGGGTGATGTAGGTGGGCCATCCTCCGATGCCATAGCTCACATAGCTCACTGCTGCTGCTGTGTGCTAGAGTGCACTGTGGCTGAAACAAGAGCTTGTACAGCTTTCCACATCTGACTCCAATGTCCATGGCACTAGACATACCTGTAGCCCTGGGATACACCTGCACTCTCCCATCTTAAAAGCACACCCCAAGACCCCTGTCCTCAATGGTGGAAACTGACACAAGGTTCTTCTTCAGCCCAGGGACATACAACACATCCCTCAGAGTCATGGAACTCATCGACTCCCTCTGAAATGTAATGGTCCCCCGACCAACAGCTCTAACAACGGTGTTGTCTCCAAGGACAACCTCCACATCTCTACCTGTCTGAGATAGCTCTGAGAACATCTCTCGAGCTCCAGTCATGTGGCTCGAGGCTCCGCTGTCAATATACCAAGTAGTAGAGGTGGATGGACTCCCTTGATGACCTGCCAACAATGAATGCTCACTATCCATATCCATGTCTGTGCTGGTGGCTAAAGAGACTCTCTCTTTCTCCATCTGTCCAGCATATAGGGAAAACTTCCTCTGAAATGCATCACCAAACTCATCAACCTCTGCTGAGGCTGCTGTCTGCTGTCCCTGTCCCTTCTTCTTCTTCTTGCTTGGACACTGTGAAGCATAGTGCCCAAACGCCTAACATGCATAACACTTGATTTTACTCAAGTCTTTCTTCTGCCCACTCTGCTGCTGCTGCTTGGCCCCACCCTTCTTGGGACCCTTCTTCTTCTTGCCCTTAGCTGCCAAAGCCACATTCTCGTCATCAACCCCACTGTGAGATGTACTGCCCTGTACAAGACCTTTCCTAGTCTCCTCCTGTACAAAGTCATGCCAAAGTCTATCCCAGGTAGGTAGGTTCTCTCTGCCCACTATGGCTTGCACAAATGCACCCCAGGGCTTTGAAACCCCATTCACTGCTGTGCGTACAAGCTCTGTAGGGGCTACTACCTCCCCAACCGCTGCAAGTTCATCCCGAACTGCAGAAATCCTGGTAAGATATGCTGTGACTCCCTCACCCCTGTTCATCTTTATACTTTTGAGTTTCTCTTTGAGAACCATCTTCCTGTTCTCATTGGAACTCTCATACAAACTGATCAAGGCTGACCACATCAAGTGTGCCCTAGTCTTGCCTGAAATGTGAGGGATTATGTGGTCTTTAACTGCATCTAGAATGATCCTCCTAGCTTTACAGTCCTTCTTGTTGAAAGCTGATAGAGCTGCTGCATCTGCTGATGCGGGAATGACAACCGGGTTAGCTGTAGTGTTCCTAACTACATCCGACCATAACTCATTCTCCTCCAGTATCAGTAAAATTCTGGCCTTCCACGGCACAAAATTTCCTGTCCCATCCAGCCTATCCTCCAGTCTAAGACCTGTAGCCATCTCTACACCAACCCAACAAAGTGTTGCTCACTGACAGAAGGTAAAATACCAAAAATTTCTGAGATCTGAAAATTTCTGTGTGTCTGCAAACTATCACTGTTTTCTGCCCCCAAGCTCTGATACCATGAAGAAATTCTGCGTTTTACTGTTTGCTGGTTTATGTCAACATTTCGTGGTTTTCACAGACAGCCGGTTTTGCATTGGCTGTAGGTTACTTATGAAATTTTACTGAACAATTAAACACAGTAAAATACACTAACAGGCTGAAAAACACATTTAACAATCACACCATAAAATGATAGACTCAGAGATTTTTGGCCAAAATCAAGCCCTGGAAAAACCCCCACGGGGAAAACCAGTTAGAGAGAGAGAGAGAGTTTTTATTATGCTTCAGAAAAAATCAGACATTCAATTACAGTAAAAAAATCCAACTTATCTGAACCCAGAAAAATAACCCAGCAGTCTATCTCGGTTTTCGTGCTATTGCTGCCTCGATTTCTGTGCAAATTTTTCTTGAAAAACGTGCCAGAAATATCAGCAAATATCTGCCCTCGAAAACTGTGCCAGCACTCTCAGAATCCGTACTGTACGGACAACATTTAATGCTGCTGTACGACCTCGATTTATGTGCCAACAAATACAGAATGCTGCCTATTTTTTTTCTTGGAAACCGTGCCCAAAACCGTACAGTACGGATGGGAATAAATGCTGCCGTACTACTCGATTTTCGTTCCAACAATAAATGCAGGCCGTACACACCTCGGTTTCTGTGCAGCAATAAAGGCTCCTCGATATTCGTGCCCACTCGAAGTCTCTTCAGCAAGCTGCCTTGAAAATCGTGCCCACTCTCTCCTCTCTTCAGTTCTCTCTGCTCTTCTTCTCTCTTCTTCTCTCAAGAATGAAAAAGTGAAGTGTCTTGCCTCTCTCAACCCTTTTTGTCTAAACCCTAAGTGGGGATCTAATCCAATGGTGGAGAAAGATCCAATCCAATGGCTAAGATTCAATGAGAGTAAAAATCACATTTATTTAAATCACTTAAATAAATTTACTCACCCACTTAAATTTATCAAAAAGTGACTTTAACTTTATAAAGTCTCATTAAGTAGCTTTTAATGTGAGGGTCACCTTTTTCCCCTTTTCTAAGTGACTTAGGCAAAAAGTCACTTAGGGAACAAATTCCTAGGTACAAAACTAACACGCATCACTCCAATAAGCCCTAAGAAGGGTAGAATAAGTGCATAATGTTTTATCCCACTTGTCTTGTATTCAAATGAAGTGAGGATAGGTTTATTTATAGCCTCTCCTCTCACTTTACAAAAATATCTAGGCCGACATGCCTTTAAAATGCCAATTTGAAATTATAAAATGTCAACTTAAAATTATAACAAAAATAATATAAAATAATCCAGGCTATGAGTGACATGAGTATTTCACCCCCACAGTTTACCCAAAGGTGACTAAAATGGCTAAAAATAAGCAAATCACTCTAAATGAAAGGCGAGAGTGAGCTAAAGGGAGGGCGTCATGCCCCATCTAACCTCGACAATGCAGAAATTCCCTCAACGATCTCCCCAAACAAGCATAACGACCTGGCATGGAGGATGACATCATCATGAAAAATAACCAAAGGAGAGAGGGTGCCAATATGTAGAGTGACTAGGAAGGTGCATGGGGTGACTATGAAGAGAGACCAAGGTCTCACAACTGAAAGAAAGGTCATCAATGCAAAGAAACAAGTGTGGGTGTTGAGATTACAGCATCAGGAGTCATTCTCCAGTCTTGTAAGTAATAGCAAGACAGTAGGCTTGTGTAGTCCTACGAATATCCTCATCTGATTGAGGTGGTGATGTTGTAAAGTCTTTTAAGTAATAGCAAGACAGTAGGCTTGTGTAGTCCTACGAATATCCTCATATGGTAGAGGTGGTGATGCAGTAGGCTTGTGTAGTCCTACAAATATCCTCATATGGTTGAGGTGGACAGTAGGCTTGTGTAGCCCTACGAATATCCTCATATGGTTGAGGTGGACAGTAGGCTTGTGTAGCCCTATGAATATCCTCATCTGATTGAGGTGGACAGTAGGCTTGTGTAGTCCTATGAATATCTTCATGTTGTGAGGTGGTGTGCTTTACTATGTAAAGTAGATATACTATGTGGTGTATGGCTAGTCATGGTCAACATGTGCTAGAAGTCTCTTTTAGGGATTAGCTACCCCTAGAGTGATTTACTTTAGCATGTGACTATATGACCTGGGGCAATACATATGATCATAGGTTTGGAAATGATCTTATGAGTATGATATGATAAAGATGATTATTTAATGAAAACACATATGGACAATGCAGATATATTTAATATAAGCACAGAGATAAAGAGAGAATTTGAATTGCAGTTATGGTAAACAAGTTCAGTTAACTAAAAGGTTCAACTCCTTAAATTATGCAAATGGCTATTGGAAATAAACACTGATGGAGATGCACTAGTTCTGTTCAGTTACATTCAGTTATGTTTAGTTACATTAAGTTCAGTTCAGTTACACTCAATTGTATGCAGTTACACTCAGTTCCATTCAATAGCATGTAGTTCCATTCAACTCAGCTCAGTTAATTACTCAGTTAGAGTTAGTTAAATAATGGAAGGCGCATATCTTCATGTTGAAGATAATTATGGAGTGCCAGCTTGACACTAGATCAGTATGGGGTGCATGATTAAAGATGGATCAGTGTTCTAAGTGTTAACAAGTTGTTGCTACATGCAACCATTCTATTTTTGTTGTAAAACCTAATTTGACTTGTTATTAAAGTGCTTTGCACTTGGCAAGTTAGATATGGTGTTCCATTCGATCTCCACTCTCTGGTGCTCTCGGTGAAAGTAATCTGCTATTGTGTTGTAATCATTCTCTGCTACTAATCTATCATACTCTAAGATTGTTTGCTGGGTTTTTTATCCTCTGAATCAGTAGAGGGTTTTCCCAGGGTATATCTTGTGTTCTATGGTTTGATTTATGTCTTTGGATTATTGATGAGATTTATATGCACTGTTATTATGGATTAAAGTTTTAAAGTTCAAGTTTCTTCATATTTTGCTCAATCACTAACATGGTATCAGAGCAAGGGCGTACAAGAGCTTAGTTTGCGCAAGCAACTAAAGCCTACGTGATCTTGAGAAGTATTGAGCAAAGAGCTTGGAGCCATGGCATCGATCGCCATCCAACCGGAAGACCAATTTGAAGATACTTCCAAATTGAAGGAAAGAGTGTGAATCGTTCTCGAGGAGAATGATCTAGATGTTTACTTGAACTCTGTGAGTGAGGACTCTTTTTGCAGGGCGAATTAAAGAGCAAGTCAACATGCACTATTTCTGTCACTTTTTAGGAGAAATTTTGTGGAGACGTTTTGATCAATCCGTGAGGAATCAGACAAAATGGTTGAAAATCCACTTCCGAAATTGGCCGATTTAGCTTACTCGTGAGAATATTTCAAAAATCTGCAACTGTGTGAGAGATACGATCAGGTATTTGAAGATGAAATTCTCAGAATTCGTGTTATGGCCATTTTCTCAAAGTGGACCAATTGATGGAACAACCCCTAGAGTTGTAAGTTGGATATTATCATTATTCAATGGATCTTGTGTATAATGAGAGCCTCATAGAGTTGATATATTATCCAAAGAAGATGATGATCATTGGAAGAAGTTTTCTTTGAAAGAAGAACATTCGCTTCGGGTTGCATGGGATCTAGAATCTCCATGCATAGATTTGCTACCTCCTGCATGCACTCAAATTTGCAAAGAGATCAAGATCGAGGGACTACAGTAATCTCCACAAGGAAGCAGAGATCAAGAGGGAGCATGCAAAACAATAAAAAGATAAGTACCCAAATTTTTTATTATATGTTATTTAGATCTATATGCTTTTGAATGGTTTCATTACAGTCATATAGAGGATGCATGATTGATTCATGAGATATGAATGTTGGGCTGCATGATTATTTAATTATCATATGCTCTTATAAAATCAGATTGTGTTTTATTACAATCTGTATTCCTGGACTTGGAATTGTGTTTAGCATATACATTGTTGTTCCTATCTTTATTCGAATGTTATAAATCTCATGAGTCCAAATTTTGCGAGATGATATAAAGACTGATATAAGACTTATGTAGAAATGATACAAGGTTGAAAACATCATTCACAAAACATTAGATTTAGGGCAACATGATTGTTTCATAAACTGTGAACATAAGACTACATGTTTGGCTAGATAGAGGGCTTCATGCTTACCTCATGAGATATGAACATTGGGTTGTATATTTCTTTCATAAAAAATGAATTTTTGGACTGATATATGACTGATATAGGGCGACATATCAGTACATAAGATTATAATGGGTTATGATAAATCGGTTGGTCAATATCTGTACATAACTAAGTAAATCTTTATCAGTATCTTGAAAGTATTTCATGTGAATAAAATTCATGAGTATGAAATGGTTCTAACGATGAGAATAATTTGTCTTGTAGGGAAAATTAATATGCCCTTACCTACAAGTAAAGAAGGACATGAATGTGGAGTCATTCTAATGGCTGAGCGTGGAAGAGAACAGTTTGAGAGGTTCCTATGTCTCTTGGGAAGCAGACAAAATAGATGGCTTAATTATATTCTGATAGATGTGAAGACTCTTGAAGATATTCTATCTTACTTAGATTCATGTGTCAAATAAGAGCTTCATATATAGATGAGCAAGAGTCTCCGTGATGGAGGGCCCATATTATGATTCTCACATTTACATGGTGAGAGGGAGTTGCTAGTCTCACTAGCTCCTGAAGAACCAATATAAACTGGTTGATGTACCTCCTGTAAAAAAGGGAGATATGCATGATGCTCATATTCAGAAGGAAGTTGAGAACTGTATTCAAGAATATTGTTATGATTCTTATGATTAGTGGTGTGGCAGTCACCAGGAAAAATAAAATTCTTTGTTAAGGAAAAGGTGCAGTAAAAGAGCCTGAAGAGTTTCAAGATGATGGACTACAAATCCATGGCCACACATATGAAGGTAAATATGAAATTACATAATTCTTATTTCATATTTGGAGGATCTCAAGTCAGTTGAGATGTATTTGGTTAGTCACAGGTCCCAAGATTTGTTATGTGCTTTGCAGTTTGTATATAGACATGTACAAAGCATGTGTTGTGGTACCTACTTGGTACAAGTGTATGCGAACTCATATACATCTTGATCAGTGAAATAGAGTTTTAAAGATATATGAAATCTGACTAATATAGTGATCGAGAAAGATCACATATGTTGCTCTAGATAGAGCATGTTGAAAAGCAGTAAATCTTTTGAGGGTTCTAGTCATTTATATTTGAGACATGGTACATATCCATAAATGAGCAGCATTGCCAGCATTCTTTATTAAGCTTCTGTCCGGGACAAGCTTGGTATAGTACATAAGAACTCCTCTAGTTGAAGAGGGAGTATTGATGTGTCTTCATAGGCAATAGCAGATAAAGTCCCCACCAGTTAGTCATCGTACATGACTTAGGAAGCTAAGGGCTGTGATAGCTTGTGGAGAGAATCCACATGAGAAGAGACATGGTCAAAAGTCTCAGAGACTATTTATAGTCTAGACTGTTAGAGAATAGTTAAAACCTCTCGAAGAGGTAGTTGGGGTGTTGCAAATATAAAGAGAAGGATCACTGAGAAAGTGATCATGACTTGAAGAACATCACAAAGAATGGCATGCTTACAAAGAACTTCTCCAGATAACAGAAGATTCAAGAAGTCAACAAATGTTGAAGAGTGAAAGAAAAGATAAGTATTTCTTTTTGCATGTTATTACACATTTGTTATATAATGTTGTATGTGATGGATTTAAAAAAATCCATGGTTTCTAGTTTACAGAAACTTTATTCTGGATTGAATCCAGATGATGCTACTTTGTGTAAGTAGCTGGTTGGTCTTTGAGCAGACCTGTTGTGTTTTATGCTTACTACTAAGCATATGTTTGATTACCTTTGAGGTACATTAGAATAGGCTCTTTATTGTATTTGATACATGGCAGACCTATTATTTGATTGTGCTATCCAACTATTGTTTTAGCCTGAGATAAGTGATGTAATTACTGGATAGTACTACAAAAGTTAAGTGTATTGCGGGTAGTACTACAGAAGAAAGATGTATGTATGAGAGTACTACAAAAGCAAAATGTGTTTTGTGGATAGTACTACATACTGAGGAGTAGTGTAGCGTGGGATGCTACCTACTAGGGTGAAAGACTTGAGCCTACAATCATTAGGTGTTAATAGTCAAGCTTTCTCTAAAACCCTGTATGTGTTTATGATCAAACACATTCGAGATGAAGTTTTACTTCAATAAAGTCATGGTCATGAGTTCCAATACATAGGTACTGATGAGAAGATTGCAAATTTGTGACGAAGTTTATACACTTCCGAGATAAGCCTAGTATGGCAGAGAATGTCTCCCTTGCTGAGAGGGAGTGTTGAGATTACAGCATCAGGAGTCATTCTTCAGTCTTGTAAGTAATAACAAGACAGTAGGCTTGTGTAGTCCTACGAATATCCTCATCTGATTGAGGTGGTCATGTTGTAAAGTCTTGTAAGTAATAGAAAGACAGTAGGCTTGTGTAGTCCTACAAATATCCTCATATGGTTGAGGTGGTGATGCAGTAGGCTTGTGTAGTCCTACAAATATCCTCATATGGTTGAGGTGGACAGTAGGCTTGTGTAGCCCTACGAATATCCTCATACGGTTGAGGTGGACAATAGGCTTGTGTAGCCCTAGAATATCCTCATATGGTTTATGTGGACAGTAGGCTTGTGTAGCCCTACGAATATCCTCATATGGTTGAGGTGGACAATAGGCTTGTGTAGTCCTATGAATATCCTCATGTTGTGAGGTGGTGTGCTTTACTATGTAAAGTAGATATACTATGTGGTGTATGGCTAGTCATGGTCAACATGTGCTAGAAGTTTCCTTTAGGGATTAGCTACCCCTAGAGTGATTTACTTTAGCATATGACTATATGACCCGGGGCAATACATATGATCATAGGTTTGGAAACGATCTTATGAGTATGATATGATAAAGATGATTATTTAATGAAAACACATATGGACAATGCAGAGATATTTAATATAAGCACGGAGATAGAGAGAGAATTTGAATTGCAGTTATGGTAAACAAGTTTAGTTAATTAAAAGGTTTAACTCCTTAAATTATGCAAATGGTTTTTGGAAATAAACATTGATGGAGATGCACTAGTTCTGTTCAGTTACATTCAGTTATGTTTAGTTACATTTAGTTCAGTTCAGTTACATTCAGTTATGTTCAGTTACATTAAGTTCAGTTCAGTTACACTAAGTTCAGTTCAGTTACACTCAGTTGTATGCAGTTACACTCAGTTCCATTCAATTGCATGTAGTTCCATTCAACTCAGCTCAGTTAACTATTCAGTTAGAGTTAGTTAAATAATGGAAGGCGCATATCTTCATGTTGAAGATAATTATGGAGTGCCGACTTGACACCAGATCAGTATGGGGTGCATGATTAAAGATGGATCAGTGTTCTAAGTGTTAACAAGTTGTTGCTACATGCAACCATTCTATTTTTGTTGTAAAACCTAATTTGACTTGTTATTAAAGTGCTATGCACTTGGCAAGTTAGATATGGTGTTCCATTCAATCTCCACTCTCTGGTGCTCTCGGTGAAAGCAATCTGCTATTGTGTTGTAATCATTCTCTACTACTAATCTATCATACTCTAAGATCGTTTGTTGGGTTTTTTATCCTCTGAATCAGTAGAGGGTTTTTCTAGGGTATATCTTGTGTTCTATGGTTTGATTTATGTCTTTGGATTATTGATGAGATTTATATGCACTGTTATTATGGATTAAAGTTTTAAAGTTCAAGTTTCTTCATATTTTTCTCAATCACTAACAGTGGGGTCATGTGACGCAGTGATCAACCCCTAGGAGCCCTGAACACCAACACTAGGGTTAAAACCCCCAACAAAGGGCATTCAACAGTTCCATTAAGCCATAGTACTCCTAAAGGAAGGACCAAAAGGACCAACCATGACCACCACTACTTAATAACACCCCTCCTAGTTAGAAAAATGGCCTCTCTCTCCATGGGGCACATCTGAATTTGCGCTAGGTACAAGTTGTTAGGATTATTAATCCTCCTTTGACCATACTTTCTAGATTATTTAGCCTAACTTAGGAACCTTAATTAATTATTTGGGTCTTGGGTCCACTTGACCTAATGGGGCCACATGTACCAGTTACTAGAGTGTGGGGAACATTGCTAGAGGTTAATTGGCACTTACTACATATGCATGCATAAGTTTGGGCACCTCCTAGACCAATCCCTACATTTTAGGATCCATTGGGAGTCCTGACACCAACCTCCATCAGTTAGTTGGAGTTGGAACTAGTTAGTCTTAGTTAGCTTCCAGTTACTTTCAATTAGTTCACAATCGATTAGCTAGCGCTAGTTATGCATGGCTGCATGTGGAGTAGGTGCCTTTGCCCACCTACCACACTTAGTTGCACTGAGTTAACTATTTATTACTGATTGTATGAGTTGGTTGGACATCTGGGAGTTGATCTATTGAACTCCGATATTGATTGAGACACCATGAGTTAGGTAGTTAGTTAGGTACAGTCAGATCCAATTGGTAGATTTGAATTGCTCCCTAATGCATTCGAATTCTTCCATTATGTAAACTATTGTAACACCGGATTTAATTAATGACAATGATACTGTAAATTCCTGAGCAATACTCATGTGTTTCCTGTGTGGTTTGTTATGTTCAGTGTGTATTTTCATTCTCCTTTTACTGCAATTATAATTCAGAACTATATGCTTGAAGATCTAAATGGAACTTCAATTCTAATACAAGTGCAGTGTAACAGAGTGTTTAAAATTTAATTTGACTTAATGAGAATTGATAAGGTGGGTAAAATATTTAATGTGTCATTAAATATTTAAATTAAGTGCATTAAATTCATTTAATGTGAAAAAAGTGAGCATTAATGAGAAACTTAGATCTCATTTAGTCAAATTTTAATAATAGCCATTGATTTTGATGGAAGTGGTTACCTCAAACAAAAATAGGGAAGGCATTGAGATGACATTCATTATTACCCATGAGATTTGGAGAACAAGAGAACAAGAAGATAAATCGATTTTCATAGAGAGAGAGGCAAAACCCTTGCACAAAAATCAAGAGACGGCTAAGTATGAGCACAAACTCCAAGGTGAAGGGCATGGTTTTCTATGCACCGTACAACAACAGTAAATAACATAGAAATCGAGGTGACACCATATTGTACTAGACCGTACAACAACACGGATTTCAAGGTAAAGAACAACATGAATTTCGAGGTGGTGAACAACATTTAACGCTGTCAGTACATAATGGATTTTAAGGCAATGTATTGTTGTTTTTGCATAGAAATCGAGGAAGAAGTCAGGGGTAGAATTGTGCTGAGTTTGCACGCTTTTCCAGGCCGCATGTGAGGTTGTACAATTGTTTTGTGGGCACAGTTTTCGAGAAGGAATTTTGAAGTTCCAACAGGCCATAAAGAGATTATTTGGCACATATTTCGAGAAGAAATTGGTTGAGATAAGTATTGCTGTAATTTTTGTTAAATGTCTCTGAAGGAAATAAAACCTCTCTCTAAACAGGTTTATCCTTCAAGGTTTTATCCTGGACCAATTTGATTTGTTACATTGCACCTGTACCCACCGCACCTTCAGGCGTACTCTAGGGAGAGAGGGCCATTTTTTACCAGGAGTGGTGTTATCGAGCAATGGTGGTCCTGGCTGGGCCCTTTGGTCCATCCTTTAGGAGTACTATGGCTTAATGGCACTGCTGAATGCCCTTTGATGGGGTTTTTAACATCGAGGTTGGTGTCCAGGGCTCCTAAGGGTTGACCAGTGGGTCACATGGATCCATATCCAGTTTATGTGCTTTGGTGGCCTCTGCGTCAGCTACGAGACATCCGTATACTTTCGCAGCCACTTTGGACATCCTCCTAGCCCTTTAGTCAGTGGGCACCTGCTCTCCCTGGCCTTATCTCTTCAAAGGAAAGCCACCCTCCATGCCAGTCCTTTTGATGCTTTGAGGATGGCATTGAGGGATTTTACAGCATTCTAGGGGTTAAATGGGGTATAACACCCTCCCTCCAGCTCACTCCAGCCTTTCGTTCGGAGTGATTCGCTTATTTGAGCGTATTTTGGCACTTAGGGGTAACAATACCCTAGGTAGCCTGCCTTGAGCCTACGTGAGGCCATATTTTATTATTATTTTGTTTTAATTTTAAGTGGACATTTTATAATTTCAAATTGACATGTTATAAGGGATGTAGGCTTAGATATTTTGTAAAAAGTGAGTGTGATATCATATAAATAGATCTCCTCACTTTCATTTTAAAGATAAGACTTATGGGATAATACACTATGCATTTGTTTTACCCTTGCTAGGGCTCTTTGGAGAGATGTGCCCCTCTTGAGGAGGTTTTTCTAGGTTAATGCAAGCCGCTTTCTGGCAATCCTTTGGTGAAATTCTTTGCTAGGTGATGTTCTAATTTGTTGGATAAACACGAGCACTTGCAGGTGAGGATTCTTATCTTTTTGTTTGAATGTTGGTGGATGTGTACGTTCGTGACTAAATGGTAGCCCTAGTGCTGCATTTTCTCTTGGAATAGGCCATTACCAGCTTTCTTGTCACCTTAGCAAGCTGAGGTATGCCTCCTTGTGAGGGTCCTCTAGGGTTTTTACCTCAGTTTTCTAGGCTAGTTGTTTGACCTATGATCCCTTCTTCTCTAGGTTGGCCATCCTCCCTAGATGCCCTAGGTTGGGTAGGGCTTTGCTAGGCTAGATCTCCTTTTGTTTGCACACATTCTCTTTTCCCAAACCTAGTCAATAGGGTTAGATAGATTGCATTTTACATGATAGATTAGTGTTATTTTAGGTCTGCATTTTTATATCAAAAACTCTAATATANTATAGGGAACCCTAAAAATATAGAAATTCCTAAAACCTAAATTTTGCCCTAAAAAGGCCCTAAAAGAACCCAAAAACGTAGCTTTTTTACTCCCCTAACCTCCCCTACAACCCTCCTTTCCTCCCTTATGCCTGCTAAACAATCTTTAGGCTGCCCTTCTCCTCTCCTTCATCCACGCACGGGTCTGCTGCTATTGGCATGCGGTCACTTCTTTCACCTCTTACACCTTGGTCTCTAGTTCTCTATCCTAGGATACCCTTTCCCATCTGATTCCCTTATCCCTTCCTTTACCCATACCTTGGGGCTGCCCTTACAGTGGCATCCCTCCTGGATTATGGTTTACTATTCTTATCTCTGTACGCCATACCTTTCATCCCTACATATGAACTAACTACTGGTTAGAGGGTCACATAGATTGTTTATGTTTGTCATTGAATGAAGAACTAATCTACTAATTTATGCATCTGCTATATTATGAATGCTTACTGAAATGCACGAGATCTGAAACATTGTATTTTCAGCTGCTAATGGACTTTGGTATGCTCACATAAAGTCTGGAACTGATGATCTATCTATGTATAACTACTACTGTCAGAAAACGTTCATAATGAATGAGCGACACAAGCTACCCATGTTGCTGCATATTATTAATGACTGATACATACTGCTGTACTTGCTAAATACACACGTAAAAATCATGTTTTAACACATAACTAATGGTGTTTGTTTCTTGTGATGAGATGATAACTACTGCTGCCTTGGGTTGTTATTAAACTTCATATGAGAACGCTACTTTAATGACTGTTAGCTTATACTGCTGTACTTAAATAATTGTTTGGTGGTGACATATACTTATGGTTACATATCACACTTGTGTATAATATTAGTTTTATATATTGCAAGTGAATGGCACACTAGTGGTGATCCTAATGCTAATAATGCTTGTTTTCAGACTTGACACATCAGTGAGGTAAACAAATAATAGTTGTTATTACTTATGCAACAAATCTTTTAATACTTGAACGGACTGATATATACTGCCATACTTATGCATACACCATTGTTGCACATGATTGGTTTTGGTTAATCAGGAATGGATATATTGCTGCTAGTTCCTATGTATTTCAATTGCAACTAATCTTATTTGTGATAACTATACTAGTATACTCTCTATACACACACAACTCTTTGAATTGACTCCATAAGGCACTGTTCGCTAACATCCTCGATAGAGAATATTTTTTGTGTTTTAATGTCTTCTCATAGGTATCATAGGGCTCTCTCCTAGGAGGTTTAGGCTTCCGAAGCAGTTGGGAGAAGTTGACTAAGGTGACATTGGTCACTTCATCCTCACATGCTTACCGGTGGCTTGGACTGCCATTTCAACTGGTAACATGGTAAAAAATCACTGAGTCAATTTTGTGTGTGTGTGGCTGTCATAAATTTCTGAGTTTGAAAGTGTTGCTGTCTTAAATTTTTGACTTGTTTAAAAGTTGAAAAATTTCCACGTATTTTAAGAAAAAGTTAATTTTCATGTATGTAATGTGATTTTACATGTATTGGGTTTGGGCATTAAGCTTCATGTGAAAAACCAAACTTGAAACTGGGTTGGGAATGCAAAAATTTTCACCAAAAACTAGTGAACCCTGTGAAACAGATGTTGGAATAGGTGAACCTATACTCTGAGAACCTGAACCTGTAGACTGTGTCCCTAAACTCGAAGTAGCTGTAACCTATGGACTAGTCACCGCTGATATGTGTGACCCTACACTCTGAATAGTTTGACTCTGAGATGTGCTCACCTAAGGTGTGGAAGCCTGTTGCTCCCCCTGCTTTGAGTCTCGAGGCTTCTTGAAGTCCCACTCCTCCTCAAATCTCACCTCCCTCCTCACAACAACTTTCCTCTGTGATGGAAGATATATGCAAAAGGCTTTCGAAGTCTTGTCATACCCCACAAAGATACACTTATCTGTAGTGGGCTCTAACTTTGTCCTCTTCTCAGAAGAGACATGAGAGTACGTCAAACAACCAAATATGCGAAAGTGGCCTACCTTAGGCTTCTTTCCTGTGACATCTCCTCAGGAGTCTTACACCCCAAGGCTCTATGGGGACTCCTGTAACCTGTTTTGAATCTATACAACTTTGCTACACGCTTCGGCCCAAAGAAAGAAAGGAAGACTTTGATCATGAAGCATCACTCTCGCTTCTCCCACTATGGCCCTGTTCTTCCTCTTCGTAACTACATTATACTCTAGAGTATATGGGACTGTCAACTGTCTCTGGATGCCTTCCGGTCTACAAAACTTATCAAATGCATTGGAGGTATTCTCACCCCCATTATTTGATCTCAACACACGAATCCTCCTCCCTGTTTGGTTCTCCACAAGAGCTTTGAATTCTTGGAACCTCTGCAAGACTTCCTTCGACTTCTTGCTCTTCATAAAGTAGATCCGGGTCTTCCTCTAGAAGTCATTGATGAATGTAACATAATACTCATAACCAGTCAAAGAGATAGATGACATCTGACCGCATAAATCTAAATGTATCAAATCAAGTACTCTCGTTGATCTAATGTCATTGCTAGGAAAAGCCTCCTTGGTATACTTTCCCAAAGCACACCCTCTGCACACATCACTATGTTCTATGCTAAACTCAGGAAAACGTGTCACCATGTTCCTCAACATCCTAAGAGTTGGATGATACACGTGATACACATGAGCGATCCTCCTATGAGCCATCCTCAGAGCTGGATGATGTTTGCCAAAGCAAGCTGAGGTTGAAACAAGAGCTTGTACAACTTCCCACATTTGACTCCAATCGCAAAAGAAGTAGATGGACCCGATCCCTTGGGAAAAACGTGCACAAGTTCATCAAGGAAGTACACTCAAAGTCCCTTGTCCTCGATTGTGGAAACTCAAATCAAGTTCTTTTTTAGCCCATGGACATACAAGACATCCCTCAAAGTCATGGGACTCATAGCATCCTTCTGAAAGGTAATGGTCCCACGTCCAATTGCTTTGACAATCGTTTAGTCCCCCAACACTACCTCCACATCCAAGCCAGTCTGTGTGAACTCAGAAAACATCTCCTGTGCACCTGTCATATAGCTCGAAGCACCACTATCAATGTACTAAGTGCCAGTGGTGGTGGATGCAGTCAAAGAATGGCTAGTCAACAAGGAATACTCTCTCATTTTCCACATCTGTGCTGTTAGTGGAAACTCTCTCTCGAGAAAACTCTCTCTCAAATCTAGTTGCATACTCCTCAATTTCAAGTGAAGTTGTTGTTTGTTGTTGCTTCTTCTTGTTCGGGAACTTTCTAGCATAGTGCCCAAACTTTTGGCAAACAAAGCACTTGACTTTGCTCATATATTACTTCTGTCCACGTTGCTACTTGGCCCACCTTGCTTGGGACTCTTCCTAGACTTCTTCTTCCCCTTGGCTGTCAAAGCCACATTCTCCTCATCCTCCTTACTATTGGAAGAGCTCCCCTACACATATCCTCTTTGGGTCTCCTCTTGAACAAAGTCATCCAAAAGACGATCCTAAGAAGGCATGTTCTCTTTGGCTACAATGACCTCCACAAAAGTTGACATGGCTTGGCCATGCCATTCAAGGCAACCTGCACTAGCTCACTGCCCTCAACCTTCTCTCCAATTGCACCTAGCTCATCTCTCACATGTGTGATCCTAGTAAGGTAAGATGTCACACTCTCAGCTTTGGGCGATCCCTATACAGAATTGTCCGGTTCGGTGCGAAACCGACCATTTCTTGCTCATGATGGTGGTTCGAACTGGCTAGGTGCCTAAATTGGTTGGATCGGCCGGATTTGCCAGAATCGAACCGGTTCTGATAACACTGGGTTAGGCTCATTAAACCGTGGCATATTCCTTAATATTGGTCATTGTTTGCCTTGAATGCATACATAAAGACCCCTTAGAGATGCATTCATTGACTCATCATGCCAAGTAGATTGGTTTTTGGTTAGAGGTATTCACTCATACTATTGAATACTAACAATGAAGTGATTTCTTTTGGAGGCCCATTTACATATATGTTCTACTTAATGCACCTAAGAAGTTGTTGGAGCTTATTGGCATGGTCAATCAACTTGTGACGGTTGGTCAAGCTAATTAACTCAATATTTTATTATTGTTGAACTCTTCTCAAAGAGTTGGTTACATGAGAACCGTTTTTGTTTTGTTTCCCTTGCAAAGAAAACTGGATCTAACACTAATTTGCTTTTCTTAGAAAAATTGGTTGAGCAAATAGTGGATCTAGAAAGGGAAATTATTATTTTATTTCTCTCGTCACTTTAGAGGAGGATGGTTTTTTTGAGACACTTCACCTTGTAAATATTTTTTGGTTCTTGTGGAGACTAATGAAGATTATGGTATGCTTCCTTGATGCTTGAATGATTCTTGAGGATTTTGATTGTGATGGTGCATACATGGAGTATTTCTTGTATGGTAATTTTTTGCAATTGAATTTGTCATTGATGATAGGACTATAGAATAGGGTTGTATCATTGTAATGTATCTTTGTTGTAAGAAGTTTGTTTATAACCACTTGATTATGCTCTCTTGGTATGTTATTAGGAAGAATGGATTATGTTAGTTTTGTACCTAGGAATTTGTTCCCTAAGTGACTTTTTGCCTAAGTCACTTAGAAAAGGCAAAAAGGTGACCCTCACATTAAAAGCTACTTAATGAGACTTTATAAAGTTAAAGTCACTTTTTGATAAATTTAAGTGGGTGAGTAAATTTATTTAAGTGATTTAAATAAATGTGATTTTTACTCTCATTGAATCTTAGCCATTGGATTGGATCCTTCTCCACCGTTGGATTAGATTCCCACTTAGGGTTTAGTCAAAAAGGGTTGAGGGAGGCAAAACACTTCACTTTTTCATTCTTGAGAGGAGAAGAAGAGAAGAGAGCTGAGGAGAGAGTGGGCATGCATATCGAGGAAGCTTGCTGAAGAGTATTCCAGTGGGAACGAATATCGAGGAGTCACTTTTACTGCTGCACTAAAACCGAGGTAGTACGACTAGCATTTATTGCTGGCACGCATTTCCAGAAAGGGTACGGCTGCATTTATTGCAGACATGAGTATCGAGGAAGAAGTACGGATTCTGTTCAGTTCAGTTTTGGGGCACGATTTTCAAGAAAATCAGGCACAGATTTCGAGGAAGAAATCTGGCACATTTCCCGAGAAATACATCACGATTTTTGAGGCCATACGGCTGCATTTAATGCAGTCCGTACAGTACGGTCTTTGACTGTTTTTGGCACTGTTTTCAAGGGCAGCATTTAATGCTCTTAGGCACAGAAATCGAGGTCTGTTAGTGGCTGTTATTTCTGCACATTTTTTTTCGAGAAGATTTATGCACGAAAAACGAGGCAGCTTTGCACAGAAATCTAGACAGTCTGCTGGGTGATTTGCGTTGGTTGAGATAAGTTGATTTTTGATTGTAAACGAATGTCTGATTTTTTCTGAAGCATAATAAAACTCTCTCTCTCTCTAACTGGTTTTCCCCGTGGGGGTTTTTCCAGGGCTTGATTTTGGCCAAAAATCTCTGAGTCTATAATTTTATGGTGTGATTGTTAAATGTGTTTTTCAGCCTGTTAGTGTATTTTACTGTGTGTTTAATTGTTCAGTAAAATTTCATAAGTAACCTACAGCGAATGCAAAACCGTCTGTATGTGAAAATCACAAAATGTTGACATAAACCAGCAAATAGTAAAATGCAGAATTTTGTTCATGGTATCAGAGCTTGGGGACAGAAAACAGTGATAGTTTGCAGACACACAGAAATTTCAGATCTCAGAAATTGTTAGTATTTTACCTTCTGTCAGTGAGCAGCACTTTGTTAAGTTGGTGTAGAGATGGCTACAGGTCTTAGACTGGAGGATAGGCTGGATGGGACAGGAAATTTTGTGCCGTGGAAGGCCAGAATTTTACTGATACTGGAGGAGAATGAGTTATGGCCGGATGTAGTTAGGAACACTACAGCTAACCCAGTTGTCATTCCCGCATCAGTAGATGCAACAACTCTATCTGCTTTCAACAAGAAGGACTGTAAAGCTAGGAGGATCATTCTAGATGCAGTTAAAGACCACATAATCCCTCACATTTCAGGCAAGACTAGGGCACACTTGATGTGGTCAGCCTTGATCAGTTTGTATGAGAGTTCCAATGAGAACAGGAAGATGGTTCTCAAAGAGAAACTCAAAAGTATAAAGATGAATGGGGGTGAGGGAGTCACAACATATCTTACCAGGATTTCTGCAGTTCGGGATGAACTTGCAGCGGTTGGGGAGGTGGTAGCCCCTACAGAGCTCGTACGCACAGCAGTGAATGGGGCTTCAAAGCCCTGGGGTGCATTTGTGCAAGCCATAGTGGGCAGAGAGAACCTACCTACCTGGGATAGACTTTGGGATGACTTTGTGCAGGAGGAGACTAGGAGAGGTCTTGTACAAGGCAGTACATCTCATAGTGGGGTTGATGACGAGAATGTGGCTTTGGAAGCTAAGGGCAAGAAGAAGAAGGGTCCCAAGAAGGGTGGGGCCAAGCAGCACCACTAGCAGCAGCAGAGTGGGCAGAAGAAAGACTTGAGTAAAATCAAGTGTTATGCATGTTAGGCGTTTGGGCACTATGCTTCATAGTGTCCAAGCAAGAAGAAGAAGAAGGGACAGGGACAGCAGACAGCAGCCTCAACAGAGGTTGATGAGTTTGGTGATGCATTTCAGAGGGAGTTTTCCTTGTATGCTGGACAGATGGAGAGAGAGAGAGTCTCTTTAGCCACCAGCACAGACATGGATATGGATAGTGAGCATTCATTGTTGGCAGGTCATCAGGGGAGT
>LPNX010598277.1:541986-560423 GCA_001517045.1 Pseudotsuga menziesii
TTCATGATAGGTCGAAGCACATTGAGATCAGGTACCATTTCATCCGTGATTATGTTCAGAGTGGGGCAGTTGAGCTACAGTATATATCCACTGATGAGCAGGTAGCAGACATTCTGATTAAGTCTTTGGGGAGGGGGAAGTTTGTCTTCTTCAGAGATAAGTTGGGAGTGGTGCAGAACACCTTCCTCGGTAAGAGGGAGTGTTAGTTTTGTACCTAGGAATTTGTTCCCTAAGTGACTTTTTGCCTAAGTCACTTAGAAAAGGGAAAAAGGTGACCCTCACATTAAAAGCTACTTAATGAGACTTTATAAAGTTAAAGTCACTTTTTGATAAATTTAAGTGGGTGAGTAAATTTATTTAAGTGATTTAAATAAATGTGATTTTTACTCTCATTGAATCTTAGCCATTGGATTGGATCTTTCTCCACCGTTGGATTAGATTCCCACTTAGGGTTTAGTCAAAAAGGGTTGAGGGAGGCAAAACACTTCACTTTTTCATTCTTGAGAGGAGAAGAAGAGAAGAGAGCCGAGGAGAGAGTGGGCACGCATATCGAGGAAGCTTGCTGAAGAGTATTCCAGTGGGAACGAATATCGAGGAGTCACTTTTACTGCTGCACTAAAACCGAGGTAGTATGGCTAGCATTTATTGTTGGTACACATTTCCAGAAAGGGTATGGCTGCATTTATTGCAGACATGAGTTTCGAGGAAGAAGTACGGATTCTTTTCAGTTCAGTTTTGGGGCACGATTTTCAAGAAAATCAGGCATAGATTTCGAGGAAGAAATCTGGCACATTTCCCGAGAAATACAGCACGATTTTTGAGGCCGTACAGCTGCATTTAATGCAGTCCGTACAGTACGGTCTTTGATTGTTTTTGGCACTGTTTTCGAGGGCAGCATTTAATGCTCTCAGGCACAGAAATCGAGGTCTGTTAGTGGCTGTTATTTCTTCACATTTTTTTTCGAGAAGATTTATGCATGAAAAACGAGGCAGCTTTGCACAGAAATCTAGACAGTCTGCTGGGTGATTTGCGTTGGTTGAGATAAGTTGATTTTTGATTGTAAACGAATGTCTGATTTTTTCTGAATCATAATAAAACTCTCTCTCTCTCTAACTGGTTTTCCCCGTGGGGGTTTTTCCAGGGCTTGATTTTGGCCAAAAATCTCTGAGTCTATAATTTTATGGTGTGATTGTTAAATGTGTTTTTCAGCCTGTTAGTGTATTTTACTGTGTTTAATTGTTCAGTAAATTTCATAAGTAACCTACAGCCAATGCAAAACCGGCTGTATGTGAAAATCACGAAATGTTGACATAAACCAGCAAACAGTAAAACGCAGAATTTTCTTCAGATTACATGTCATGTATGTGGTTGTATGCCTCTCTTTCATTGCAAGTACATTAGTGTAGTTTTCCACTTATGATCCCATATGCCCAATAGTTTATAGGCACTAATACTACCATCAATCATCTTTTAATTCTATATCCTTGAAACTTTGTTTTGCTAGAGTCTTTTTTCCTTGACCTTTCACTCTAAACCTTTAGAAATCCTAGTCTTTGGGAAGCCTCCTTTGTGTTAGAGGACAACTAGCACTAAAGAGTATAAGAGGGTATTGAGGTGATAGTGCCCCCCCTCTTAGCTCAACCTAGGTTCACACATGTGCTTTGGGACTTCATCACAAGAGGTCTGAATTTGAGTTGTAATAGGGAGTGGGACTAGTGGTGGTCTTACTCTTACTCTTAAAAACAACGAGGTCTTAAGATTAATATTGTATTGTTAGTGTTTTATTGAAGTCATGGTTTAAAATGTCCTTATGTTTCATATAAAATGTCATGTTGTGGTCATGTCCTACTCACCCAGAACATTAAAAGGTTAGGTAGGAAAAGGTGTTAAGTATGAGAAGTAGTAAAAAAAATTAAAACAATTGATTCCTAATCTATACAAAGGCATATATTTCTCTGTTTAAGTCAGGTTCAAGTTTGGGATGTTATCTATTTTAAGTACAATAGCACACAACAAAATTTCTTGTTTAATTGATTATGTTCTTGTCATGTTGTTGATTTTGCCTCTTGCTTTCCTTTGTGCTGACTTGTTTCTTGACATGGTTCAGGTTCCTGGGTTGCCTTTTTAGAATTTTTTTTTTGATGATGTTTTTCTCTGAGATTTTTGAATAAACTAGATTTTTGCAACTGAACCATATCTTTTGAGATGAAAATTCACTGTTTTATATGATCATCGTACAAGTTTGTCAACCACTAATTTCCCTTTTGAGCTTATAGTGTAAATACATTAATCATCCCTTATTGGATGAGCCTTCAGTATGGGGCATGCATTCCCGTAGTAGAAAGTTGAGTGCGAAAAACAAGTTCTGAGGCCAGTTCACTTTGTAAATCTTATATTTGAGGACTGCAACTTTCCCAGTTAACTGTTATTCTTTTCAGGAACCAATCTTTGTAAGTAGTATTTCTCTGTGATTGTGTGTCTCATCTTGGCGTAGTTTGATTTCATTTATGGATCCTTGGGTTGTTTTATATTATTTTCATTAGAAGGTTCATATCTGGAGATTATGTGTGCACTGAAGTTCATTATTGATATTCCTTTTAGAGTAGGAAAAAGGTAATGTACAGTGATATCTGCTAATGTTCATTTTTCTTGAGAAAACATGCATGACTATCATATGTAAATGAGGATTTTGCGTCATGATAATAGTTGAGGATTCCAGTCTTCATTCACACACTCAATTTGACATCTATCAAGAGATTGCAAATCCCTCTTTGGCAAAGAAAATTTGTTAAAAAAAAGGATGATTCTTTTATGCTACCATCTAAGCCACATGGTGAATATCTATGACAAATCAGAATACTGTCAGTAGTATTGCTACTAAAACCTGATCAAGGAATAATACCTCCCATTCTTAGTTATCAGCAACCTAGGATCTATATGGATCAGTGGAATACACCTAGAAAACCCATATTTGAGAATTAAACACTTAGACAATAATGACTTCTTTGGCGTTTTTTGTTGTTGTCCATGTTTGAGAATTGAACACTTATATTGCTATAAATTTTCTTGCCCTGTGTTGTCAGGCTTGAAAACTATATAGTGTTTCTTTGTGAATCTTTCATTGCTGATATATTTGTGTAGATAGAGATTAATGTGTGCTTGGCTGTGTAGGTATATGGGCAGGGATGAAAACTGTCCGTTATTTTGATGGCAAAACCTATGAATGGGTTGGAATAAGCCAGCAGCGTAGTTTTATGGATAAGGTAAGCACTGTTTCAGTTATGCAAGTGTGGTATGTTTCTGTTTTGTTATTCAGCGATCTAGAAAGGTTATGTTCTCAGAGAAGATTTTATTCCCTCCTGTTTCGTTCAAACTTTCAAACAAATATTATCATAAACAGAACTGGAATTGCCAAAATTTCAAATCAGCCTGGAGCCTAGAAAAACTTGCCCTATGAAAAAATACATAAAAGTTACAAGTTTAATCTCTCTCTCTCTCTCTCTCTCTCTATATATAGACCATTAGGTAATAGACACCAAATATGCAAAGTTCATGTATATAGCCTATAAGGGTGAATATAGGAAATTGACACTCATTGTGACACATATGTGAACCAAAACACATAAACATCGAGACTCTAAATGGCTTCTAGAGTCCAAAAATATCATACTACAAAATTCACTACAACATATCATCAAAATCATCCCCTAAACTGGGAGCCTCATCATCACAAATCAATCACGTAGAAACCTTTAATATGCTACTTTCCTGCAATCCTTGAACCTATGAGATGTATAAGAGAAAGATTGCATTGTTTTATTTCATATAGTACTTAAATGCTGAAAAACTGTAATAGTCTGCTGAAACTGGAAAAACACTTCAATTTCTACTTTTGTTGTGTCAGAGTCTGAGACTGTTACCAAACATCCTGAAATGGGATCCCACTTGTAACTTGTGATGTAAAAAGTTTAATTCAATGTTGATGATATGTAAAAGGTAAATATCAACATCAACTTCAACAATTTAATATTAAAAGTAATATACAAAATCAAACCAGAAGGATTCTCTTGACTGACGACAGGACATTAGAGGGAAAAGGGGGCATCATTATAGTGGTAAATTAGGGTTTTGGAAAGGGGGCACCCTTTTTTCCTTTTTCTTTTTGTTTCTTTCCTCATGTGTCGATAGGTCAGAATGGTCATTTTGACCGGTTTTCTGAACTCATTGATTCAGACAGGAATTGGTTCTGGTTGGTTTTTTTTAATCAGACCTGGACTGGTTTTCGCTGAAATCAGTTTGAAGAAGTGTCTGAACTGTAACAAATCTGTTTGGCCATAGTTCAGAGTGGTTAGCTCGACTGTTTTTCCGAACTCGTTGATTCAGACAGGAATTGGTTCTGGTTGGGTTTTCTAATCACTGGACTGGTTTTGGCTCAAACCAGTTTGAAGAAGTGTCTGAACTGTGACAAATCTGTTTGATTGTTTATAGGTCTTCTCAATGGAACATCTCACATTTTCTATGAATTGGCATCTTAAAGTATATTCCCCAAACATTTTAGCCATCTTTTTTCATTTGTTAGGGACACATTAATATTATCTCGTTTTAATCTGCCCCTTTTTTATATAATTCAATGGTCTCAACAGTTATCCTATTGTTAGTGTAATTTGTACATGTGGCTAAGACACATTCATATTTATTATTATGTATTTGTAATTATGTATAAGGTCATATTCATTTCATTTATTGTTTACTTGGTTTATGGTGAAGGCTGACCTGGTCAAACTTGATATGTAGGCTCAATAACCCTGTTGGGCTGCACACCCTTGTTTTATGGGCCCTTAAGCCCCTCTTGAAGGGAGGCCTCCCTTGAATGGTGTATAAATATTAAATACAAAACTCAAGTTCTCATTTATATCATCTCACCTTGTGATCTTTTTGATTTGAAATACCAAGTGTTATAAGCTTAAGGGCATCTAACTTTGACGTTTTTGTCTCTTGTGATTGGCTTTCTCTTAGGTGCACACTGCATTATAACAAATTTAAATACAATTGTAATAATAATAATAATTAATACAGTTAGGTTAATGAAAAGTCAAAGGGCACATACCCCTTCACCTCGTGACCAGTCAATGCATATAAGTACACCATCACGAGGTTTGTTGTAATCAATCACCATTCAATCGATTTATATTATTCAGTATTTTACATTGCAGAATTTTCTGTTAAACAACACTTCCACTACATTGGTATCATAGCCAATTGTGGGTTAATTACGCCTAACCCTTACATTGTTATAATGTTATTCCATACAACAACCACTCTTTTGTGCAATTGTTACCAGCCAATTGATCAGCACAGCTGTTAGTACAAGTTCGGCTCTCAGCTATCAGTCTATACTTAAGTTGTATTCAACAATCTGTCCTACATGCCGCTTATTCTGCTGAAATCTGTACAACCATTAATTTTTCTAGCCACCAGTTCGGTTATCACTGTACTGTGCGCCTTCACTCATCAGCACAAATCCGTACGCTGTGGATTCCATACACTGCTGCCACTGCATCCCGTACAATTACAGCATATCTGTGATTCTGTACAACACATCAATCTGTACCATACTTCCGTACATAAATTTAAATTGATTTCCATACAAGTTGCATTGCCATTTCGTACGTTGCTGTCTGTAGTTGTACAGTCCGTTGCCATCCTATCTTCACCGTTTGTATAGCTGCCGATTTCTCTCAGTACTGGTAGCTTCTCTATCGCTCGTACAATCCACAACATACAATCATTCCATACAACTGCCATTTAAGACATTTTCATGATTTTTCATATAGTCGCACCCTTCCATCGTTTTTAATTTTTTTTGCCTTGCCCCTTTTCTAAGTCGGCCTATTAAGATTTCTTCTAATTTGGATTATAAGTAGCTTACATTAAAAAGGTGTTAAAAGCTTTATTTTTTTAGTTACTTTCCATATTTTATTAGAAAAACATTTAAAGTGGGCCCCACAAGAAGCCATTAGCAAAATGGGTATTCAAGAATCACAAATAGAAGGGAAAATTGGCAGAATAATAGAAGAGATGTCTAAAACATTTAGAGACAATCTTAACAAGATAGCGGAAACATTTAGAGAGTCTTAACAAGATAACAAAAGAGTCTGAGTCTTGATGGCAAACCCTATTAAGATCAAGAAACGATAACGGAGATGAAACAATGAAGATAATTAATGAGCATAGAGGAAGTATTGGCCAATCCATTGAAAGACGAGATGAGTTGATGATCGAACCAATTATCTACAATGATTTGTCAATAAGTCTAAACCTCTCAATCCTAGAAAATGAAATCACTGTAGAATACAACTCGTTTTTGGACAATGATGAAACACCACAAAATGTATCGCTATCATCTAGTTCATGCATACTACCAAATAGTAATGATGGTAATGTGTCGCAAGGGGGAAATATTACTAAAACAAAACAAAATAAAAGTACCCACAAAATATGCCCCATCTCATCTTAGGAGGGCCGATGAAATCAAGGTTCTAAGGAAAGAGCCACAAAAAATGACAATTCCACCTACAACTAAGATAAAAAAATCATAGCCTTTGACACTGAAGCTCAAGCGAATTGTAAAAAATAAAGAACTAACAATCTTCATGGATTTTGGTAGTACTCATAGCTGTATAGACATGTGTTGCTAAATAGTTAATCCTTTTTATGTACCCCACCAAGGACTTTATTGTAGTAAATTTTCCTTTGAAATCCAAACTAGGGCTGAATAGTATATTTAATTTGTTACTAGAAACCACACATGAATTTCATTTACGAGTATTGTCGGAAATAAAATTCTGAGAAACATCCACAACATCACATAAACATAGACACTGTATTTTGGGTATGGAAACCTTCGGATAAAACCCGAGATGGGAAAACCGGTGCAACAATAAGATATAGAATTTATATTATGAAGATATGGAACTTTTACAACCAACAAATAAATCACCCAACCTGGCGAAACGAACCTCTGCAGAAACAATGGACAAGTCCAGCAACCCAACACACCCCCAGCGCTTAGCATGGCCCCTGTGTCAGTAGTACAACCTCCTTTGCGTAGATGTATGGATTTGTATGGCGCTGGAGTCATCCTTTATAGATTTCGTACGGTTGTACAACTGCCTCCTGCCGTATGGTACGGCTGCCCTCTGCGTGCTTTTGTGTATGGCATCTAACTCAGCCTGGAACCTCAGTGAATCGGTCGGGTAGATTCTCCTTCGTCTTTTCAGTAAATTCCTCCCCCTGACTTCTCTTTGTCTGTATCTCACCTGTGTACGTGTCCTCTCCACCAAATCTCCTTTTAACTCAATGGCTAAGTGAAAACCCTAACCCTCACTACGGATCAATGGCCAAGATTAGATTAGCCATCACTTAAGTTTATTTCACTTTTCACTTTATAAAAGTGATTCCATTAAGTCAAAATCAAATTAGAATTATTAATGTATTTTCTTAAGTCCAAACTTAGGAAAATCACATTAAATACATTTGGCTTCCTGTTTAATGTCTTCCTAGCATGCAAGGACACATGCAATGCTAGAAGACCTTCCTTCTTGTCGCTTTCTAATAATTGTGAAGGTTGTTGATGGACATTAGGTCGACAACATAGGATGATGTCATAAAATACATGTTCAAATACAAGAACTAGAATTACAATCAGGATTCTATGCGCTACCACTCGATGAGATGGATATGGTGCTAGGTGCAAAATGGTTGATACAATCGGGCACTTATACCACCAACCTTGCAGAACCATTTATGGAGTTTAACTGGTAAGGCCAACATTATAAATTATATGGTATTGAAGGGTTTGATCTCAAGAAAGGTGAACTATAATTAATGTCAAATGTACAAAAGTCCCATACGAAGACATAACGGAAGCAAGGCAAGCATGTACTTAATATCCCTCAATATTTTATGCTAAGCAACCAAGTCAAACAACTTCAGGGTATGATACATATATTAGAACAGAACCTCGCCAACACTCAGAAGAATGACCAAGTCAAACCCCCAAAACCAAAGTAAGAACAAGGACGATACTCCCACGAGAACATGATCAACAAGAGGGAATCCAATTTATTGTGTTTTGAGAATTGTTACCTCAAAAACTAGCACTTTTCCACAACTGAAGGTATGTGGACTTAATTGAGATGTGTGGACCGATCAGACCTAGTGGACCTAGTGCTATGATCAGTAACTCTTCAAGGAGGTGCACCCAATGTCACCTCATTGTAACCCCCTTCCTCTTTAGGCCTTGTTCCTTTGAGCCATGGGAGGGTCCTTGATTAATGTAAGAATATACTTATAAGATACCAGAAGAAAGCACCTCTTGTTAGGATTATTAATCCTCCCTTGTCCAATTTGGTCATATGTCTAAATCGGGAGTCCGTCCAGTCTATTTTTAGTCACTAGCACCATTGGGTCCACTTGGCCTAATTGGGGCACATGTTCCAGTTACTAAAGTGTGGGGAACACTAATTGAGGCCTACTGCCACTGATTGCACTTGCATCCATCAGTTTAGGAGCCTCCTAGATCAATCTCTACAATTTAGGAGCCACTGGGAGTGCCGATACCAACCCAGGTCAGTTGAGTTGAGTTGGTGACTAGTCAAGCTCAGTTAGGAGTCAGTTACATTCAGTGCTAGTCCTCTACATTCAGTTAGCACTAGGTTTGCATGGATGCATGCAGGAGAGGTGCATTCCTCACCTACCACAGTTAGTTAAGCTTAGTTAACACTGAATTAGACACTTGAGTTGTGATTTAGAACTCCGATGAACTCGGATAATGATTTAGACAAGGTCAGTTAACCATTCAGTCCTTCGATAATGATTTAGACAAGGTCAGTTAACCATTCAGTCAAGTAGAGTCTAATCAATTCGAATTTCCTCACATGGATTCGAATCGCTTGTGGCTATTTAGCCATTGTACTTCATTGTAATTATTATCTAATTACTTTTGATTAATGAAAGCATTCACAGCTGCAAGCCATTTTTGCACTGTTTCATTCTTCAACTCCTGAGTAAAATTGTGTGATCTATTCTGTGAGTTGTGTGTTGATCCATAGATCTATGTGCTCAATTTTAATATGGTATCAGAGCCTCGGCAGGACAAGGCACTTCTCCTACTATAGATCCATACTTGGATCATTTTTTTTGAGCAAAATTGCTCCTTCCAGTACTGCACCACAATCGAAGAATTTACCACTTAATATCCCGAGTTAAGGAATTGTTGAACAAGCTTGCTTGATCAACTATGCTGGGTGTGAAGGAAATTCCAAAAGTGCAGGTTGTCAACCTTATTTTGTCTATTTGATTGTGTGATTTACAAGTTTATCATTCCTCTTCACTGCATTCGCTACAAGCAGCTCAGTCTCCTTCATAACATTCGCAACAACAACTCGGTCTTCTATACTACATTCTAGATGGCCTCTCCAATGGAAATCTTCACTCTTTTCAACTATCACCAGTGGAAGGAGGACATGGAGATGCAGCTATGCTCCAAAAGACTCTTCAGACTCACAATGGAAGTAGAGAAAGAGCCAATTCATTATGTTGACAAAGAAAAGTATTGGAACAGGCTTGATTAAGCCTACAGATGCTTGTGCCTCTCAATACCTCGAGATCTTCTCTTCCATATCAATGGATTGAAGAATCCCAAGGAGGTTTGGGATAAGCTTGCCTCCTTATTTGACAAGCAAGATGATCTGAGGGTCTATCAGCTGGAGAATGAGCTGATCTCTCTCCATCCAACCAATTTCGAAACACTCAATGACTTCTTCACAAAATTCAAGAATCTAGTTTTCCAATTGAAGCTGTGCAAGGTAGAGAAGGAGGATGATCAATTCATCCTTTCCATTCTCTCCAAGATTGGTGTAGACCAATGTTACAAATATCGTGTCGGCGAATATATCGCCGAGGGTCCAAAAAGATATTATCGGATTTATCGGCGAAAATGTCGGCAAACATCGACAATATAACGGCAATGTAAAAAAATACAAAAATATTCATTTTTTTTCAATTTTCTAAACATCTAAAGCAACAAGAACATCAAATAAACACATTGCTACATGAATATGAAAATAAAACCGATATATAAGATGTATAAGAGGTCTAGTGATACATCACACATAAAAAATGAATCGTGTCTTGGATCTTGAGTCCTCGACTCATGAATCACCAAAAAAATACAGTCAATGTTTTATGTAATATGTAATATGTAATATGTATCTCATATGCAATGAAATCAACCAAATAAAGTAAACTATGGATTCCTTCTACCCCTTTTACGGGCAAAGGTAATCGCTCTAGTAATGGCTCTGCCTCCAGAGCTAGAAATCCCAGGTGCTCGTGGGGGTCGTCGTGGACTTCCTCGTCCTCTAGAAGTGCCTGGAAACTGATGTACTCTAGAAGAACTAGAAGAATGATGAGGTACTGGACCTTCATCAAGTCCTCTACCACAGCTACTGCTACCACTGCCCATATATCTGGCTCCCTCTGACTGAGACTGTGGATGTGAAAGTGGTGGCTGTGTGGCTGGTGGCTCTGCAACTGATGGCTGTGTGGCTGGTGGCTCCGGTGGTGGCACAATCTTAGATGCGTCTAACCACTCATCGTCCCATGTCTCAGTCTCCATGTCCTGTGTATCATCCTCTAACCAATCAGGAGCTGCCTCCATAATAGGTTCCTCAATCTCCGCTCTCCATGCAGCAGTGGTGTCAATGTGATCCAATGAAATAGCCTCCACCTCAGGTTTTTTCTCAAGTTGCTTCATCCACAACCTGAGATTATAGGAGACGTACACTAGATCATTTAGGCGTTGGGTATCCAACCTGTATGATTACCATAAATTTATCCAATTAGAATTTAGAATACATAAGTTAAAATTACCCATATGACATAAATTACAAGTTATATGAATTTAGAATTTAATTTCAAATTCTCAAACCTGTTGCGCTTCTTGGTGTGTATCTTTTCAAATACACTCCAGTTGCACTCACAACCAGAAGAACTACATGTTTGGCTTAGGATCAGAACAACAAGATTTTGGAGATGGGGTACTCATCTGCCATAGGTTTTCCACCAAGTATCTACAATGAATTGGAGAAACATAAGAGAAGACATTGAAAATTTGAAATATAAAACAAAGAAAGTAATGAAATTAAATTTTGAAACAAGGTGAAACTTACTTGGCATTATGTTCTTCCTGTCATTTATAGCCATATCAAAGCCAAATGTTCCCATGGCCCTCCTATAGACTTCCAACTCTTTGGAAATCTCTGAACGGTCAGCTGCACTTGGCACCATCCTCTGGACACACTCCAAGAACCCATCCATTACCTCTGCATCAAAGTTGAAGTCACATGAGTAAGAGAATGCGGGGTTGAGGAATAGGTCTGCAGCATGAATGGCGTGATGAAGTGTTTTGTTCCATCGTTGATCAATCACCTCCCATATCAATTGTTGTTTCGCTTGCCCCTCTTCCCCCTTGTCCTCATTGTAGGCATTAATGACCTCTTTGGCCCTATCCATGCCCTCATACAAGTAGCCCATTGCGGGCTTGTCTCCATCAACCAAGTGTAGAACCCTTACCAAAGGTTCACATACAGTACACACCTCCTTCACCCCATCCCAGAAGCTCTCCTGGTATGACACTAGCCTGAATATGTCATGTCCCTCTGGTTTAGTGCTAATTGATAAAGCATGCCACTCAGCTGAAAGGAACATAGTCTCCAAGTCCCACATAGAAGTAAGGAGAGACTGAAGAGAGATGAAACAAGTGGCAAACCGAGTGATGGCAGGACGGACCAACTCCCTATCATGAGTGAACTTCCTCATCAGGCTAAGCACAGAAGCATGATTGTATATAAATTTGGTGATGCTTCTTGCTGAATGAATGACATCCTTGATAAACTGGATCTTCCCCATATCCTCAAGATCAAGTCAATACAATGTGCTGCACAAGGTGTCCAAAACAAAGTTGGATGCCTGTCCATAAGCATCCTACCAGCTGCCACATAATTCGCAGCATTGTCCGTTACTACTTGGACAACATGCTGCGGACCTATCTCTTGGATGAACTCATCCAACAACTGACATAGTAATGCTGCATCTTTGGCATGTGCAGATGCATCCACAGATTTTATAAACATTATGCCTCGAGGACAATGAACCAAGAAGTTGAGAAGGGTCCTACCCTTCTTATCACTCCAACCATCTGACATCACGGTGCATCTTGTGGCCTCCCATGAACGTCGAAGCTCCTCCAACCTAGAAGTGCAATCGACCTGTTGCCGCCTTTCACACACCTGGGTCACGTGGCAGAAATCTTCAAGCCACTCGGTGTGTCCTTGGGGGCAAGTCTCGAGTCAAGGCTGTCACCTTGTTCTTGACTCCTTTGTTTAGGCTCAACTCCTAACGAAGCCAAGGGGGGTAGACCCTATTATGTTACTAAGGACAATTTACTTAGTAAGGTGATGTTAAACTGAATGAGTTACTTAGGAGTTCGAGATTTAACTATGGACAATCAAAGATGGCAAGATACAAAAATGAACACACGAAAGCACAATGTTGAGACACAATATTTATATAAAGCAAGAAAATAACCAGTGCCTTAGAATGGAGTCCAACAAATAGAATCAATATACTTGCATGTGCTTGGAGTGGATGTTTTGCGATTGCCTCTTGGTATATTTTAAGTTAAATTTGAAGTGTGAGTTGATTAAAATTAGGCTAAGGGGGGACTCCAGATATACCCGAGAGTACTTGGAGTATGTCCAAAACTAAACCTTCACGGCTACCCGCAAGGAATATGTGGGCTGAAATGGAGTCTCTGGGGCTATTGTTCGTAACGCACCCGTTAGGGTGTGACAGAGATCGGCGCCCTGAGGTCACTTTTCAGAAGTTCCCGCTTCCTTTGGGTATTTTGCCACCGTAAAGGTTTGATCTAGGTGTTGGATTTTCACCTGATGGTTTGTCAGTTGGGGAGAGTGAGTCCTAATTATACTAGTCACCCAAGTGCTTTTGATACAGCTTGACTGATCGGACGAACCGCAGCCAAGTGCAGAGCATACACACTGGAGTCTTGTCAATTTTAGTAAGTTTTTAACTGGGTGTTCTTGTTTAAAAGAAAACCCTCCAGGAACCTCTTTCGATCCAAGTGGATCTCAATCGGGGAATCGAGGAGGGGTTAATTTTATAATTGCTGATAAATAAATGATAGAAAAAAGCAAACAGATACACAATTCTAGTTTCTTAATTAGTCCTACCACGAATCTTTTTCCCTTTTCGGGTCAATCGAGAAATCGTGGGGTAAGTATTATGATTACTTTGAAATGTAAAATATGGAATATGAAATTAATAATGAAATAAAGTATTCTACCCTGTAGATTAGATCAAAATTAGTTTGAAAAGAAATGAGCAAAAAGAAACAAAAAGGACACCGACGCAAATCCCCCCAAGGGGGATGGGGAATGGGCTCGAAAGAGCCTATTCAAAAAATAATTGTATTAACAGCGGTTACAATATCAGAGAACTGATATAATTCCTCTTGATCCTTATATGGATTGAAATCAAGAGTTTACAAGGTGCGAAAATCAAAGGTTTCAGTCAAATGGGAGACCCCTGGGGGGATTTGAACGCTCCTGAGGACACTTCCGAACAGCGGCTTCCTTTACTTTCTGTTACACCTGCTAAAAAACAGCGAGCATGTTAGAATAACATATGCCCAACAGCACTTTAAGAGTACCTTTGGATCAGCCTACCTTATCTCAAAAAAAATGAAGTTAAAACTAGGTAAACAGGTGAAAAAGGAACCAAGGAAAGCAAACTTTCCTTGGGATCTTGGCTTGATGTTTGTGCAGCCAATGAAATATGCACTGATATTGCAGAATATTAAATTTTATCGTACAGCAAAAAAAAATCTAATGCATGCGAGCTACAAGTTTTCTTTAAATTTCCATGCAAAAAGACGATTTCCCTAAAGCTAGATCTAGAATGCTTATGAAACTTTTTTAACTGCAAGATCTAGAGTATAGGCTTTGATAAGATAGATCTATGTTGGAATTACTTTTAATATGATAGATCTAAGCAAAATCAAAGTTACGAACAAAGTAACCGGGTAAAAATGTTGATTTTTTATAGAAATGAGAAGAAGAGGAGAGAAGGTCGGCCCATTGCTTGAATGGAGCAAGCTGAAAGGAGGCCCTTTTGTGGAGTGTAGAGGGACAGAGTCTTGAGCTTATTGGATAAGGAATGGCGTCAATCTAGATCCACACCTTCATCCAATCGGGAACCTGCAACCAAATAACACAAGCTTGCACACACCTCGTGAGATCTAGATATAGATGTATAAAGCAGCAAAAATGAAAGATCATGCCAAAATAACCTTATTTAAGCATATAACTGAAATTTTTGAGCATACATCATATGGATAAACAAGATCAAGTAATCTAACTTGCCTAGTTTACAACCTTACTTGATTCAACCGAATCCTTGAAGCCAGAACACAGAAGCAGCACAGAATTTGGCAAGAAATTGCAGCTACCACATCAGCAGCATAACACTGAGAATCCACACAATCAAATGCACTACACAATATAGCCTCCAAAGCTTCTTTATTCACAAATGATGATCAATACACAATTACAATGGCAAACCCTTTAGTTCAGCTCTAACTAGCTTGGAAGAGGGAGCCTCAAGCAGGATATATACAAAATACAGGCCATCTAGCCCAGGGGGGGCGCAAATCCCAAGGAGACACATCAAATCAGCTGAAGGAGAGTCCATCAATGCCTGATCTGTGTTTAGCTGAGCTAGATTTGAGTCTCACTGAGTGCAACTGTCAATCGGGGGGCTGATCTGACTGACACCTCAACCTGTTGCTTGAAGCATCCACCAAAACTCATCCAGATGAGCAAAAAACGTGTGGAGGAGAGAGGGAGGGCGAAATTCCCCATAAAGGATGCTGAAGATCAACTCTGGATCTGATTTGATCACCTCCTTCAGTCAAGGATTTGTCAGATCCAGTGAATCTGCTTCAGATCTGACTGATTTCAATCAAATCGGCTGAGAATCCACTGATCTATGATTTTGGATTTGCTCCATTATTCATCAATTTATTAATTAAAATCATCAATAGTTGATTTTGGGGGCTTTCTGACCTGAGTGATGGAAAATCACTCAAAACTAGGAAATAGTGGGTCCATGGGTTTACATGGTACTCTTAGCTTGAAAATGAGCACCTACATGACTGAAACTGATTATTTGGCCCACTTTTATTACAAAATCAATTTTTCCAATTAAACTATTAAAAAATAGCTTAAGTTTTGGAAAAATTAAATTTTAATAAAAAACACTGAAAAAACTAAAAAATTGAAAATTTGAAAAACACCTAGGGGGACTTAGACATGTTAATATGACTCAATCATGATGTCTAGCATGCTTATACATTGACACATAGACTCTAATAACCTCAATAGGCTAAATGCCAAGCCAACCACCCCAACTTTGGAGGTATGGAGTGAAAAACTCAGAAATTATCAGTCGTTTATTCAACAACCAATAATAACCAAGGGAAAAAACACCTTGGGCTGATCGGATTGACAAATAAAGTCTAAGAGACCGAGTATTTTATAGACACTATCATGCTAGAACATTTATTACAACTCCTCATGGGGTATGAACATGTGATATAGTACAACAAGCACTTCCCATAAGTACTTCCAGAGGTCCTCTGAAGTCCGAACAAGTTA
This sequence comes from Pseudotsuga menziesii, assembly GCA_001517045.1. Taxonomy (NCBI): domain Eukaryota; kingdom Viridiplantae; phylum Streptophyta; class Pinopsida; order Pinales; family Pinaceae; genus Pseudotsuga; species Pseudotsuga menziesii. Next base: position 557,784 of record LPNX010598277.1, read on the forward strand.
TCCTTGTCCGGTTCACCAGGCTCACTTGATAAAAAACCACTAAGTACAACTTAGGTGGTAACACGACCTTTTCATCATCAAGGATGGGCCCTCTCAACTCCTCATAAGTGGGGGGCTTATACCCCGGCCCAACAATAGCAACAGCTTCGAACATCTACACGTAGAATGGGTTCCTCACAAAATGGAATGGAATATCACTCCACAAAAGACATCGACCCACAAGTTTATCTGCTTCCTTTTTCTCTTTTCTCTTGTACATTGACTTTATACCTGGTTGTCCACCAGGACCAGATCTCGACAAAAAGTGAGAAATAGAGTGTGTCGTTGAAGGCATGACGGAAGATGAGGATAAGGTCTCACTCTCCACTCCCCCTAAAGTGTGTCCAGCTGTCCCGGATCCTAATGTTGCTCTCATGCCAAGTTCCAGCCTCAAAGCTTTCCTCTCATCTTTCCTCTTGCCAATACCTTCAATTGCAAGTTTGGCCCTATGAACTATTTCAGGAGTGGAGTTTTTACAAATATCCACCTCATGCCCTGCAAGTTGTGCGAGGTGGTATTTCAGCCTACTTATCCCCCCCGTCATCTCCTTCCCACACATATAGCATCTAAGCTTTTGCCGATTTTGTGGATCAACCGGCTCTGCATACTCCCAGAATGGATCCAAATTCTTCGGCATGCTTGTAGCTTTGCAAATCAAAACCTGTAACATAAAAAAAAAAAAATTTTTAGCGAATTTCATTGGCAAATGAGACATACAGAAAATTATTTTACATTTCTACATTTGTAAAGCTAAATTGTCAATGACTAAACTATAAAATTTTACTAAACTGTGAAATACTTAAAAAATTTACTAAATTGTAATATAATATATTTATTATTTACTAAACTTTACTAAATTGTAAATTTAAATTTGAATGTATGTTTTAAGTTTTAAGTTTGAATTTTTTAATATTTAATTAAATAAATTATTAACTGTATAATTAATAATTATTAATTATTAATGATAATCATTGATCAAATTTCATTTAAATTTAAATATTATAAACTTAATTAAAATTTAAATGATAAAGTTATTAACTGTTAAATTCCATTGCACAGTCCATTCAACATTGGACGTCTGTGGGTATAAAATTAATGGCACTTGAACCACTATTTCATGAGCTTGAAATGCAATGAAGTGTGTATTGCCATCACAGAGAGGAGCCTGATATAGATAAAATTTGGTTGCTGAATAACATCTCACAATGGTGTCTGAAATTCTGAATCAGATTTGGCAATAGTTGAATCTATTAAATGCTATAAGCATCAAACTTTGGCTTATATATGTGGTCTAAGACCCCACACTTGACATAAACAGTAAAATAATATTATTGCTAAAGTATGTAAATTATTGTTAATTCAGTAAAATGAAAAAATCATCAAACCTTAGCTTATATACTGTCTATGATATGTTGCTTGACATAAACAGTTCTATGGTATTTCAAGCAATCCCAAGGTCTGTAGCCTAGGATAAAGTGCTTTTGAAAGGTGTTGCTCCTCTCTGTTATAATTTATTATCTGTCCAACTTTCGTAAAGTTTTTCATTTTTTGTTAGGAGAAATTCAATGGACAACATAGTTTTCAAGGCCTAAGACATTCTTAGATTTATTCTAAATTTAAATTTTATATATTATATATTATATAGAATATATATTATATATTATGTAATATATATTATATATAATATATAATACATATTACATAATAATATGTATTATATATCATATATAATATATATTATATATTATATATCATATATTATATATTATATATCATATATAATACATATTACATAATATATTATGTAATATGTATTATATATCATATATTATGTAATATGTATTATATATCATATATAATATATAATATATATTATATAATATATAATACATAATATATATAATATATTATCTAATATATACTAATATTTACTATACCACTGCCGGTCTACCCACAGTCGCGAATCGGGACAGTCTCCCCAAATCGGCTCCGGAGTCTGGAAACTTCAAAGTCCACCGACACCCACGGCGTATTCAAATTTCATTGCATAGTCTAGACTCCATTGCACCCACAGGCGTATTCACAAAAAGATAAAAACAATGATTTACTAACCTCTGCGCAGAATCCGGATGCTCAGCGAGTCAGCTCCTCTTGTCGGCAAGTTCAAAACTTCAAAGGCAAACGGAAACCCTCGCTGCTCTCCTGTCGGCAAGTGCGAAGTTAAACTTTAACTGACCCTCAAACAAATGAAATAAAACCAAAATAAACCGCATTTCAACCTTTTATCGGCTGGTCGGAAAAGTGACTGACGATATTTTCGAAACACATCGTGTTAAATCGCGATTTTTCTAAGAAAAAATCGCCAAAATATCGACCGATGTTTAGCGATAATATCGCCGAGGAGATCGTATCGCGATATCGGCGATATATCGCCGATATTTGTAACACTGGTGTAGACTACTCGGTCTTCGTATCAACATTTCATTCTATGAAGCTCTCATTAGAGAGAATTTGAGGTCAAAAATGGGCCTCCTAAGAGATGTACTACAAAAATATAAGATATATTAAAATATTATGAGTTAGGGGTTTAATAGGGTAGGT
>LPNX010598277.1:560736-588100 GCA_001517045.1 Pseudotsuga menziesii
CTAATGCTACTCCAAAAAGGAAGATGCCTACTCTTGACTCTTTCATTGAATCTCTTACTCAAGAGCATGACAAATTGATACAAATGGGGATCATTCGATCTTCCAGAGATGAAGCATTTGTTGCAGGAGGACCTAAGGTAGAGAATGACAAAGAGAAGCAAAAGGATGAGTCTCCTGTAGAGAAAGAGCAGTCAAAAGAGCCTTCAGGTTTGAAGAGAAGCAAGAAGAGTGGCCACAACTTGTAGAATTTTTAAAAGTCGCTAATCAAGCCATTAACCTGTTATATCTGTCACATTCTTTAAAGTCGCTGCCTCATAATTTTTTTTCCTTCCTCCTTAGCCGCTACTTAACCACTATCAAAGGAGAATCCTTTTGCCAATTGGTCAGATAAATTGGCACGGGGAAGAGAAGTATTGAAGAATGTGAAGTAATCATCGTATAGGATTGAAGTTACCGGCTTAAGTGAAAGCCATGATTATGGTGTAACTTATAACCATTCGTTGAGTGAAAGCCAGAAGTGAAGCTACCACGTACCAAACAAAAGGAAAGCCATCAGATAAAATTCACAATGTATTCCATGTGTCCAACCTGAAAAAGACCATTGGGCAAAACATTGCTCCATCAACAGAATTACCTCTTTTAGATGATGAAGGACTACTAATGCTGATTCTTGAACGGATCATACAGACTAGAGAAAGGAAACTCAGGAACCGGGTGATTAGGGAATACTTGGTTCAATGGAAAGAACTACCTCGAGAGGATGCCACATGGGAAGGTGAACAGGTATTGCAGCATCCCAGTTTGCAGTTGCTTGAGGACAAGCAATCTCAAGCGGGGAGGACTGTAATGTCCCCATTTGATTAGGCATTGAGGACCAAAACCGCTAACCTATGTGATTCCTGTGGGTTCGAGCGGTTACTGACAGTTAGGGAATCAATTGAAGACTGATGCCATCTACAGAAAATATAGGGCATCAATATGATATCACCATTAGGTCAAAGAGGGCCACTGGAGCCAAAGGCCACTGGCATGCATGACATCTAAGCATTATTTAATGATGCATGCACCCATTTAAGTCTCCATGCGCATGCATGCAAGTCAACTGCAAATTAGAAGTTAAAGTGACCTAATTAGGTCAAAGTTAGCGTTTTCGCAGTTGAAAGTTATAAAAGAAAGATAAGGTGAATGGAGACTTCACTTTTGGATTATTATTATTTTGGAGCTCTTGAGAAGCAGCACAGCGTGCGGCCACAACAGTTGGGGTTGGAGACGGCGTCTTCAGCTAACGGGATTTCGGCAGTGAGACATCTGCCCTAGTCTCCTTCAGGATAAACCATCCAGGTTTGTCACCGTATCTATTGCATTAATCATTATTCAGTATTCCAGTATTAGTCCGAAGGTTATTGCAGATTCATCCGTACAGCTGGGGGCATTTAGCTAGGAAAACCCTAGTCATTCACCAGGACTCTGGATCACTATATTTCTTCCACATGCGGCCTGCATCCTCATTGATAGGATCACTCTATTGCATTGGGTGATTATCAGCTATCAGATTGTCCATCTAGGGCAACTAGCAGCAGTTTACAGGGTTGTGGGGGCGTGAGCAGCAAACTGGGAGGTCAATTCGCTAGGGCATCTGGGAGGTCAAAACCCTTGCATGCTTCGGCCATCCTCTCCAACACTGGCATACCTTCCTTCCGACTTATTTCCAGCTGAAACTGACCATCCCTTCAGCAAAAACGTCACACTTGTTTGATTCAGCCATCCGGGGGTATTGCAGCAGAAACAAGGTTATTTCTTTACCAGCTCAGCTCATCTTGCATGCGTATTCTCTCTGGAGCACATTCAGTCGGCTTATCAGTGGTAAGTGTTCATTCTATCTTGCAAATCCTAACCCTAATTTTAGATATAAAATAGGGAAATTTTGCATGGCAGTTTGCATGCCCGACTATTTCAGTAAAATTGCATAGAAATAGAAAATATCAGGATTTGGGATATTACAGTGGTATCAGAGCTATCTTCTTGGCCAGCTGTGGGCTTGAGAAATGAAAAGTAGATGAATACAGAAGAGGACCCTTTTGTAACCTATAGGAAAAGGAGTAGGTACATGGAGGACTTTGAGGATATCCAACTGGAAGATATCAGCTCAGACATGAAACCAACAGGTATACACTCTGACAGGGGAAAAGGAATTGGGGAAGATGAAGACAGGATGGAGTTTCGCAACTTGGTATCTGCATTTCAAGACTTAGCCAAAGGGCAAAAAGATGTACTAAATGCAATTAACAGATTATCGGCGAAACCAGAACTAGGTAACAACAGTACCCCTCCCTCACCAGTAGACAGAGAGTCTGCAAGCAGCAACGGAAAGGTTGCATATACCAATATACAGAATACACTGCACATATATAGCAGACCTTCCAACAAGCCTACTATGCCTCACTTCTTGGCAGATGCGGTAGGAGGTCTAGTCATGCAGGTAGAGCCTAGCGAACCCTTTGGGGCTTATTTGCAGGAATACAGGGACTTAGGGGATGAGTTTCATGCAGCTATGTCTTTTTCAGATTTTTGCAACATGTAGAGTAGGAACAGGCCTCAGAATTTCAACAAGGGATTCAATCACAACTATGAATTGCAGAAAACCTTAGACAGGTTGACCATTCCAAACTTTGACAGGACTCACGGGGGATCAGCACGGATATGGGTTCAAAAGTTGGATACCTATTTTCAACTCAATCCCATGATAGAGACAGATGCCATTAAATTGGCCACACTCCACCTGGACGGAGAGGCTCACAAGTGGTGGTACCACGGATTAGTGACATTGGGTTACAACACCATACACTCCTACGATGAGTTCACTCAGAAGCTCATGGAGAGGTTTGACAGGAAGGATCTAGAGATACATTTCAGGGAGTTGGCTCAACTCAAACATACAGATAGTGCAAAAGCCTTCATCTCAGAATTTCAGAAGATAGCAGTCATGGTAACAGATGTGTCAGAGAGTAGGTTGACGATGTTATTCACTGAGGCCCTAACAGAGCCACTACGGGGATGGGTGAAAGCCTACAAACCCCCCACTCTGCAGGATGCCATTAGCAGAGCCAAAGATCTCTAGGATTCAGTTTTGAAGAACAGGTTCCCTCTCAAAACCAACTTTCCTGTTAGGGACAAGGACAGGAAACCTTTCCAGCAGGATGTTGCCAAGAAAACATGGTTAGACAAGGACACTAGAAGAAATTATGTTTCACTTGTCCGGAACCATGGGTGCCAGGACACAGGTGTGCAGAGAAGGCGAAGGCTCACTACATCGAAGTGTATTCGGACAGTGACGAGGAGGACTATGAGCAGGGGGCCACAGAAGAACTACAGGAAGCTGAGGAAGAATCACTCCAGGGTGATACACCAGAGGGAGTCATTGCTACATTATCTGGAGTACCAAGATTCCATACTCTCAGGGTCAGAGGAGTAGTATAGGATCACATAGTAGGAGTATTAATTGATGGGGTAGCAACCCACAATTTCATTGACTCCGCTTGGGTAGCCAAGAGGGGTATTCAGACTGAGAAGTTCGAAGCATTTACTGTAGTAGTAGTTGGGAACTGCAACTACTGGATTCCAAAATTAAATGTCACATTAGGTAACTATCACATGATAGATTCATTTTATGTAGTAGATGTATCAAATACTCATGTAGTATTGGGTGTTCAGTGGCTTTATTCAATAGGGAAATATACTACAGACTACCGGGCAATGGAAATAAAATTCCAGGGGCCAGACGGCAAACGGGTAGTTTTGAGGGGCATGAACAATTACCCCCCAAAACTGGTCTCTTCACAGAGAATGGAGGCATTACTCAGACAGGATGACATAGAATGGGCTGCAGAATGTTTTGTCACCTTTAGGAAACCTCCAGAAACCAGCACACAACACCCAAGTGATATTCAGGCCTTGTTACAGAAGCACGAAAAGGTATTTTGGGACCTTCCGTCAGGTAGACCGCCAGACCTGGGCTTTGAACACATCATTGAGCTAGAGGAGGGGACACAAGCAGTCATCACCACTCCTTATCGGCATCCCAAAAGATACAAGGATGAGATCGAGAAAATGATCAAAGAATTGCTGGAGCTTGGATACATTCGGCCCAGTTCTAGCCCCTTCGCATCTTCAGTGGTCTTGGTCAAGAAGAAGGATGGTACACTGCGAATGTGCATCGACTATCGAGCACTCAACGAAAAGACCATTATAAACAGGTATCCCATCCCTAGGATTGATGAACTCATGGACGAACTATGGGGTACCAAATACTTTTCCAAGATTGATCTTCGCTCGGGGTACCATCAGATCCGAGTAAGGGACCAAGACATCTCCAAAACAACTTTCCGTTGTCACTATGGTCACTATGAGATTTTGGTCATGCCTTTTGGACTTACCAATGCTCCAGCCACTTTTCAGTCGTGCATTAACCATACCTTCAGAGTTTAGCTACGTAAGTTTTTGCTAGTATTCTTTGATGACATCCTGATTTACAGCAAAACATGGGAGGAGCATCTGAAACACCTGGACGAAGTACTGAGCATTCTAGAAGAACACTCGCTTTAAGCGAAAATGTCCAAGTGTGAATTTGGCATGAAGGAAATGCTGTATCTAGGGCACATAATCAGTGAAAAAGGAGTACAGGTTGACATAGAGAAAATCCGAGGTATCAGAGATTGGCCCGCGCCAAAAATAGTCACAGAATTGAGAGGCTTCCTAGGTCTTTGCACTTATTACTAAAGGTATGTTAAGGGATTCTCCCAAGTTGCTGCACCCCTCAGATCTCACAAAGAAGGGAGCATTCACCTGGACAGAACTAGCACATAAAACTTTCGAGGAGATGAAAGTCATTATGAGTTCTTGCCTAGTTTTAGCATTACCGGACTTCTCACAACCATTTGTAGTAGAATGTGATGCCTCAGGGGAAGGGCTAGGAGCAGTATTGATGCAAAATCATCACGCTATTGCATTTGAGAGCTGAAAACTGAAGAACTATGAGCGCCACTACTCCATATATGACAAAGAAATGTTAGCCATCTTACATGCTCTCACGAAGTTCAGACAGTACCTGGTGGGCAGTAAGTTCAAAATCAAGACAGATCATAACAGCCTCAAGTATTTCTTGGAGCAGAAGGAACTGAATGAGCGCCAACAGAAATGGGTCAGCAAAGTACAAGCCTACGATTTCGAGATTGAGTATGTAAAAGGTAAGAATAATATAGTAGTTGATGCATTATCCAGGTGACCCGCCTCACTATCTCTCATGTGTATATCCACAGATTGGAGGGCACTTCTCTTAGTAGAATACTCCAAAAATAAATTCGCTTGCGAATTATTGGATGGACAGATTCAGGATGACAGGTACAGGATTGTCGATGACATCATCTATTACAAGAACAGGATATACCTCGTCCCAGAATCAACTTTGAGGAAAAAGATCATACAGGAAACACATGACTCTCCATTATCAAGACATCAGGGTTTCTTGAAGACCTACAGAAAGATCCGAGAGAGGTTCTCATGGAAGGGCCTCAAAGGGGAGGTTATGCAGCACGTACGGGAATGTAGCATATGTCAGCAGAACAAGATTGAGAACATCCATCCAGCGGGGTTGCTTCAGCTACTACCAATTCCAGAACAGAAGTGGGAAAGTGTCTCCATGGACTTTATTACAGGATTACCCAAGGTCCAAGGGCGGGATTGTTTACATGTCGTAGTTGATAGACTGACCAAGTTTGCACATTTCTTTTCTATATCATCTGATTACTCCGTAGCTCAAGTAGCTGAGTTATTCTTCAGGGAGGTCTTCAAGTTACACGGGTTACCTAAGACCATTGTTAGTGTTCGAGACAGTAGATTCACAAGTGCCTTCTGGCAGGAACTATTCAGATTAGTGGGGACTGAACTGGCTACCAGCATGAGTTATCATCCCCAGAGCGATGGACAAACTGAAATTGTCAACAAGTGGATTGAAGGATATCTGAGGAACTACGTAACAGGGAAGCAACGAACCTGGATTAAATGGCTACACTTAGGGGAGTACTGCTACAATACTACCTATCACATGTCTATTAGGATGACACCTTTGAAGGCATTATATGGCTACGAGGCCTTGGACTATGCAGATTTAGCATTCGGAGACAGTAGGGCTCCTAAGGAAAAGGGTTGGATACAGGATAGTCAGGATATTCTTAAAATCTTGAAGGAAAACTTACAGACAGCCCAGAATCAGCAGAAGTTGTATGCAGACAGACACAAGGTTGAGCGGAGCTTTGAGGTAGGAGATTTGGTATACTTAAGGCTCCAACCTTACAGGCAATCTTCACTTAAGAAGAAAGGAGCGAAAAAGTTAAAACCTCGCTTCTATGGACCCTACAGAATAATCAGGAAGGTGAGAGAGGTGGCATATGAACTAGAACTACCACAGGAAAGTAAAATTCACAATGTATTCCATGTGTCCAACCTAAAAAAGACCATTGGGAAACACATTGCTCCATCAACAGAATTACCTCCTTTAGATGATGAAGGACTACTAATACTGATTCCTGAACGGATCATACAGACTAGAGAAAGGAAACTCAGGAACCGAGTGATTAGGGAATACTTGGTTCAATGGAAAGAACTACCTCCAGAGGATGCCACATGGGAAGGTGAACAGGTATTGCAGCATCTCAGTTTGCAGTTGCTTGAGGGCAAGCAATCTCAAGCGGGGAGGACTGTAATGTCCTCATCTGATTAGGCATTGAGGACCAAAACCACTAACCTATGTGATTCCTGTGGGTTCGAGCGATTACTGACAGTTAGGGAATCAACTGAAGACTGATGCCATCTACAGAAAATCTAGGGCATCAATATGATTTTACCATTAGGTCAAAGAGGGCCACTGGAGCCAAAGGCCACTGGCATGCATGACATCTAAGCATTATTTAATGATGCATGCATGCAAGTCAACTGCAAATTAATTTGCGCATGAATGCAAGTCAACTGCAAATTAGAAGTTAAAGTGACCTAATTAGGTCAAAGTTAGGGTTTTCGCAGTTGAAAGTTATAAAAGAAAGATAAAGTGAATGGAGACTTCACTTTTGGATTATTATTATTTTGGAGCTCTTGAGAAGCAGCACAGCGTGCAGCCACAGCAGTTGGGGTTGGAGACGGCATCTCGAGCTAACGGATATCGGCAGTGAGACATTTTCCCTAGTCTCCTTCAGGATAAACCATCCAGGTTTGTCACTGTATCTATTGCATTCATCATTATTCAGTATTCCAGTATAAGTCCGAAGGTTATTACAGATTCATGCATACAGCTGGGGGCATTTAGTTGGGAAAACCCTAGTCATTCACCAGGACTCTGGATCACTATATTTCTTCCACATGCGGCCTACATCCTCACTGATAGGATCACTCTACTGCATTGGGTGATTATCAGCTATTAGATTGTCCATCTGGGGCAACTAGCAGCAGTTTACAGGGTTGTGGGGGCATGAGCAACAGATTAGGAGATCAATTCGCTAGGGCATCTAGGAGGTCAAAACCCTTGCATGCTCCGACCATCCTCTCTGGCATTGGCATACCTTCCTTTCGACTTATTTCTAGCTGAAACTGACCATCCCTTCAGCAAAAATGTCACACTTGTTTGATTTAGCCATCCAGGTGTATTGCAGCAGAAACAAGGTTATATCTTCACCAACTCATCTCATCTTGCATGCGTATTCTCTTTGGAGCACATTCAACCGGCTTATCTGAGGTAAGTGTTCATTCTATCTTGCAAACCATAACCCTAATTTCAACAATAAAATAGGGAAATTTTGCATGGCAGTTTGCATGTCCGACTATTTCAGTAAAATTGCATAGAAATATAAAATATCAGGATTTGGTATATTACATGCAGTTTGCTGGGGCTGCGCACGAGTCATGACATTGTTTCATTAGATCAACACAAGTGCCTTTGAGGACTTCTAAATTTGTAGGTTTTCATAGCTCTTGCATAGAACACTCATATCTGAATTCAAAGCGACAATGCATTTACAATTGTTGAAGATCATTGTAGTTTTGACATTGACATATAATTTCTCTTGCATTATTATGAGATAGACGTATAATTCCAAGCGATTGGTTCCTCATACTCAAATCAATAGATCATGATTTTGTTACAACTATTATAATAAGCAAAACAAGCATTCAAATTTCCCATGCTCATGGGTTTCTTATATACAAAGATTGCAACCTTGAATGGTTTTTAGAGGGTGCAACAATTTTGAGTCCTTAGGTGTGGTTCAGCTCGTGGCGAAGGTTAGAATCTTATTGATATGCAAAGAGGCTGACGACTAAGGTTCCAAGATTAGATAGGTTAAATTGTTTTGGTGAACTGCAAGGGGTATTTAGAAAAGATCAAAGTTGGGTTAGAAAATATCACAATTGAGTTATTGCTCTGTTATTGCAAGATTTATCAAAGGAAATGTAGCCATTGCTCAAGATCCACTTGATACTTATAGTGATGATGACCTTGCTAAAAAGGGGCCTTTTATGCATTTTAAGAAGTCTTCTCTTTGAAGACAAGATGGGATCACATGTAGATATAACTTATAATGGATGGTTTCCAAGTTAGTTTAGGAGTTTGTGGATCTTGGGAATTATTCAGCAGACATGCATGTCAATTTATGTTCAATGATTTAATTTGGTAGATTCGTAATTCAAGAGTTTAGGGAGGTGGAATCCATGAACTCAGGAATTCAACTTGGGAGCTACACCGTTATGAGGCAACTTGATGGAGTGCTACCTGATTCAGGAAAAGTAGAATCTTCTAAAGAATGTTTTTGGTTTTGATGCTTTAGTTTTTTAGCCAGTGTGTTTTATCTTTAATGTGTTGATCTTTCAATACTGTAAGCCTTAAGAGGGGGTGTTAGAATAAAGGATTATTATGTAATAAAGTCACTTTGAGTTTAGGTTGGGTTAGTATTAAGTGTGTAAAGCAATTTGTCCCACATTCATAAACGGAATAAATTACGTAGTGAGTATTAGTATCCAAGGAGGCGAAATCCATTGTAATATGTGCACTAGTTCCTCATAATACAATTGTGTGTTATTTTGTGTATCTCTCACATGATAAGGGTTTAAGGTTTTTGTAACGTATTTCATCTTAGAGCAAGATAGCAATGAGTCGAGATGGGAAAGTAGACGACGATGCATTGCATTCCAGGTCCTAGGAGCTTCCAATAGAGATCGAGTAGGAGACATCACTTGCTACCCCATGTGTTGATCCACATGTTTCAAGGATTTAAAATTTTATGTTCAAGTTGGACATAGGTTCCAGTACAAGTTCATATACAACTTTACAACCCATTATAACTAGGAGATTTACATGATATTTTCCATCATTGATGTAGAGCCTTCTAGTTATGAGGAGGAAGAAAGTGAGAAAGTATGGTAGGATGCCATGGTGGAGTACACATCCATCATGAGGAATGATGTGTTGAAGATAGTGCCAAATCTAGAGGGAAATCAATAGTTGATTCCAAATGACTATAAAAAATAAAGCATGCAGCTGATGGAAACATAGAGAAGTTCAAGTCTTGGTCCATAGCTAGAGGATTTCTCTAGAAAGAAGTAAATGACTCTGAGGATACCTTTTCTCTAGTTTCCATGGATACTTCCACTAGGATCATTATGTCTATAGCATTTATTTTTGGTTGTAAGTTATATCCAATGGATGTTAAGACAACCTTAATGGCCCGATTGGGGAAGAGGTAAACATTAGTGAACTGAGAAGTTTTGAAGTGCATGGGTGTGCATGGGTAAGATACCTATGTGTGCAAGTTAAAGAAAGGCCTTTATAGGTTTAGTAAGCACCATGTGCTTGGTAACCCAGGATTGATGAGTACTTGTTAGGTTTGGGATTCACCAAAATTGTTGCAAAACCCAATCGTTATTGTTAATTTGATACATCTGATCTACTTGTTTTGGTCCTGGATGTAGATGACTTTATATTACAGGGGGTCTAAAGCTCATTGCAAGGTGCGAGGAAAAGTTGGCTAACATAAAGAACATTGGACTGGTACACTATTTATTGGGTTTCGAGGTGTGGTAGAGTCCTAATTAGGTGTTCCTTAGATAGGATAGGTTTTGAGATTTTGAAGAGTTCTTAGATGATGCATTGTAAGCTCTTAGCTACCCTAATGGTACCAAATCTATAGTTGCATGTTGACTTGGATTCAAATTTAGTAGATCCTTCGATGTATAGATAGTTGATTGGATCTTTGTTGTGTTTGTTTAATTCCAGACTTCATATATGTTTTGTAGTGAACACTTTGAACTTGTATATGGTTGAATTTGCCAAAACATGTTCTTCATTACTTAAATGGCACAATACATCATGGTTTGAGGTATGTAGGAGATCGTGAGTTGATGTTGTATGGGTTCATTGATTTTAATTGAGCAGGTGATGTAAGTGATAGGAAGAGTACTTTAGGTTGTTGCTTCATTTTGTGTTCATGAGTGATTTTCTAGTTCACTAGGAAGTAGGTTTCATTGGCATTGTGCTCAATAGAGGTAGAGTTCAAGGAAGCCAACATTGCTAGTTGTGAAGCCATTTGGATTTGCAAGTTGATAGCAGAGTTGATAGGTGAGATGTTGGCACCTATTGTAGTCTACTATGACAATTAGAGTTGTATCAAATTCTTGGAGTATCCAATATCCATGATCGCTCCAAATGAGGTGGGCTTTTGTTGACTGATTAGCCCAAGATGTAGGGTAAGGGATCCTTTGTAATTTCTTCCATTAGTGTAGACAATAAGGAAATGCCATGACATGGGAATGAAGGTTACGAGTTACTCTTCCTTGGATCCTAGAAAGTCACCTTATCACTGTTTTCCTTCTTCTTGACTTGACTTTTCTTCATCATTGGGACAATGATTAGGCCTTGATTTTATTATTTGAGGCCTTTCTTTTGTTCTTTCTCTTGTCTTCAATACATTGTTTCATCTTCATAGCTCCTTTGATTTGGCCTCCGAGGTTTTGTAGAATTTGGGGACATTTTCCTTTCTTGGACTTTTTTTTTAACTTTCTTTTTGACTAGTGGAGTCATTAACTTCTTTGGTACTGGAAAAGGTCTTCAGATAAAACAATGCATAAGGATCCTTGTGTTGGATTTGGGGAAGGAGCATTGCTCAATTATAGTTTATCATGTTTAATAGTAGCCAGTCTCGGGGAGCATACTTGGGAACCTCTTGAATCATCGCAAGAATCACCACAACATAACAATCTCGAGGCACTAGGGTAGACATGTAGGCACTTCATGGTGAAATAATTACAAAGGGTGAAAGCAAGGGTCAGTGTATCAATCTCAAACCCTTAGGATGCAAACCAAAGTATAAGTTGATGATGATTGATATGTAGGTGGAAAAAGATGGATCCGAAGAAGGGGGTAAATGTCCTTGCAAAGACCAAGAGTCACCTTGATTCAATTGTAGTACATAAGTAAATCAAGAATGTGTTACGCTTTTCAACCTATGGGTGGTACTACTAACTATATTCATCAAACAATCAATACATCTAATGTAGCAACAGTAATCTAAAGTACACCATATTATATCATAATGGCATGGCATAGCAGTAGGAGAATGGGATATATCATATGATAATCACATGATTTCATCTTTGAAATCAGAAGAAAGCCCAATAACAGCAAAGATGGGCCTTAGTACTTTGGAATGCACAATACTCTGAAGCAAAAATAAATGTGAAAAAGTATGCGTACAAAATGTGGCATAACATGTGCTTTTAACTTTTCCTTACAACAATAATGAACAAGCTTAATGAAGGTGTAATTAGATAGAGATAAAGGTTGTTGTTTGGTAGAGGTTGCAATTAGTCCCTTAATAATTGCAAGTCATGATCGACATGCTCGAGGTGGCATTCCCATGTGGTATCAAACTCAAGAGTTTGATACCATCAAAGAAGACCAACACAAAATTGCAGAGGAAAGGTCGAAAGATATTATTCACAAGGCTATGAAAGGTGGATGGAGCATTGCAAGGGCCAAAAGGAATCACTTAAATCTCATAATGACCCTCATGGGTGTGGAAAGTTGTCTTAGGGATGTTTTCTTAATCCTTATTTTGTGGTATTCTAATCGAAGGTCCAATTTAGTGAAGAACTTGGCTCTCTGGAGCTTATCCAAGAGACCATCAATGACTAGGATAGGAAATTTATATTAAGAGCCCAAAAATTATGACACATGCATAAGTTCCTTTTTTAGTACTATAACCATTAGTGAGGAATAAGAGCTTGTAATGGGACCATAGATGCTAGCCTCCAAAAAATCCTGAATGATATTTTCTATTTCATTATTTTTTGCAAAAGGGTGTCGATAAGGGTGTACATTAGGGGCTTGACTCCTTGGAATTAGTGGAATACCATGGTCATGCTCCCCAAGGGGTAGTGGTAAAATCATGGGTGCTTCAAAAACCTATTGATGTTTGGAGAACCAATTTCAAGTCAAGGTAAATGTCTTTTGGGGTGTGCCCACTACTTGTATGGCACTAAATTGAGTAATAATACATGAGTGGCCTTTTTCAATAACTTATCCATACGGCAGGAGGTGATAATTCCTGGAGAACCTAAAGTGAGCACCTTGAGATGATGTATGTACCATTCCTTAGCAAAGATAATTTATAGGTCCTTGAAATCCATGGTGATAGGTCCCAAATTTTGTAGTCATTTTGCCCCTAGAACTATATCACATCCACCCATTTCAATAGCAAACATGTGTGTTTTGAGATGGTATTCACCCATTTGGAATTTCACATTTTCACATAGGTCCTTACATTTCATCATACCACCGTTTGTTATCATAATTTGGAAATTTGGTATAGGTCAGCCATAGCAATGGGTTTCTTTTGCCACTCCCTTATGAATAAAATTGTGGGTGTTTCCACTCTCAATTAATACATTACTTTGTGGTGCATGATGTAGATGATCAACTTCAATGTTTAGGGTGTTGAGAAAGTTGATAAGGCATGGAGAGAAATTTGGTGTTCCTTCTCAGGAGCTTGGAAATTGTTGTCATCTTCCATTAGTAGAGCAATATCCTCCATTTTTGGTTCTTGAGTGCCTTCCATTGATATTTCTTCTAGGTGATCTTGTGGTGATACATCTATTTGGAATAACTTTTGTTCTTTGCATTTATGCCCTCTGAAATATTGTTCATCATAGTTATAGAAAAGTTTGAGCATTAGAGGAAATTTGAGGTCTAAAATGGGCCTCATAAGAAAAAGAGCCAACCAAAATGGACCTCATAAAAATAGATCCAACCAATAGAATTTCAAGAAAAGAGTCAACCATAATGGTTGACTTGGCATATTTGTCATAAAAAAACTATTTTTCTTCTTCGTATTTTTAGCATATCTCCCTGTGGTTTTGCTTAAATTTCGAGCGGGAGCACTCGTTGGATGCAAAATTCATGTTGACATCCAACGAGTACCCACATTGCATACTTTTGATGGACCCCACCCCAAGAAAAACGAGAAATACATTTAAAAAACATGTTACTTTGAAATTAACACATTTTTAAATGTATTTCTCGTTTTTCTTGGGATGGGGTCCATCAAAAGCCAATGACTACTCCCGCTCGAAATTTGAGTAAAACCACGGGGAGATATGTTGAAAATACGAAGAAAAAATGTAGTTTTTTCTCTATTCTTCCAAAATTCACAAATATTATTTTATTATTTTCCTTAGAAGGCCCATTTTAGACCCCAAATTTCGTCTAATGGTGTTGTCGTTCGACTATTTCTTATGGAGACAACTTTTGGGTTCTTAATGGCTATGCATTGGATGTGTTGGGAGTAGGTGCCATGGGAGCCATAGCATGAGTAGGAAATGAAGGTCTTTTTGTTTGGGTGTTGATCACCATCTTGGCTTCTCTAGCGATGTTGTGTAGCGCTCCATTATGACATGTGCTCAAATATCCAATGTGAGGCCATTGATGAAACATTCCTGAAAAAAAGAATTAGAGAGGTCATCTGTGTGGATTACCAATTGCTCAAAGGATGTAATTGCATTGAGAGAAGCGAGGTGCTCCAACCCAGTATGGGGGAGATCACTGAGAGAAGCGAGGTTCTCCAACCCAGTATGGGGGAGATCCTGTCACGTTATGCTAGCCGACATAAATAAAAAATATTAAAAAAAATGAAAAATATAAATTACATATAGACTTAAATAAAATAAAAAAAAATTAAACCAGCATAGATCCATTTTAAACCCGGATCTATCAAGTACCGAGAGGGATCCAAATGGTAAAAAAATGTACATCTCAAGAAACTGGATCCCTCTCGATGCTTGATAGATCTAGGTTTAAAATGGATCTATGCTAGTTTAGTCCATAACAATGCATGTCTAGCGTAATTTTGTCAGTCATCTGAGATATTGAGTGTCACATTCAAAGGATCTTCACAAATTGAGTGCGAGGGACATGGCGATGTTAAGATTTTATGGTATGATTGCCACCATTGCCAACATTTTCAGTCTAAATATAAGACCCCTACTTTTAACTTTTGGAGATCATCAGTAATGCAATGGAGAAAAAAGTAATGTTTCATTTGGGTAACTCAACTCGAGGGATTTAAGCCATCAAATTTGTTCATGTCTACCTTTAAGAAACAGTGCCGTGAATTGTTATCCTGAAAGGATGGAGGTCGGGTAGCTGGAAAGAGAGTGTAAGAACCCTATTCTTCATTTACAAATGCTTTTGTGGTTAGATCTTTTTTTGTGGAGTCTTAACCCACATATCCTATCCAATATTTGTTGTTGGTGAGCCATTGTGGTGTTGATATTGTCAATTGAATGCTACAAATCCACGACCATAGATTCAATATCCTTAGGTGCCTTGGGTGGGTCCATGTTTTGGTTCTCCATGTTTGGTTTGTTGCGAGTGTCTGACCATGGGATCACTTATGATTTGGAATGTATTAACATCATGTTATCTCAAACTGACCAGTGGCTAAAGAAGAGTCTTTTGAGATGTACCACCAAATGTTGTATTTTTCAGGTCCACACAAAAAGGGTTGTTATAGATGTATACCAACATGATTAACATGATGCAAGTATGCTTTTCCTTTTTTAGTTCATGTTGATGGGAGACACCAATCTCCAATAATGGTGTGAGCACCTACTCACTAATCTAACAGGGACACCAATCCCTTGTTCAAGCACCTACTTGTTGTTTGCAGGCACCAACATCTGAGGACACCAATCCCCTTATGAGCACCAACTCATAATCAACAAGCACCAACTTGCGCAGTCGGGCACCAACTTGTCTGATAGATGAGAACACCAATTCTCCTAAGCACCAACTTGCAGAATATTATTACATCAACGGAATTACCAAATTCCTTCTGGATGCAATGATGTATGAATTTCGTTGGCTGGTCAGAGAATGGGGTTTCTCGGGTCTTGAAGATAAGGAAGTGTTAGGTGCTATAGCTCTTTGATACACTTGTAGGGTGTGATAGAAGTACTTGACCTAATCTCTAAGGGCACTAACTAAGGATGCTTAGCTATGTTCTTAGTTGTACTACCCAACTACTCAAGTACTAGAGTGTAATCTTCTAGAGTGTTGTGCTTGATGCCAATATAGCAGCAAGACAGTGGATTATCTAAAGCTGGTTTCAAGTTGCTTAAGGGACTTCTGAATCCCGATATATCCGAGGGTATGTGGAAGTGAGATTCCATATATAGGTGTTGTTTGATGTGGTACTACTTGAAGGGGTACCAACATGGGTTACAGGAATGTCCAACCAGGTGAAACCTCTTGTATTTCCTATGTGTAGTCTTCCCTGAAAACAGTTTTACTCGCTGAATGACAAATCTCTGTGTTATTTAAAGACACTGAACACATCTCTAACCTAAAAAAATTGCAAAAATTGTGCAGACTCTAAGTGCTCTGATACCACTTGTAGTGTTCTTAACCCCTTAAACTCAGAACACAATTTGATATACAGGGATTTATGATGCAAGAAAACAGGAATTATAGTGCAGAATAACCAAAGACATAATTGAAAAGAAATGTTGTGGACTAAACCCTTGTATTATGATAATCCAACATAAAGTAATGTTCAGTTGCCTCTTAAGGTTGGGGTCGACTTTTCACTTGAGCCAAACTCCAAATACAACAATACTCCACAAAACAATCCATGAGCTCTTAGCTTTTTAAATAGGATTCCAATAGCCAAAAACCTAAGCCCTTGTCTTATGATAATCCAACATAAAGTAATGTTCAGTTGCCTCTTAAGGTTGGGGTCGAATTTTCACTTGAGCCAAACTCCAAATACAACAATACTCCACAAAACAATCCATGAGCTCTTAGCTTTTTAAATAGGTTTCCAATAGCCAAAAACCTAAGTACTTGTGGTCACATAATTAATGAATACCAACTATCTAGTGGGCCTTAATTAACAGAGAAGCCATTTCTACATTAAATAATTGTTCACTACTATCTACTCGGCCTTATTCAAAGGAGATAGCTGCATACATTACTTGACTAGCTCCTATGTAGCCTAAAGTAAGGGGGGTTAGGGCAGGACCCTAACAAATAATTTGTACAATACATTTAGGTACAGTACCAAGAATGCAGCTTTCAGTGTCTCTGTCATTTGTCAATACTTTGGAAATAATCAAAGGGTAGAACGATTCAATTCCTTTAAAGCTCCAGCCATAACAAAACTGCATTTTATCTAGAGCGAGTTAGCTTGGGCTCATCATTTATAAGGAGGGACCGCTTCAATTAAGAAATGGGCAGGATAGCCTATAAAAGTCTAGACATTCCCCATAACTATAAAAAATGCAGTCTTATGGTTTCTTTAAATATCTCTTTTTTCTCTTATGTCTACGAAGAAATGTGAAATGTATATATAAATGTGAAATGTATATATAGTAATCAATGTTGAGCAATAGCAGCTCCGAGAGTTGGGATTTCTTTCTCTCAAGCATAGTTACCAAATTCAAATATGAATTCCGATTCGAATTCAATTCAATACGAATAATGTTCGAGTTAAAAAAAATTAATTTGTAAAAAAATCGTCATTATACTCTGTAAAAATATGTAATATGCAAATAAGCTACTGTAGAACCAGGTTAGGCCCCTCTCTTATTTTCAAGATGTCTATAAGAGCTCTGAATGGAGAGAAAAACTCCTTCACTGTCCCCAGTAATAAAATCTTTCAGATTACAGAGACAATCTGCGGATTAGTGCTATACAGAGACGATTGTCGAATTCCTTTTCGATAACAGAGACGATCAGCGTGTTGGGGATTTTACCGGACTTATAGGTTTTTTTAACTGATGCGTCGCTGCAATTTTTAAACATGATATTCTGCAGTACCTAAAAAATTATTAGGTGAACTGGACTGAACCGAATTAATCTTAATAATTCGAGTCACGAACCGAATTTACGAATTTCTGTATTCATTGGCTCGATTCGGGTGAATTTGGTAACAATGCTCTCAAGTGGAAACACAGGCTGCTAGAGTGCCAAAGCTGTCATAAAAAGGGATCACTTGTTTATTTTGAACATGGTCTCAACTTGGATATAAACAACATTGCAAGCACTACCTTCTATATGTTCGCTAATTTTCTAGAATCTCTAAACAGAACTAGAAGTATGCAGTCTGAAATCTTCAAATCTCTCTTTTTTGTTATGTCTTGGAATAAATGTATATGTAGTAATCAATTTGGAGATATATTAGCTGTGGGAGTCCAGTTTTCTTTCTCTCCCGTGGAAAGGCAGGTTATGAGAGTGCCAAAAGCCATCATAAATAGGGACCACCTGTTTTTTTTAATGTGGCCCTAACTTGGATATAAATAGCAATGCAAGCCCTCCATCTGTCTGCTAATGTATGACTAGCAGCTTTAAGGAAAATTTTAGGGGTTAAATTTTGCTCATGGGCAAAGAGATTTACCAATTTTCATTTTTTGCTAAAATGATTCACCCAAATTCAACAATATGATAGTATTCCACTCTAAAAATTGCCAAAACAATTCCAGAAACTACATAAAATCCTTAAAATTTTGAATATTTTTACAAAAATATTGTCAAACATTTTATGGTTGGCATTTTAAGAATTAGTAAGAATCACTGAGATTTTTACACTTTAGGGTAAGTGTGGATCCATAAAATTTCCCTGCTTTACACAGAACTAGAAGTATAGAATCTGAGCATGTCATTAATTGGGGTAGATGTAATCCCAAGCATGTCTCCCAAATAGAGTATTTAGGAATATATGCGGTGCACATCTGAATAATGGTAGTAGAAATATGTGGTGCATCTGATTAATGATAGCAGTCAAGAACATGACAATTAATGCATTGGAACAATGCCAGCCTTCCTTACCCTGACCGAAGGTGCACAATAATAAATTTACATGTTGGAAGGAAAGATATCTTGCTCAATTCAATTGAAATATGAATAAAATAGATCGCAATAGGATTAGATGGAAACTCGGGGCTGTAAGAGTAGAGACTGGTTAATTAAGGATGCCCTTTTGCCTCTGAAATGGAAACAAGCCATGTAATTCCTGACCTACTCAATCTATGCAGATCTCGTGGATCAGAAATTACTTCCATTTCACCAATGGACGATGATAAACAACATATGCAAGTTTTAGTTTTTGAATGAATGATGACAATGATGTACGTTGCATTAAGAACGTTTTAAAACACTATACAAGTAGGGAAAAATGTTAAAGCCAAGAGCCAACGATGCATTTTGGTCACTATGTAGAATGACCATGGATGAAAGAAGTAGAATGTTTTTCTATACCTTTAACAACTGCATACATCAAATTTATAACATAATAATTAATAAATATGGCCTAAATATGCTCGAAGAAATGTTTTGAATTATAGTAAACAATATGTACTTGGACAGAGTTCTCAAACGAGGGAGATTTTTCTTTCAGTGTCTGCTTTTTAAAGTTGTATTTCCTAATGGTGTCTAATGTTTCTCATGATTTTTATGATTTTATAGGTAAGGCGCACACTGTTTCAGTTCACACCTTCAAAATGGGACAAGGATGAATGGCATCTTCTATCAGGCCCTTGGCGTTTTGTACAAGTTCTTGGCCTGATCATTGTTTTCCTGACTGTGGAGCTTAACGCATTCTTCCTTAAGTTTTGTCTATGGATTCCTCCTCGGAATCCTTTAAATGCCTATAGATTGATTATATGGTGGCTTATTGCTCTACCTACCATTCGTGAGTACAACTCATATTTGCAAGACAGGTCTCTCTCTCTCTCTCTCACATACAAACACACACCTACGAATCCACACTAGAGCAGCGTTAACTTTAATGCCCCAAGCGTGCACCTATTTTCAATTAGAATGTATTTTGTCTCTACCATGAAAAATATTGTATATTTTAAAGAGTATTTATCTAATTATTTCTAAGCTGATCATTTTTTGTTGCAAATATATTCATCTTACCTTTCAACGTGGTTGTCATAGAGCATCCATTGTCTGTTAACCTTCAAATTAGGATACTGATTGTTGGTGCATGGATAATTTTTTAATGGAAGAGAATTATGTTTCATAGTTAAGATTTAATATCAGGTGGACTGAAGTTCCAACGATTATTAGCCTTGCATAAAAGTTCGAAGTGCGAAGTTATAATCATAATCACATTCTGATTTTGTCTGTCTCCAACCACTGTCAAACACCTCTGCATAGCATTTGTGACTCTTTGACGTCATTTCAACATGTTAGTTTGGATGCCTCTTGAATCTATCCTGCTGATTGTCATGTTTAGTTAATTTTTTTTTAAGGCTGAGAAGAATCATTCATGTCAAATGAACTAAGTAGCTATCTTTTAGCTTGGAACATCGAGTTCAACAACCTAAAGGACTACTGATGCCATATTGCTTATTTGACGTTTTGCTTTAAATTCAAACTTACCTCACAATTCCCTTTAAATTCAAACTTACCTCAAATTATGAAGTGTGATATCCACACATGATATGGCCCGAACTTACAGTTGCTACATACATTTATGACTGATGTTTAATTCGCAAGGTTTCGATGAGGTAACTATGGAGTGATGTGATATGGTATTACTTCTCATTGAATTCGTGGAATGAAATGTATATTTGCAAAGCAGTGAACTTTCTTCCCCAAATCTGTAGTTGATATTGTGAAGTGGTTATGCATAGACAATGAAGTCAGTTTCTGTTTTTACAACTGCATTATTTAAGTTTTATATAGTATTTATCTTAATGGACTAAAATGACGATTATTCAGAACAGATGTTGATGCTTAATTGTTTCGTCTCTTTTATTGCTACTTAAGATTGAAACTAAACGTTTTCCATGCCATTTTCATGCAGAAAACCAATAAAAAAGGTGGGGGCATTTTGTTGGCTTTCTCTTGCCATTTGTATCGTGGAGCTACTTATTTGTATAAAGTTTGGGCATGGTAAAGCTCCTTATATATTTCTGTGCACTTCTTTACCAAGTCATTGCCTTAATAGTTACATGCTGGTTTGGTTCTGGAATAGTTAAGAGATTCTTATTGAGGTTTAGCTTTTAACTGTACATACTAAGGTTGTACTTAAGGAATCAACTTGTTTTTGAACAGGTCTTTACCCCAACCCAATGCCGTCATGGATTGTTAAGTTCTGGATGACCTTTAGCATTGTACTTCTGCTATTTCTGATCGGCTGGTCATTACAGCTACATAGAACTTTCAAAAGAATTCATGCAAATAAGAATCATCGACAAACAATCACCAAAAAGATGTCATGAGTACAATCATTTTTTTCCTTATTCTGTAGGCAGGCTGGTAAACAATTCTTTAAATATCTATTCTTTTGTATCTTTGGCGTTGAGAAGTGGATATTTTTAATAATGTATCAAATGGCTTCAAGTCTTTCCTGTTGCATAAAAGCTGGGAATGTATTATTATGTTCTAAAATACACATTTCCGAGAGTTTATGAATAACTCAAAAGTTTGGACAATTTATTGCAAGATGCACTCTAATGTTACAAGTTCAGCCCAAATTCAGCCCAAGTGATTGACAAGATAATGTACTTGAAATGTGTAAAACATCATTTGATTTTTGGGTTCTTCAGCCCTCTCTAGCGACTACTTGTCTCAAGTTCTTAGTTCAAACATCATTTGATTTTTGGGTTCTTCGGCCCTCTCTAGCGACCACTTGTCTCAAGTTCTTAGTTCTTGATGCTATGCATTAGTGCATTGATAAGTGTTGTCTGAAAACCCGTTGGCCCTATTCATTTGTACGATGTTTGTGCTATTTCCATAGGCTGTGGTTCCATGGTTTGTTTGGAAACCAAGGCTTGTGTATTTTTAAAATTTAAAATTTTATGCATAGTCATAAATGCTATAACCCGCGGCTACTAGCAGCCAGATCCCAAGGTAGTAGGCTATCCGTGATAATGTTTAGTTGCTCTCGCTCCCGCTATCTGTGATGGTCCAGAATCTACTTCTTTCCTCTAAATGACTTGATCAGGAACTGAACTATAAACAACCGTCAATAACTAAATACAGTCCCGGGATGCAAATACAAGGGTACAGCCTTGGTGTATAAAACCTCTGTCGTTCAACTTTAGAAGCATATGAATGAGAGCATGTAAACACCAAAGTAGTTTAAGGTTAGTTTCAATGGCGAGCCTTTTGATTTGGATGGATTTGCTCGAATTAAAAAATACATAAAAGGAATCAAAATTTAATTTAAAAACTATTAATATTAATGCATATCAATGTAAATATCGACAATTGTACAACTAATATGCAAGTTTGCTGATTTATATTACATGTAGGGTTAGGAGCAAGTGGACACCAAATATGCAAGTTTGCTGATTTATATTACATGTAATTTTGCAAATAGGGAAAAGCACATTGGGATACAACTTTAAAAAGCTAATTTGATGTATTGGGAGATAATACATGAACATTGAGGTTAGAATTGGCATCTATAGTAAAAATGTCATCAAACTTTAATCAAAAGAGTCACTCATCATGATCATCATCATATACTAAATTCCAAAAATATCCTTCGGATTGTCAGCGTTTGGAGTTACTTTAAAAGTGTTTACATCATGCTTGGGATGCTTCATGTGATCTTGAGTGTATAGTGTGATGCTTACTCTTGGTTGTATTTAGATAAGAAGACTACATTAGGAGTCTTGTTTACTAGGTTGTTTGTCTTTTAGCTTACTTATTTCGGGAAGCATGAAGCTGCCATCTAGGCTGTGGTAGTGATTAGAGCACTTGAGGATTATTCTCAACATTGCTTGAGTGGATAAGAAGACTTTTGAGGTGTATTTAGGATTGAGGGGTATGGAAGTCTATATGTGCCTAGCATTGTTAGAAAAGAGTCTTTCTACCATATGTGTGCGGTACGAGAGCCAGAGTGGGTAGAATTCTTGCATACTGGAACCCTGAGAGGAAAGGTGGTTTTATTTACAAAGACCTCTTCACCACACAATTCTAATATCAATTTGAGATTGTGGACCATTGCCACTATTATTTGGGAACAACGAATCTTGTTGAGAAAGCCCTCTCTAGCTCAGTGGATCTTTGTGTTCTCATTGAGCTAAAACCATACTCATGGGGAACAATGAATCTTGTTGGGTAAGCCCTCTCTAGCTCAGTGGATCCTTGTGTTCTCATTGAGCTAAAACCATACTCACGGGGCATGCCTTGTCATAGATGTTGCATTGGTCGAGAGGAAAGTTGATCATGGAGAGTGATTTCCACATGAGTTTCATTGGAGTTGCAGGTTAATTTCCATTAGCTTTGCTAGCCTTTGTCAAAGCCTAGATTTAAGATAAGTTAAGGGGCTTTAAATAATTCCTTTATTATTTTATGACTTTACTTTGAATGTTTAATGGCTAAGATGTAATATTCTTTACACATTATTGTTTTTTAAGTTAAAACGTAGGTTTTCATCAAGTGACAACCTACCTAGTTGATTCATGTTGGGATTAGTTGTTACAAAGTGGTATTAGAGCCTTAGGTTCTCACATCTAAGTGCAAATAGGAAGTGAATAAGACTTAGTTGCAATTATGATTTAATTGAAAAGATAATAACTCAAAGGACATAGATGAGTCACACGATTCTTGAAGAAAAATGAATTGTTACTTTTATTTATTCTTTTTGTTAGAATTTTTAGCTTAGGATTAGAGTTTAGTTCATGTAATAATTCTTTCATTGCTTTCATTGGTATAGATAGCAACATGGTTAAGCCTTAAACCTATCATATTTTTTAATTGAAAATACTAGCTACTAACTTTATGTTTGTTATACCTGACTTTATATTGTAATTGGTTCAAGTCATTTTTTTTTTACTTTGGATTAATCGTTAAAATTAAAAATCTATGTTAAAGTTTAACTTCATGATTTGAATTTTTAACCATTTATCTCTCATCTTATTCATTGGATGTTGATACGATATTGAATTTATCTTATTCATTGGATGTTGATGATATTGAATTGGCAAATTTTTATGTTATTTTTGTTAATACTACATGAAAAAATAAAAAAATAAAAAAAGTATGATTGGCTCCCCTTTATTTTATTTAGCTATCAATAATTATTAAGCAAGGGTACCTCATCAAACTTTAATTTACTATTGTTTGCGACTCCATGCCAAAGGCCAGCGATAAATATATCCTTCACACTTTTATCCCCTTCCAAGCCATTAGTGAGTTGAACTAAAAAACATTAAAATTAAAAATCTATGATTGGCTCCCCCTTATTTTATTTAATTATCATTAATTATTAAGCAAGGGTACCTCATCATTATCTTTAATTCACTATTGTTTGCGACTCTATGCCAAAGGCCAAAGATAAATATATCCTTCACACTTTTTTCCCCTTCCAAGCCATTAGTGAGCTGAACTGAAGTACACATTATCTTTTGATGTCATCATAATCCATTTGATCCCAAAATATGTCTCATCATAGCCATATAGTTGAGAGCAATGTAACCCCTCTTATAATGAAAGCCCATGTTATATTGAAAACGCCAAATTTTATGAAATAACAAAACTAATTACAAAATATAGTCTCATACTATCATATAACACAACCTCATACTATCTCATAAAATTTTCTAAAATATTATTTAATTTTAAAAACTCTTCTAAAACATAAAAAAAATTAAACATTTTTTTTATGTTTTGAAATGTTAATCTGTTTTAAAAATATTTATAACATGGATTTTCACTTTTTATATATATATGTCAATTTATGTCCTTTTAAATTATTTTATTTCTATTTTTAAAGAAATATTGTAACTATTATATAGTTTTAATATAATAAAATTGATCAATTATTTTTTAAAGACTTTAAATTAAATGATCTTCAACTTAATGTTATTAATTCAATTTATCTTAAGAGATATGCACTTATTTTTTAAATATATGTTTTTGGTTTAATTTTTATTTTTAAAAATAGATTGATATATTAAAAATGAGTAGTAACTCATTTTTTTTATAAGACGAGATTGGTGTTTTTTGAAACATTTGAAAATGTTTAAAAAGTTAAATTAAATCTTTGTAAATTTGGAGATTTTTTAAAAAAAATTACCAATATTTAAAATTGGTTGTTTGAGAATTAATAAGATTTCTACAAATAAGATAAGTATGGATTCTCGAAATTTTATATGATATGACGTAGTTTTGGGCATGGAAAGTTGACTTTGAAATAGGTGGAATAATACATATTTGTAAGATTTCCAATAGAATCTATTTCATATTAATGTTTGTAATAGAATGTGTCACGTAAAGTCTTTGCATGGTGTTTGTAATTTGCTTGAGCAACTCATAAAACAAACTAGCTTATTATTATTTTATTTTCAATTTTTTCTTAATCACTTATTTCTCGCAACCACCATAATACACTAACCCCCTAAATCTAAGTCAAACATGAACCACTATTATATTACCATGAACCCCCTAATATCCCTTTATCCTTTAAATCATTAACTCACTATTCACCTACTAACCAACACACCCTCACACCACGCTAACTCACAAGCCTCCTAATATAGTTAGTTATCCATGACTGACACTACTAACCCACTAATAGCCACCCCACTAACCCATATATCCTTTAAGCATTGTTCAACTAACCCATTATAGTACAAAATAATATATCTTAATAAACATATTTAGGATTGTATTGAATATATAAAGTGTATCATTAAAAACAATATAACTACATCTATATCAACAACTATATAATCCAAAACATGTTAGTGTATTCATCTTACCAATGATTTACTGCAAGATATTTATAGACTATGAGCTATTCTTGTCACTGTTTTTTAAGAGGAAGGTACTAAGCAGCTTTGCTTACTTTTTCTAAAAAGCAAATATTAAGCAGTTTTGTTGTTCTCTTAAACGATGAGTATTAGGCAACTATGTTGCTAATGTCACATGTTAAATGTGCAAGATTCTTAAATAGGTATTTTTTTTTTGTAATGTGTAATCATAACCTAATTCTTATGAGCTTATTGTATCATGTTATAACATGCCTAAATTTAGCGACTTCATTGTGTGTGTGTATTATAATGTAGTTCTATGCACCTAAATGACTTTCATTTTCAATAATTTTAATGTCTTTGTTAAATTTTACTATCATCAACAAAATAAAAAGTGTAGTTCTAATATATATGTGTGTGTGTGTGGTTCGTTGCCTCGTAACTTTGATGGACCACACTACGTCTATGGGAAGAATTCCAAGGGGCCCACTCGAAGGGCCTAACCTTGTCGGCACTAGTCTTAGGAGCATGATCCACAAGGTAATAAATAATAAATGGATGTGTCTTTTCAAATGAAAAGGCGTTAGGCCCTTCTTCAATCATATTTATATGGGAGGCCACCAATTGCAAAAATAATAAATGGACGTGTCTTTTCAAATGAAAAGGCGTTAGGCCCTTCTTCAATCATATTTATATGGGAGGCCACCAATTGTAAAGATATTTTATTATATATNAAAGCATTTCAGAAGCGCCTCAAACTCCTTCAAACTCCTTGGAGAAGCCAAAACTGAGGCCAAAGATTCATATTCCGATTCCAAATCTAATTGAAAATATGAACAAGAATAAGATAATGACTCCCAACCAAAGAAAAACACAACCTCAACTACGATAATAAAAGAAATGAAAAAATGGATTTATGACCTAGAAGAAGAGGCGATGGCCATCATAGAAATGAGGTTGGAACATAAAAAATGCATTCAAAACCAAGATTCTCATGGAAACGATTATAGATTACAAATGGAAACAATTGTTGAGTCTTTTAGGTCCATATAGTTTCCAGAGAAATTCATTTTAGTAATGTCCTTGTTTTATGTGGTTCGTAGGGCGACCTCTTCTGTTGCATTAGTGGCCTTCAGATCCTTAAAGAAGAAGAGGTATTTCCATTTGGCCCTCGTGTCAAAGTTTCAAAATTGTTGTAGGAACAAAATAATTGAGTGAACACCATGGGTTTCTAGATGTGCAACTACTGTGAATGTAATCTATTTGAATTCCAACAAAAACCTATTGGAACTGTTAGAAGACCAGATTCAAAGTGTGCTTGAATAAGACCTTCCTTAGGTACTAGACCCCCTTGGATATTGAAGACATACTGGGAAATTAGGCGGTTGTTTTGTTGAATAAATATGGTAACAAGGATATACAAATTGAAGGTATGCAAAGGGACATGGGTGACAATGACGTTCCTAAGGAAGAAGATAGTGATGGTATTATTGTTTCTTTTGTATCCCATGTCTATTTATGATTCATTATTTCTAAAGGAGAAATCCCTTTTCTTGAGTTTATTTGCATTAGGTGTGCCAACGAGATTTGAATGGATTCCATGGCCTTTAAACACCCACAAAAAATGTATCAGATGATGGAGATCAAGAATTCCATATGATGATTGATCTGACTTCAATGATTTGTATGATAATCTACAAAAGGCCTTTCATAAATACCTAGAAGTGCGAAGCATCAAGCTAGCCTAACAAGTTACCTAAGCAAGACCATGGAGCATTTGACCTATTAATATCAATGCTTTGAGGACAAAGCGTTTTGAAGGAGACAACAATGCTATGTAAATTTTTTGGGTATATGAAAAAATAATATGAAAAATAAAAGATAAAAACAATAACAATAATGATAATAATAATGTTGATTTTTGTACCCAGTCAGGAGTTCCCTAAGTGACTTTATTTTGCCTGAGTCACTTAAGAGGGGAAGTTTGTGACCCTCACATTAAAGTCACTTAAGTGTGATTTTAAGACTATAGTCACTTTTCATAAAGTAAGTGAGT
>LPNX010598299.1:2859-45152 GCA_001517045.1 Pseudotsuga menziesii
AATAGCAACTTGCCGTTCTATAGCATTTCAGTCCCTGGATTTTAAGAAGCTAAAACTTTCCTGGAATTTTTAATTTAGGGATTTGGGTCATCAAACTCCTAATAATTTCCCTTTCTAGTTTTCAAAATTTTGAAGCAATTTTATATTGTTTGATCCATGGTTTTAGGTATTGAAAATCAAAATTTCCAGTCTATAATGTCAACTGATCAGTATACAAAAATCTGTAATTTCTTAGTAATAATTTTTTACAACTGTGCTTCTTTAACCGATCGAAGGATACTGTATAATTTAAAACTAAAAGGCCGTCACGGTGCAAAACACATTCAAAAAAATTAGAATGGTTCAAACAAACTGCAGGCTTGATTTGGTTTCCGGCTGATTGATGGCCACTTTTCTGTTTTGGAAATTTTGGATTGAGGAAGTTTTGGCTAACATGATGGTCTTACAAATACAGTAGTAGAAAGTTGAAAGAACGATCTTACAAATATAGTAGTAGAAAGTTGAAAGAACATTAATTTTGACGGTAAATCTATTTGCCTCATCAAATGTAGGCTAAAATATGCCACCATTCCCAATCTATCTCCTTATTATGATGTTGTTACATATTTTCCTTATGTGCAGCTTGGCATACTATTGCTGCTGCTTGCTCACGTCTATTTTAGTTTTTTCAATGCTCCCAATTGTTGGAAAAATGTATAAAGAGCTTTGAAAGAAAAAAATTGCACTCTTTTATCAATATAAATCCTGCACCTGCAATTAAGATGGCCCAGTCTACACCTTCTCTCATATCCATAACGAAGCACATGATAGCTTGTCATTGATTCACATTTATTCCTTGGCCTTCACATTTTGTCATGGTCATTCTTTGAAAGAAGAATAAAATGAGAATCCAATATCCTTTACACGCATCTGGTTGGTTTGTGAGGCAGTTTTACATTGCAAACTCATATTTATATAATTGTACTCTTGAAGCAATATTTGCCGCATCTTTGGATTCAACAAATGATAATTTGAGACTGGCTTTTCCCATTCCCATTTCATAGGATGTTCCATTTAGAAACCTCTTAATCCACTTTCTATCTTGTATCCGTATAGAGATTCTTGTATAGATCTATATAGAGATGTATATCAATCTAGAGATGTAGGGATTTAGAGAGATTTCTATTGATGAAGGGCTTTTTGTGATAGGTTCCAAGGTTATAGGTGAATGGCTAAGAGGAGTTCTGTGGTTCCGTCGATTCATCTACAACGTGCAGCAAAAAATCCTCCATGTGTCATAGAAACTGTATGAAAAGTTATGCATAAAAATCCATGCTTGTGGGATTCAAAGCCCATTTTTATGTGCATAAAAAACCCTAATAATGTGTGTGTAAATGTGCTTATGGATTAGAGAAGTGATGAAGCCCTCCAAGAGATGTATTTTTCTCCTAGTTCATGTTGAAAATGTATGGTTGATCTTGGTCCATCTGGTTGATCTTGTTTTGAGTTGTTTCCTCGAAATTGAGGAACTGTATTGGGGGAAACCATGTAGAGAGATGGAATTTTTGTTTCTGTATATTGATCCAAACTGGATCTTCTTTGCAGATCTATTTCTAACTTTTGTGCCTTATTTATCTTTTTTGTAAAATGATGTGTTTGTTTCTCTAAGGTTTTAAAGTTTTAAAATCACATTATAGATTGCACCAGTCTATCCCGTGATAAATTATGTTTTATAAGTATTGATGAGGTTAAGGCTGAACACGATCCCTGTCTTTAGAGAGCTATGATTGCATTTGATTATTACATTTGTAGTGTTTTGACCTTGTTGCAATGTGTATCTGTTAGCCGCCAGAGAAAGTTGAGACCGAATATGTAATAGAAAAGGCAAAGCTGGAAGATGATATGCTTGAAAACTTCAGAAGCGTGTTTGAAAAGTTTGCATTCGGAGATGCAATGGCAATTGCAAAGGAGGTGTGGCTTATGTAGTTTAGTTGTCTGTAGCCTTTTCCACTATGTCTTATACCCCTTTTGCGTTTTAGTTGAAAAATTAAGAGCTGGAGGAACAATATTGATATTATAAGTTGTTCCTTTGCAGGATGAAGAAAAGAAGGATGCAACTTTGAGTTTGCAGCAAAGAAAAAAGCAGACTCTGATTCAGATGAGGAGGATGAACAAGAGCAGCATAATAAAGAAAAAGGGGTTTCAAATAAAAAGAATAAGGTTCTGTATTTGTTTATTCCACATTCACTACTCTGGTGGTGTTCTCTGCTTCGATTTCATAGTTCTCAAGGGTGTTGATTTCTGTGTTACTTGACCTGCAGCTTCAACGGAGAATGAAGATTGCAGAACTTATATATTTGATGATATATTGTTTATTATTTTTTATTCATAACAACTGATTTTAGATAAGTCAGACAAAAACATGTACCCCTATTGGAGATTTCTAGGGGAAAATCTCTCAATTGGTGAATAGATCACATGTATTCACTATCAACGGTCCTTTTGCATCAACAGGGGAGAAATAAAGTCAAGATCAATAATCTACCAGTTAGAAGTGATACATTGATTCCCTACTATAAGTCAATTCAATTGTTTTTCAACATTTGCTGACATTTTTGGTTAGATCAACCCTTCACTTTCAAACTGAGAACTGTTATTGGCTTGGTATTATTATGACAGTGAAGTTAAAAGATCAATCCCTAATAGAACATGATTTACATTTACTGGGCCACTACAACAACAACATCCAGAGGACTATGAAAAGAGGGAAGAAGTTAACAAGGCATCAACAGTTTTAGAGAGCTTCTTGGCTTCCACAGATCTGGGAGAACAGAGAGATCAAGGAGCTTAGATCATTTATCCACAAGGCTTTAATAGAGGATCGACACATAGGCTATGAGTATGTTTTCTTAGTTCTGTCAAACCTCCTCCTGTTTTACATATTCCTCTTCTCGAGTCTCCGGGATTGTAACCATGTCTCAGGTTCACTTAAAGAAATTTTTGCAGCTCTGCCTCTTGTTGATGTATCCCTCCATTATTTGATACATTATATTGAATACATTTTGTGGCTATGCCCCCTTCTCCGTTTATCTGTGTCTTAGAGATATATTGTGGAGTATCGCTGTTTATAATTCTTAGGGATCTGGTGTACTGCCCTGATTGCTAATAAAATGGAACTACTGTGCTATATTAAGCTTCATTGATGGTTATTGTGTTTTCTGGGATTTGTTTTAGTCTACTGGATCGATCTTGAGATGTTCCATTACACTTTCTTTTATTATATATTTTAGTTTATGGGACTGCCACCTTCTCATATGCTTTAATGATGTTTGTTCTATGTCAACATCTCTGCATCTTTAACTGTGATGATTTATGTGTCTTATAATGGATAAGGCTATATGTAGTTTTTTTCTAGATCTCTTTTGGATCTGCTCTTTCTTTCAACACTTATGTTTTTAAAGTTGGTGACAATTAGATTCCATAACCGAATGTTTCACACCATCTTAATCTAACTTGGTATCAATTTCCCCCTTTTTGAGCCCCACTGATAGCCTCAGAGTACAAGAGATTTCGTGACAGATAGCATTCACATATGAATAATGTTAACACTTGGAATCGGAAGAGTTTCAAAGTGAACCAGGGAGGGTACATTGTCACCTCCATGCATTCTGAAGATAAAGATCAAACTTTACCTGCCAAAAACTACTTCAGATCTGTGGTACAACTTGCTGTAAATTAAATATCAGACCTGGAATCTACATTAAATCAATTCCAGAGAGTGAATAATATGCAGATGTACATTTATATATATCAAATAACCTCGATTTCCATGCAAATCTCCGAAAAATACCTCAAATCTTTGCTAGAAAAGTGCAGATTTGTGTGTAAAGAACCTTAAAAACAACGAAGTATAACTCTGAAAAATGATTTATGACCCTAGTTCCTTGAATTCTGTGGGTTATGGAGTTGATATAGTTAATAATTGATTGAGCAGGTGATTCTTGAGGTCAAACAACTCAGAAAATTGAAGTAAAAGTAGTTGAACACACCAATGAGAGTAGATGGATACCAAAAACAAGCAAGCAAGCGTCATGAATAGAACTCCATGGTTGGTGCCTCCTTTTGCCAAAAATAAGTGTGAAACCTACTCAAAATAACCTCAAAGTGGAGCACTATCCTCCTACTTAAATATAGATTTATGAATGAGTAACTGGATCAGGTTCAAACACTCTAGAAGTCTCCAAGTATATTGTTTCCTTTTGAAATTCTATCCAAGGTGCACTAATCTGAAGCTCTGAATGGATAAGGATTTTTTTGATAAAAAACCTGAGATCTCCTAGACATGTGCTCTCATCCTAAGTAATTGCTAAAAAATGGAACTTGCTTGATGTGCAAGTTACTCCAAAATTCAATTCAAGGTAAGATGAGATCCACTAGGGTGGACTTCTTCATTGCATGTCTGAGTCAACTGTTTTCCCAAAACAGAGACCTAGGAGGCTTTTAAAACTAGTCCACTCCCCTTCAATGCAAAAATAACACGTGCATGAAGTAAATTTAAGACAATTCAATTGAATGAAGATGACCACACTTAACTCCAATCAATTTAACCCAAATCCTCCTCAAGTAAGGCACACCTCTGGATGAGATCTTAAAGTGACATGTGGCAAATCTCTCTACAAGGAATGACAATCGCTAAACTGGGGTAAACTACTTAAGTAGTCAAGAGAACTGAGAACTGAAAATCAATAAAGTACAAGGAACAGGGTCAAAAGGTAACACATGGAAATTTAACATGTGGCACACTAGGGTATTTGTGGCTTCTAGAAGTGAAAAAAACCTTAATTTTGACATAAAAAACAATGCTTTTGGAATGACTTAAAATATGACACCAAAGTTGCTTACCATAATGTGTATCTAAAAACATGGGAAAATATAGAAATAACCAAACCCCAACTTTAACCCCAAAATTGGCAGTGTTAGATTTCTAATGAACTTGACCTCAATGTTCTCAATACTGGGTAACCAAAAATGTGATCATCTCTGAAAAAAAATCAAGTGTTGCCCTTGTTGGTCCAAGAACCATCTTAGGGCCTAAAGTGGGGAGATTTTCACCTCTAGTGGATGCCCTGGCATCATTCTCTCTTTGAGGGAATATTTCATAGGACAACAACTCCCATATGCCTACCTGGATCCATCTAGCTAGGTCCTCTTAGTGTTGGACACTATCTAGAGGAAATCATTAGTTAGTGCATTAGATCCTTTTTGATGATTGATTCTACGACATATACTTCTTCCTTCTCAACATCTACCTTCTCATCCTATCTTATGGTCTGGTTGATCTCTGGCTCTCTTTCTTCTTTCTCCTTTTTTGATGTAATATTTAGTTCTTGTTTTTCATGTTCTTTCATGTTTTATCTTGCTTTGATGCTTTTAGGGTAGCCTAGGGTACTCCTACAGATTGGTATCACTGAATGCATTTCTTTGTCCTTTTAATCCGCCTTTTGGTCATTTGTTGGACATTAATCAAGTTATTTTATCTGAGCTTCTATTGAATTCCTTTACACAGGCCCGCCAACACACCTATGCCTGCAACTAGCTGCCATATAAAAGCAAACCCCTTAGGATAGTAAAAAAATCTCCAGGCTGTTCACCAGGGGTGCTGGGTTCATCTATCAGTCATGCCACGGTTGCCTTATTCTTCCTTGTCACCAGCATTCCAAATCCTACATGCTGGTCAATCCCTTTTGGGGGTTGAGGCAGGAGCTATGTCAAAGAGAAGGAAGGAATTGTTTCTTGTCTTCCCTTGCACTATCTCCTCCAGCACGGGAGAATACATTATCCTCCATTTTCCTAAAGTAGAGCTTGGCATATTCTATCGTCAGATAGCAGATTTATCCATCTTTGATTTCTTAGGTTATGTGGGTTTTTATTTTACTGTTTCAACGTCTGTTCTTTTCTTTTGGCTTGGTATGTTGGATAAGGTTCTAATCTTTGATTGTTTTCAAGTGTGCTCTGCAATTCGCATGATACACTCACTGGATTTTGCTTTTGGAACAAATGATGCAATCTCTTTAATGATTCTTAGCAGGACGCTGGATATGACTCTAAGTTTATTTTGCTGTTGTTTGGAAATTCATCACAGGAAACTGGAAAGTTCAAAATAGAGTTAGATACACCATTGCGGTATGTTCCATGGTCAAGTGTTGATCCTTACCCACCATTGTCACAAGCTGAACAAGAAAGAATGTTGCTCCCCAGATATTTTAATGGCCCAAAACCATTTGAATGTACAGTCCAAGCAGGTGAGATGCTTTACCTGTAAGTCTCCTCAGCCACTTCACTGATTTCTTTGCCTCTGACTCTTTTCTGGAAAAGAAAAATCAGTGAGATTTTGAAAGTCAATCTAGAACAAATTGGGAGTGATGTCAAGATTCCCCAAGACATGTTTGCCAGTGTAGTCTAGACATGTCTTGGAGCAGATGGACTCTGGAGATTATTTTTATTATCGTAATTGTGAGAAGGAACCAACAAGGTTTTTATTCTGAGAAGTAGCAGTTTTTAAGTGTAGCTTGAATTTCAAAAACAATTGGCCAAGCCATTCGTTACAATTTTAATTGCTAGCAACTGGAGTATTAATATGCACACATTTTTTTTCTTCTTAAATTAGCAAATGCCAAAAAAGCATGAGCTTACTTTTCTCAATGAAATTCCCTTATAAAGGGTTTCAAGTTTTATGACCTGAGCCATGGACCCCATTGCCCATCAGTTGCTATTAGCAACACTTCTCATTTAGGTTAAGTATACACTTTCTAAATTGAGAGCCTATCTTGAAAAGTTATGCTGCGTTTCAGTCGGTGAAACATGATTCTAATCTCAAAACATGTAATCTACAAGATTCTAATCTCGAAACATGTAATCTACAAGAATCACCGCCCAAGAGTGATCTAGCATTTGTATTAGTTGGCCTTATATGTTCAGATTTCATTTTTATGTGCATATCAAGCAAGCCTGGTTGTAACTTTTCTAAGAACTATTTATCATTTATATTTTGAAATTGTAGCTCATTGTGTAAGATTATTGACCACCAATTCCACGCCTCTCTATAAAAATATATATAACTTTAAGTTTACTGGAAAGAAAATCGATCAATCCACACTCCTTTTATAAATTCATGCAGATAGAGCTCTAGAGATGCCCACATACTCTTAACAAAACTCGGATAGGCCCCTGTTTCCTGTACTTCGAGAAGACATCCGGTCTTTAACCCCTGTGTCTTTTATATGTATTCCTTTTGTCAATCCTACTGTGGGAGTAACACCTTTTCTCTCCATAGCATCAAATAACCTGAAAGCTTCTACGAGGCGGCCTTCAATGCAAAGTACATCAATTATTGAATTATATGTGACCTCATTAGGCATAGTACCTTTTATTCCATTTCCTTGCACAGTTCTAAAGCTTCATCCAAACAACCTTCTCTGCACAGGCAATAAATTACTTTTGCACAAACAACTTCATCTGCCACAATTCCCTTCTTCAATGCTACCTTTAAAAGCTTGCATGATTCTTTCACCCTCCCTTCTCTGCATAAGAGATCAAGGACAACTGAACAACTAGAGACAATTGGCAACATAGATTTGGCCTCCATTTCATTGTAAATCATTAGAGCTCCATCTGTGTCCCTTTCTTTGCAAAGTCTATAAATAAGCAAGTGATAAGTTTCCAGCACTGGTAATAACCCCTTATCCTACATTTCATAATGCAGTTTTAAGGCTCCCTTTATGCATCCCCTTTCACAGTTTGAAATTATCATCTTACTGTAAATCTGAACATTAGGAACTAAACCTTTCTCTAGCATTAGTTTAAAAATATTATTAGCCTCTTCCAAATTGCCCTTCTTGCAAAGACCATTCGTAAGGGTGCTGAAGCTTTCAACAAGAGGCAGAAAACCCATTTTCTGCATTCTCAAATGCATCTTCAATGCCATATATACCTTTCCTACTTTGCAAAGTCCACCAATGACAGCATTGTATGTAGAAGCATTAGGTGCAACACCTTTCACCTCCATTCTGTCATACAAATTCATGACAAAATCTGCATCTTCCATGCATAAACAATCAATCAACATATTGCAAGTTCTGACATCAAAAGCCAATTCTTTTACATAGGTGCTGTTCAGAATCTCATTAAACTCCTCCTTTCTGCAATTTTTTAAGAGTACTCTGATAAGTGACATGTAACTTCTAATACTTGGGAGCATGCCTTTCCTTTCTATTTCATTGTAGAGTTTCATACCAGTATCAAGAAGTTCAGAGGCCTCCTGTATATTTCCTGCCTCAGAATGTGCCTTAATCAAAGCCCTGTAGGTAATCACATCTGGAATTAAACCTTTGTCCAAGGCATCTTTAAGGAGGTTGCTCGCAACCGATATCCTACCTTTCTTACAAAAGGCATTGATAACTGAATTGTAATTAGAAATGTTGGGCATAACACCATATTCATTCAAACATACTACTCTTGGAAGAGCTATATATTTGATACATGACTTAATTGAGCATATCAAAACTTGAAGCAAGTCTTTGTCATCCAAATCATATATATATTTCTTGCACACATACATTTGGTCAAAGCTATTAATCATTTGTCATTTTATCTCACGATCGTTACTTCAGGCATAGCTTACTGATATTTGTTAGCAACATTCGCTTTATTGTAGTAATTTCACAATCTATACAAACATCAGGGTGTGTCTCCAGTAATCTGGCATTTGTATTTAAAAAAAAAAACACTTTTAGCCGTCAGTTAAGCGACGACCTGTAGGTGATTTAAAAAAAAATAAAATTCAATACCATCGCTTAACCGACGTTTCAGTTTTCATAATCCGTCGAATAGCCGTCGCTTAAGCGACGGCCTGTAGGTGATTTTCAAAAAAAAAATTCAATACCGTCTCTTAACCGACGTTTAAGTTTTCATAATCCGTCGGATAGCCGTCGCTTAATCGACGTTTAAGTTTTCATAATTCGTCGGATAGTCGTCGCTTAACCGACGGCCTGTAGGTGATTAAGCGACGGCCTGTAGGTGATTTAAAAAAAAAAATTTCAACCGACGGCCTGTAGGTGATTTAAAAAAAAAATTTCAATACCGTCGCTTAACCGACGTTTAAGTTTTCATAATCCGTCGGATAGCTGTCGTTTAAGTGATGCGTGTTTAAAGTTTAATATGAATTAGATGTCGGATAACCGACGATTTATATTTAACCGACGGTAAACTGAGCTGTCGCTTAACCGACGGATTGGAAAGATGTCGGATAACCGATGAAAATCCACCGACGCTTAAAAAAAATCATAGTGTCGTACATGCGACAGGGAAGTGTCGAAAATCCGACAATACGGTCGTCAGATTTTTGGTCGAAATGTAGTTTTGAAACCTGCCCCGTTACATCCCATTATCACCGCCAGTCCCTTCACCAAGTGGGGGCTTGATTTTATGGATTGCAACCTAGCTTTGGCTGGGGGGCACCATCATATTATAGTGGCTATTTATTACTTCACGAAATGGGCTGAGGCTATGCCTACAGTCAAATTTGACGGTGAGACAGCCACCGACTTCGTATTCAACCAAATTATTACTCGGTTCGGAATTTCGAAAGAGCTTTTCACTGACCATGGCTCACACTTTCAGAATCGTTTGATGGAAGAGTTGGCATCAAAGTTAGGGTACAAGCAAGATCATTCCTCCTCTTACTACCCTCAAGTGAATGGACAGGTAGAAGTAGTGAATAAATCACTCAAATCCATTCTCCAATGAACCATCGCACAAAGCAAGAATACTTAGCACATCATGTTATATCCTTCTTTGTGGGCATATAGAACCGCTGTTAAGACTGCCACGGGTTTTTCTCCATATAAACTTGTACATGTAGTGGAGTCTATATTGTCGGTTGAATGCGAGATTCCTTCTTTGAAGCTAGCTGTAGAACTCTTACAAGACACTTCACCCTTGGAGGAGTGTTTGGTCCACCTTGAGCAACTTGATGAGCAGCGTCGGGATGCCTTGGTGGCTCTAGAGGTAAATAAATGTCACGTAAAGGTCCTGTACGATAAGTCTGTTTGTCCAAGGAGGTTTAGTGAGGGAGACTTGGTCCTTTTGTGGGATCAACCGAAAGAACCCTTGGGGGCAGGAAGTTTAATCCCATGTAGCGTGGTCCTTACGTGGTCAAATGTGTCTTAGAGAAGGGTGCTTATGAGTTAGTGGATTATGAGGGAATGGCCTTGGCAGAGCCTAGAAATGGGCTCTATCTCAAGAAGTACT
The DNA here is from genome assembly GCA_001517045.1 of Pseudotsuga menziesii. Taxonomy (NCBI): domain Eukaryota; kingdom Viridiplantae; phylum Streptophyta; class Pinopsida; order Pinales; family Pinaceae; genus Pseudotsuga; species Pseudotsuga menziesii. The sequence goes on from LPNX010598299.1 coordinate 13,147, forward strand.
ATGCATGATTTTCAGCCAAGGCTGGTTATTGTATATTATTGTACAGTTTTGCATAGTTAGGTATTTTTCTTATTGTGATCGGGTTTGTGATTAGTTTCCGTTTCTTTTGGCAGATGTCAATGGAATCTTCCATCTACATACGATTCATGGATGGTGCAAGCCGTCACACTCAACACTCAGCCTCTGCTACTTGGGTGATTTATACTCCTATGGGTCAGGTACTGTCTTCAGGAGGTGTATGTCTGTGGCCATCTTCCAACAATGTTGCTAAATATAGTGCCGTTATTGAGCTTCTATAGGATGCCATTTCACATGGCGTTCTCTCTCTTGAGGTACGTCTTGATTCGGAGTTGGTAGTGTCACAACTTAATGGTTTGTACCATGTTAGAGATCCGACGTTATTGAGAAGATTCTTACGTGTGAGATTATTAGAATGGCAATTTGACAATATAACATACATACACATTCCAAGAATTAATAATCAAGTTGCTGACTCATATGCTAACTACGTGTTAGATTGGCATTTGTTTCATTCACAGTAAATTCATCACAAACACAATTTTTACACATGTAAATAAATAAATCGATCACCATAATTTTTTTTATATAACATCAAAAATGTGATAATACATAGTGTCATGATACAAAATTGGGGCTCTCCAGCCACCAACATATAATACACGGTAGTACAAAATGTATACACTCCCAGGTATCTAATCCTGTGGAGGAGGAGGAGGGTTGTGATCATGAAAGGTCACTACAGCTCTAGCTAGCCATCGAAATAATCGCACCCATGCACGTGGTACACCCACCACCTGCCGCTGCATAGCCTCAGGAAATTCCTCGACTTGCGCCATGGGAACCCTATGTGTCATCCTCACAAAATTGGTATGAATGCTTTGGAGCGTTCGCTCCGCATCTGTGATATCATCTCCTCTTCCCCTCCGTCTATGATGAGGGAAGCCTTCTGGCCGCCGTGGTCCCACATCTTCACACAAATGGTAGATGTCACTATGTATTGTCACGCAAAAATATGTCTTTTGATTCCATATAATCAGAAAACACAAAAAAATTAAATAACTCAAAAAATTTAAAAAAAGAGAGGGTCGAGATTCGTTACCTATATTGCCATATGCCGATCCTGGTGGTAGCGGCATGTACGGGTCCCCCCAGAAATCTATCCCCACATAGGGGTAGTCATCGATGGAAACTATCTATCGTCGCCACCACGGAAAGAAGTCAGCTGGATAGGGGTTGGCCACCCTACCTCCCCCCAGTCTGCGCATAGCATCTACCCAATGCCGTTGGGCCAGATCTCGAACCCCGTGAAGAGGAACGTCCACTCTGGGGCTCAATCCTAGAACACGCTCGAAAAAAAATGTGCTCAATATACTGCTGAACCCGAAGTTCTGCACTCTACCTGCCTTACACTCACTGAGCTGATGTTTCATGTTGCTCAATAGTGTAGTGCTCCAGTCATAAATCATGGGTCTCATGCACTCCACTGCATAGAACATCAGAGGCTGCGAGGCCTGGTGGAGTGATGCCAAGCCTGCTATAGTTCCCAATGTCAATAGTATGGCCTTTAGGACCAGCACCTGTATAGAGTTGGTAGGGACCTGACTCCCCACCTTCTATGTGTCTAGATAGTAGTACACTGTAATGTACTCATTGATAGTCAGGCTACCTCTTGGCCCACCACAAGAACGAAGGTTCACCACCTCCCCTCGTCTAGAAAGCCCAGTAATGAAGTATATGTCCTCCACCTCTATAGTGAGAGACATCCCATCTATCTGGAAGGACTCAGAGTCTGGATCCCAGTAATCCACCAACATCTGTAATAGTCTTGGTTTGGCCCTCAAACCACCAAGACACCAAAACTTGTAGAGTCCGCATGCACGTAGAGCTTGTTGAGCAATTAGATCAGCTCTTACTGCTTCCTCTACCTCACCATGTTCACGCTCTCTCCACTCTAGGACCATCCTGCACAAGAAATTACAAATTTACCCATTAGATTATTGAAAAAACCTTATGCACGGCCTCATACACGACTGTTTTCAAAACAGCCACGTATGTATGCGGCTTTGGGGGCATTTTTGCGTATATCCAGCCCTATACGCAGAAAAACCCCTGATTTCCACGTGGGCCGCAGTGCCGTTTTTAGTTTGGCCTAGAAAGCTTAATTGATCATGGAATTTGATAAAAATTGCATTGAAATGAAAGAGAAGAGCATGGGTAAATACCTGGAAGAAACGGTAGTGGATTCTGCCGGCTGGATCTCCTGGAATTCGCTGTTGAAAATTTGAGCTCAAATGGGTAAAAGTTTCAAATGTTTTATAATGTTTTGAATTATTTACTATTTATAAAAAAATTTCAAATATTTGAAAATTTTTACCCCCTTTCCTATAGTTTTGAAAATTTATAACCATTTTGGACCATTTTTGACATAATTCATGATGTAGAGGACCTTTTTTAGTGCCGTTTCAGCCGTTGGATTGACCCGTTCATGCCGATCTCAGGTATCATGTCTAAACTGACATATAGGTTAGGTTTCATCACCGTTTTCATTTTGCATGACCTTATGACCATTTCATCATGACCTTAGGTACGAACCCACTCTATTATGTCACAGAAACTTCTTGCTGTTGTAGAAGTGGCATGATATGAGTGGTAGAGCTTCACCTTACATGGGTACCCTAGTTAGGGCCTTATTTGCATTTGGTGCCCATGCTGACGTTTTCTCCTTTAGGGTGTGGGAGTCCGTTGTATAGTACTTCCATGACATTTCGCAAGAGCCTCATACTCCTCTTGATCTTTTGCTGGCCCATTTCCCTCAGGACTCCCTCATATCAAGTTGTGAATGCATTATCATGAGCTTTGCCTACCTTATTGAGCTTTATGATGACTTCCCTGACATTGCATTTCAGCCATATAGCCCGAGCTTGTCTCATGTCTAGCCATGCAGAGCCATTTTTTATATCCTTCGCAGCTTGTTTCCCTTTTTATCAGGAGGGGATTTTCCCCCGAGTGTCGATATCCTACACATGTATCCTTGCATTTAGCATAGGTATGTTCCACTACTTGGAACTAGTTTGTTTTCCCTTATGACACTCGTCTCCTCCTAGTCTGTAACTATAAAGCAATTTTATTCTTTTTCAAGCTTTTTAAATAACTGAAAAAGTCCAAAAAAATCAACAAACCAAAAAGCGAAAGATGTTATCTTTGGTAGTTGTTGATTCGTGTCGCCTTCGAACAGAGCACTGTATATCACATCCATTGGTTGGGTTATAGTTTGAATTTAGGAGCTGTACTCATTTATCTGAGTTTATCTCCACCGACTGGTTAAGCTTCCAGTCCCCATGGAGCCTATGTCGATGCCTCCTGTGTCGCAGAGATTTTCCAGTTTGTATATCGAGTCTATGTTGCCTTTATTTAGTCAACATATGTTGTTATACTCTTGTTCGAAGGAAGTTGAAACCTGAGTCGACCATTCCTCAGTTATCTTGACTTTGCATGTTGGCCATTCCTGGTACTGTTACTGGTTCATGCACCTTATGATCGAGTCCTTCCACATTAGAAAACTTTGCTGAGTACCTCATGTTGGATGATGGGGGATGCCTTAATGCCCTCCTTCCAGTGGATTTCATCCCATCGGCTTCAGATGATTTATTCTGGGATTGGAATCTAGAGTCATTTTGAGTGCCTTGAGACTTGCAGTCATTAGTGGCAGGTTCTCTCGCCATCGACAGTCTTTGGGAATACATCAATGTCCCCTGATTGATGGATCCTCTCAAGTGTTCGACCTCAACACAATTATTCACACTTGTTAGTTTGCACTCTAGTACCTTGATTCCCATTTTCATTATCGATGGGTGATCTCGCGTCTGTTAACAGTATACATCAATGACCGGTAATTAGATGATGGACTGCTATGTTCGACCTTGACACCTCTATTCGCATAGTAGGACATGTACTCGTAGTGGTTTGTGTAGAAGACTTTCTAGATTGGTGGCATCTCTTATATGCTACCTCCTTGATCGTGCCATTGTTCATGAGATTTCAGCTCTCGTGACTTGATTCCAGTACACGTCAGACATTTCCAGCCATTATGGAGATCTTGATCTATTATATATCTTCAGCCATTATGGATATCATGGTCCTTTGTATATCTTCATCATGGAGATTCTGATCTATGTATATTGTACGTGGCGATGACCACTTATGTGATATCTTGTATCATGCCTATTCATGGCCATTGTACTCTTATGTATCCGAGACCGCTATATGTATTTGCAGTATGTGCAAAGTTGTATCATTATACTATGCTGATTGGATGGATGGTCTTCCATTTGAGATTCTTCATCACTCCACTTCTGGGATGGACTTATAATGTATTTCGGCCATCGTATGACCCCTCTGACCCCACACATTAGGGGGCATCTGTTATAGCTGATTTCACCACTCCAGGTGAATCACACTTTCTATGTCCTTCTCTTGTCCCGCTGTAGACTCCTTAGACCCATTGGACCATTTTTTTTCCTTTGATGTTTCCTTGACCATCCCTAAAAACATGTGAAAAATGATACACACGACTTTTAAACCTCTAATTGTGTATATACGCGGGTTTGACCACTAAAACTGCATACATCGGGATGTGTACAAAATCCAAATCCTTTTGGAGTTTTCCTTGACATGGATATAACTCACTTAACTCCTGGCCTTCCCTATGCCTTGAGATCGCTCGGATTCGACCTTTCATTACCCCTTTGAAAAGCTATATAAGGAACTCTATGGTACATTGAAGGCATATGAGAGAATTGAGAGCAAAGAAACTATAGTCCATTGTTGCCGGAACTTATGCTTGAGTCTGCATCCCTTTGTCCCTTGGAGCACTTTTGTGTTCTTCCCAATCTTGCCTTTTGCTTGTGAGCTTTCTATCGAGAGATGGAGGATTGAGGTGGTGGAGGCCCAAGTGGGGGATTCAGTTTATCCAGTTCGCAGACATGCCATCAGAGGTTGTATCTATTGTAATCTCTGATTTATATTAATGGAAATATATTTTCCTATCCAATAATGTGTGTTTGAATGAATATTTTATCCATGGGATTATTTCAAATGCTTATACATTGTTGATTATATATGCTAGAATAGATCTAACACCATGATATATAGAATGCTTGTATTGTTTACTTGTTGTTGAGGAAGTAATTTATCAATTCAAGCTGAAGTTGGAAAGCTCAACGGGGATCTACTTCAACTGTCCGAAATAAGGTACAAGGTCTGATCCTTTAGTGTTAGACATTTAATTTCTATTGCATATTGGTAAGGATTGATTTCTGGAGTCAAGCTGTCTGTTGTGGTACCCCAAGCCATAGGAATTTCTCTTTGTAACAGGTCACAAAAAAAACACAATATGGGGGAGATGTTGTAATATTCCTAACTAACAAAATAATAAAAAATAAAAAATTGAATTATCCTCAAAAAAATGTTGGCCTTGCACATGGTTTTAAAACCATGTATGGGGAAATGTTGTAATGTTCGTTCCTAATAAAATAAAAAATAATAAAAAATAAAAAATTGAATTATCCTCAAAAAAATGTTGGCCTTGCACATGGTTTTAAAACTATGTGAACATGGTTTTAAAACCATGATTTTAGTGTACATGGTTTAGGAGGGCTTTGCACATAGTTTTAAAACCATGTGCAAGGCCTCCTAAACAACCCATGGTTTTATTGTACATGGTTTAGGAGGGCTTGAAAATGGTTTTAAGACCATGTGCAAGGCCTCCTAAACAACCCATGGTTGTAGGAGGGCCTTGCATGTGGTTTTAAAACCATGTATGGGGAAATGTTGTAATGTTCGTTCCTAATAAAATAAAAAATAATAAAAAATATTATATGTCCCCCATAAATATTATTAATTATTAATAATAAAAATATTATATGTGGACCTTAAATAAAAATATGTGTCTTTTGGTTTGAATCAAATCAATGGATACGTAATAAGAGATTTGATCCCTCTCGGCGCTTGATAGAGCCTAGGATTTGGATCTATGCTGGTAATGAAGTAAGTACATCTCACATGCTCACACAGTTATCCTTTGTCTATGTAAGTGATGTCAAATTTGTCGAGGACTTACACTTGATCCATGCTATCCCATATCTTGCAGGGGTGATTAGGAGATTTTTTTTCACTTGTGATTCTTATCATAAATACTTGATGATAGGTTGCTAGAGTCACGCTTCATCTATGTAGATACCCTAATTGATGATTTATTGATGGTTTTGATTGTGTGATCTCTTATGATGTTTAGGTATTATCTCATATCAATGATATTGAATATGCTTATGAGATGCCTCCTAGATAGAACATGATGGTGCATCTAACTCATATATTGTTGGTTCATGAAAGGTTGTTCACTTATTGATGATGCACCCTTTGGTTATTTTGCTTTCTTCATGGCATATATGATCTTATTTTGTAGAGAGTTCTTGCTTGTTGGTCATGATTCACACATAGAGATACTTTCCATGAGTTTTTCATGTAGTGCTTTGCTCATTTGTATGGTTTGATGACATTTGTAGGTGTTGTTGAAAATGTGACTTTTGAATATATTCTTCTTTGTATTATTTGTAATTATTATTATTTATTTTATTGTATTTTAATAGTACCTCCTTTCGGGGATGTTTTCCCTCCGATGGGGGATGCATTATTGTAATTGGTCATGTAAAGAGTCGAGGTAAATCCTTTGTTGTAAGTTGGGGCAATAGTCCCCAAGAAAATAATGTAAAATGTATTTTTGGTCTCCCACAAGGATATGTTGTCCTAGACAGGTCTAGAAGTCGGTCCCATCAGAACAAAAGGTCACACACATGATTAGTATAAATATGGAGGCACCCTCCCTCATTTGGACACACTGTAAGCTCAAGCAAGTTCACTCCAAGAGAAGACAAGTTCATTAGTGAAGAAGAAGAAGAAGAAACATAAGACATCTTATATTTGGGTTTTCTATCTCCATTTGACATTGTACTAAGTGACGAATCTATACAGAAGAAGTTGTTGGTTTTCTCCCTTGTGGTTTACCATGATAAAATTATTGCATCTTTCATTTGTGTTGCACTTGTCTATCTTTCAGTGATCCTATTTCATATGGTTATGAAGTTATGATGCTAAATGTTTTAATATATTGAATAACCATTAAAAATATAACATGGTATCTGAACCATCTTGAAAGAAGGAACTATGTAGCTGAAATACTGCTACAACTACAACTACAGGAGATTAGGGTTTTGTGCTTGAAAACCCTAGAAGGAAAAATTAGTCATCTTGGAATTTTTACTATAACTAGAGTTTGGAGAAGGATGAGGAGTTGAAAATTTGACAGAATGAATATGAAATATTGATGTTCCTTATGTGCGAATTTCAGTCTCAGATTCCATATAATTAAGGATATATGATCCCTCCAAAATAGGATTTTGACTCTTCCAGAATTCGGTCTTAAACAAGTGACCTAGGGAGAATTGCTATATATCAGGCTAGGAAGATCCAAATAAAATTTCATAAGATGTTAAATATAGGGAACAAACTATATTTTATGTGGTGTGAGTTTTAGAACCTGAAGGTCAAATAGTGACACGTGGTAGTCCGTACACATTCGTAATAATGAACCAGTCCATAAACATGTCACCTTGGGAAACTTAGCATAAGTTCCATTTGGTGAATCAAATATTTCTATAACTTATGGGGTTGGAAAAAAGACATACCAGAATACCTCAAGATGAAGTTTCATACCATGAGGATCAAATTTTTTAGATCTACATCAGAATTAAGGTGGGACACCGTGAAAGGAACTAGGGCATCAATTTTTGGGTGTTTCCTTCCACCGTTTTTGAAAAAGGGCCTCACTAGACAACTCGCCTTAAGGAGGCACATATTTATATCTAGACAAAATTTCAAGATTCCAAACTTGAAAAATTAGGGTTTCTCTATCAAACCCTAGGTCCATAAAAAATAATCTTCTAGAAAAGCATTGAAGCAAGCATCTAGTTGAAGCAATCTCACTGGTAATTAGTTCTATTCTCTCTATTTCCATTTGAGGTTCTCACTTTATCATGAAGAAAAGAAATACTAAGATTGAGCAGAAGCTTGAAGGAGCCAAGAACTTCTGGGCATAGAAGTATAAAGTGCTTCCCATACAAAAGAGCATGACTTGGAAGACTATGTCAAAAGAGAAGTTGAAGATCATTAGGGGTGTTTGAGGTAAAAAATGGGCCTCAAAACAAAAATTGTACCATTAAAATAAAATTTATAGGAACGAATAAGATTCAAGATGATGATGCAACCATAAGGGTAAAATTTGTAAAACAAAATGGAAGGAAACATAAAAAACTACTTTCTCTTATCGTATTTTTGGCATATCTCCTCAACACTTCACCCAAATTTTGAGTTTGGGGACTCCTTGGATGCATAATTTAATTACGCATCCAACCCATACCCACACTGCATACTTCTGAGATACCCACGGAACCCAAAAATAAAAATTCCATAAAAATGTATTTTATATTAAAATGCATTTTTAATTGAAATTTTCATTTTTGGGCATCGTGGGTATCTCATAAGTATGCAGTGTGGCTATGTGTTGGATGTGGAATTAAATTACGCATCCAACGAGTCCCCAAACTCAAAATTTGTGTGAACCATTGAGGAGATATGCCAAAAATACGATAAGAAAAAGTAGTTTTTATTTTTCTCCTCCAAAATTTAGAACTTTTATTTTATTATTATAACTCTCATTTTATTATTTCCCTTATGAGGCCCATTTTAGACCTCAAAAATCCCCTAATTCTAGAGGGAGATGAGGACAAAGATAGGCATAATAAAAGCCTAGTCAAATCCAAGAAGATTATTGCATATTCCATCAAGGACCATTTAATCCCACATGTGTCATATTTGAAGAATCCCAACAAGATCTTCGATGCATTGAACCATCTAAGAAGAGAAAAAGGGAAGATTCATCAAGTAATAAGTAACATATACTTTGATCCAGAAGGATTCAACCCATGATGAAGGAGAACCTCTTAGCCATATCAACATTTGATAAGAAGAGATGTAGTTGTGATTAATGAAGAAAAAGGGACACTCAGATCTATGGTGTAGAATACTTGCTCAACATGGTTGATCATGAGAAAGACAAAAACAGGTCCTTAGAATCAGACAATGGAGTAAAACTCATTGTCAAGGACTCTAGTTATTCTTGCAAGGAGACAAGGATCAAGAGGGAGTCCACCCACCAAACAAACAAAGATAAGTGTTTAAATTGTAATTCCTATATATCTAGTTACTTAAATGATATTGTGCAGTTGTGTACATATTTATGCTCCTATATTTAGGAAATGTATTATGCATATTAGAGTGTTTGCATTCATGAACAACATACTACTAATATGCATGTTATGGGTAAGTGGCCTCTAGTGTTGTACAACATTCCATTGCTACTTATCTAGAATGAAACCTCTTTGTTGACATATTGGGAGTAGTGCATGCTCTTAATAATGTTCTGGTAGAGATGGAAGGAATATAGAAAATTACCATATATGATGAATGTTGTAGCATTGGAAATATAGTTGCATGACTCTGTGACATATATGCATAAGAATTTGTCATTATGTTTTGAAAAATTATGAAATGTTTCTAATCATGCAACTGAATTTGACTTGTAGGAAAGATCGGGTACAATCAACTACAAGAAAAGAAGGATGAGACTTGTTCTCAAGAACAAGTGATGATGGTTCAACCATAAAACTCAAATAAGATTCAACAAAGTACATAAAGAGGAAGTTGAAGCACCCAAGGTCAGAGACATCATGATGGAAAAAAGCGCTTCAGAAGAATATGAGAATCATGATATGACCGATAGAGAAGCGATAGATCCACCTCAAAAGGTGAACATATATAAGAGAAGATCATATTGGGAATGAGAGATCATCCAAGATGAAGAAATGTATGATGCTCCAGACAAGACTTCCAAAGAAAGTAAGAGGCCTCAGACACACTCCAGTTATATGGAACTGTTGTGTGACATCATTGATACAAATCCTTCAATCTACGAAGAAGCAGGCAAGAAGAAAGAGTTGAAGGATGCTATCTAGGATGAGGTTTTGAGATTTGAAGAAAAGTTTGTAGTGTCTTCCAAGTGTATCTACAAGCTCAAGCATGCAGTAGAAGGAAACATCGAGAAATACAAATCAAGGTTTGTGGATTCTCTCAAAAAGAGGGAGTAGATCATGGCGAGACATGTTCCATTGACCAGACACATTTCTCCAGCAAAGTATAAGTGCATATCAAGAAAATAACCACATTTGCATAGAAGGTTTTGTATGAGCTCAGAAGGCACCCATGGGATAACACATATAGTTACATGAGGAGCTTGAGGATAACCTAGAGTCATGGAGATGTCAACCTTAGCTACAAGTGTTATAGATGGTTTTACCACACCAGGAAGGTCACACATTTATGGCCTTCCCTGTCCCTTTGTAGACTCTTTAGACCCCATGGACTTATATTATACTTTGATGTTCCAAGATCATCCCCAAAAATTTCCTGTTTATACCTATACGCGACTTTTAAAGCAATCCCTGCGTGTATACACATCTTTTGACCTCAAACCCGTGTACATCGGGATGTGTGAAAAATGACAAATATTTTTGGAGTTTTCCTCATTTGAGTTCGAATAACTTGACTCTTGGCCTTCCAAATTCCTTGAGAACGCCCAGATTCGACCCTCCATTACCTCTTTGGAGTGCTATATAAGGAACCCCTTGGATACATTGAAAGAAGAGAAATTTAAGAGCAAGGAAACTATAGTCCATTGTTGCCTCAACTTTGCTTATACTTGAGTCTGCATCCCTTTGTCCCTTGGAGTAGATAGTGTTCTTCCCAAGCTTGCCTTTTCTTTGTGAGCTTGCTATCAAGAGATGGAGGATTGAATTGGTGGAGACCCAGGTGGAGGACTTGGTTTCTCCAGTTTGCAGAAGTACCGATAGAGTTTGTCACTATTGTATCTTGTATCTCTAATTTATTAATAGAAATATCTTTTCTTGTCCAATTCATGTGCATTTTAAATATGAATATTGAATCCATGGATGTATTTAATTGCTTATAAATGGTTGATTATATATGCTAGGATAGCTCTAACACACACACATATATATATCACGCTTTCTTTGTTTGCTTTTGTTGAGAGAAAATCATAATTACAATTGCATTAGAAAAGCTCAACGGGATCTACTTCAACTGTCCGGAATAAGGTACAATTTGATATCCCTTAGTGTTAGATTTGATTATTGTTCTTGAATATTGGGAAAGATTGATTTATGGTGTCATACTGTTTGTTGTAGTACCCCCAAGCCATAGGAATTTTCTCTCTATAACATAATGGGCGACCATACTAGGGAAGTTCCTTGTTTTTCTTTGGGGTTTGGGGGAACAATGTTCTTGACTTTCTCTATGTTTCTCCCCATTTCTGTGTCGCATATAGTAGTATGTTCATCCATTGACACTCCCCTAGAGTAGTTTGACCCTTGGTCTGCTTTTTACCACTTTCTTTTCTGTATATGCAGGTTTTTGGCTAAAAGTCACATACATATGCAAGTTTTTGGCCAAAACTCATGTATACACGCATGTTTTTAGCCAAAATATGCGTATACATGCATGTTTTTGGCTAAAAGTCGTGTACATATGCTACCGTTCTTTGAACAATTGCGCACATCCTCCCTTTTGGTTGGGTTTGATGTTGTGGGAAGTTGTTGGGTGGGTTGTGAGTGTGGTTGGGTCTTCCTAGGTTCTGATGTTGTTTGTTGACTGCTTATTTTGTGACCAAAGACCACTTTTTCATTGATTTTTATTTGAAAGTATTTTTAGTCATTTATCTCCTTTTTGTTTTGCCATTAATGCATTAGTGTTTTTGTCTCGGTGTCTTACTTGGCTTGTGTTTTCTACTTGCTGTAGAGACTGAGGATTTTAATGACTTTTATTGTATTTTCATTCTTTTATATTGAAAATACAAAATAGTTGCATTCTTACTTGCATCTCACATATGGATTTAAGGAGGTACGTGCATTGGATTGCTTGGATGAGAGTTTTGTTTATGTGTCACGTCCCCACCCCTCTACTTGGAGGAGAGGACGTGACCATGACATAACTGCTAGCTATTTCAGGCATTTTAGCCCCATGAACATAAGATAAAATGCAATGAAATAAAAGCATACACAGATGCATAAATTATTATCAAACAACATAAGCAAATTCAATCATTCACAACATTGAACATGTTCATATTTATTTATAAAACAAACACAGTTGTAAGGATTTAAACACAAGAATACTTATCTTAGAAGAGGCTTGTCCTGCAACCAGCTACGTCGCTGCAATGTTCCACCCAACCATAGGCCAGTGTGCTCATCAATCTCTCAACAACATTGCCACCATCGAGCTGGGTATGATTTCCACAAGGAATAAGGGGAACACTAACAGGCTCACATGTAGCCAAGGATACACAAAACTCAGCCAAATCAACACAGTTGGGTTTATCAGGCTAAAGAGGAGCTAGAAAGGTTGATTGCTAAGATAGTGAGCTCAATTAAAGAGCCATGGACACCTACACCAGATCTCTCCTGACTTCTAAAACATACACACACCCAACACAAGGAAGCAACCCCTTCTCTGCTACACAGTCCCTCAGGCCATGCCTTACCTTCCAGTGCTATTCAGGGTGTGCAAAGAAGAAATCCATCCCTCTAGATGTGTCTATGAGGTTCCTTCTTCCACTAGGTTTATCAATCTAGCTTAGACCCCATTTCCACTCCAAAAACAGCTCAAATCCATACAACAGAGGTATGCACAACAAGATACACAGTCCTAGGTTGGGTAAAATAGTTTGGCAACCAAAACAAATTACCAAGAAGGGTAAGAACATACCCTAACAACAAATTCAATTTCCCAAGGACGTTTTGGCCCTAACATGGCCAAAACGGGCTCAAAAACACCTAGGAAAATCGTGGTTCTCTCCTTCCACACACTGGTTTCACCAAAAATAAATTCTTGCTTGAAGAAATTTGTAGAGAATGACTGCCCTCGTGAGGGGAAACACACATCAATAAAAAATGGGAGTAAACTCAACCAAGTGAGTGCATTCGGAAATGTTTGCCTCCGCGTGAGCACATGAGGAATTCTTCTACGTGAGTAGTGAGGGGCGACTCCCTCTACGACTACCTCTGGCTAATTGCCCCTGTGTGAATGTAGAATGGGTTTTCTGCCGATGTGAGGGAATGAAATGTGATCCACCACCTTCTTTGGGAATACGTGAGGTCAAGGACTAACAGCTCTATCGAACTGATAGCTACCCATGCATACGTTTCCCCAAAGCAATAACTGCCCAACTAACCCATGGGAATTAAATTGGTTGGTGAATAAGACAAGGACAGTATTTTCCCACTCTCTTGGGTTCTTTTGCTGATATTTGGATTTTCCCCATTAACCCCAAAGGTTTGAATATTCCCTCCCCTTATCCTTAGGAATTATGCCCCCATCTCATTATTGTTGCATTGCCATAGCTGGTTGTGGGTATTTTAATTAATTTGCATATGCACATGGTGTCCATAATTATAATGTGCATGGCTAGCACAAAATACCATCGACATAGATTTTAATCGCTGAAACATAAAACGATAAATCAATGGTGGGGATTTTGCCTTTAGCTCCACACCACGATTAATTACAATATATACATCATATACATTTAATGTAGTCGAGGTCAAAACCGGGGTGTTACATTAGGATTTATATAGGAAGGATTGCATTGGCATTCATAAAGGAATGGATTTTTATGCATCTCATGTAGTGGCATACCCTGTTTTCTCATTTAGACAAGTTTGCACTTGGCATGGTTTGTTAGGTTTGCACATTTATTTCACTGCCGAGTCACAATATCATTAGTTGCATGACCATTTCCTTTTGATTAATTATAGCCATTAAAATCAACGCTTAATTAAAATGAACTACACATTTTTCTTTTATAGGGTTCACCAACAAGATTAAGTTTTAGAGTCTTGGAATAGTTCATTGTGAGTAAATTCTCCAAGACTACTAAACAAAAACAATTTGGTGTCTTTCTAGGAGAGAGTGAGAAATCCTTGGTATAATTAGTGTTTCTCAGAAAGCTCCTCTTACAAGGAGTCAAGCACGAGGCAATGCACAAGATTGTGATTGGGATGACCCCTGGTCACTTTCGGTGAGTGCTGGAGATATTTCTAGGATCGTATTCGTATCTAGGGGCCTTTGAGGTATTGATTGGTGCACCCTTGGGGTACCAATTGTGATTTTAGGCTTCAGGATTTTCTACCCTGCCAATACGGTCGATCTTGCTTGCGACTGTCCGCCTGAGCATTGATTATATTGGGGTGACCTTAGTTTCCTTACCTAGGTATCGCAGGGGGTACTTCCAGAGGTTATTCTGTAGGTGTCCTGGCCAGGTAGGGGTCAGACAACACAGTTGCTTTATGCATTGAAGCTGAGGGCCACTATAATTGGTTACGTACCTCCGCTTGTAGTGTATGGGAGCTTCGAGCCCCTCCTAGGTGAGACGTAGGTGAGACATACCTACTGCATTCGAGAGCTCACATATCCTCCCCTTGGTTTGCTTGTATTTTGGCTGTATATTTTTTTAGGAGTGTGCTCTTTGTGCGCTAGTGGGATTTTGGGATCGCGGTTACTTGAGTATATTTATGTTCTCTTAAGTTCAGGTCCTTTTATGTTTGGGATGCCTGATATCACTACTAGTATTCCGTCACCTGCTCCAAGTCCTAGTGTGTACCCTGGTGTTGGACTGGGGGGTACCACAACCCCTTACATTTCTCATAGATTCAGGAATGGTCATATTCCATCCTCTACTCCATTTGCGGAGGATTTTCACTCCCTTCACTCGGTCTTAATACTAGTGTTCGTTCTCATGGGGGTGGTGGTGGATACGTGAACGTTGGGTTTACACCTTATATTCCTTCTTATGTCCCATCGTCCACCACACTGTTTCCTTTGGATGTAGTTGTCATGACCAATCCTCCCTATATCCTATAGTCTGGACTCTTTACTGACTGTTTCTAGCTGTTTTGGACTAATATTATTGTCATGTAGGGTTCATTTTTTGTACACTCTCTCTGAGGCTTTGACCTGTTCATTCCCATCACAGGTATAATGTATGTACTGGAATATAGGTTAGGATTTCACATCCGCCTGCGTTTTGAATGACCTTATGACCGTCTCATCTTAACCTTAGGTATGAACCCATTCCATGATACCATGAAACCGTCATGCTATTGTTAGAAGTGGTATTGTGTGAATGGTAGAGCTTTCCTATACATGGGTGCCCTAGTTAGATCCTATTTTGCATTTGGTACCCATGCTAAGATGCCTCCTTTAGGATGTGGGAGTCCCTTTTTAGTCTCTCCATGTCCTTGAGAAAGAGCTTCATACTCCTCTTGAACTTTATGCTTGCTTTTCCCCATAGGGACTCCCTTGTATATGTCAAGTTGTAATTGTATTTCATGAGTTTTGCTTTCCTTCTTGAGCTTTATGCTGACTCCCTGACTTTGAGTTATCAACCATATATCCCAAGCTTGTCTCATGTCTAGCAAAGCAGAGCCTTTTATATATCCTTTGCAGCTTGATCACCCCTTTACTGGGAGGAGACCTTCCCCCGAGTGTAGTTATCCCGCACATGTTTCCTTGCAATGAGCATAGGTATGTTCCACTGCTTGGAACTAGCTTTCCTATACCTGACACTCGTCTCCTCCTATCTATATACTATAAAGAACTTTTATTCCTTTTTAAGCTTTTCAAAATATCTGAAAAATTCCAAAAAAATAAAAAAAACATAAAAAGATGGATGGGAAAAGATGTTATCTTTGGTAGCAGTCGAGTCGTGTCGCCTTCGAACAGAGCACTGTATATCACATCCATTGGTTGGGTTATTAGTTTTACTATAGGAGTTGTACTCGTTACTCTGAGTTTATCTCCACCAACTGGTTATTGTTCTGGTCCCCATGGAGCCTCTGTTGATGCCTCCTGTGTCACATAGATGTCCCAGTTTGCATATCGAGTCCATGTTTCCTACCTTCAGCCACCACTTGCCTTATGCTTTTGTTCAAAGGAAGTTGAAGCCTGAGTCGGGCATTCCTTAGTTATCTTGACTTTGCATGTCATCCGCTCCCGGTACTGTTACTGGTTCATGCACATCTTGTTCGTTGAGTTCTTCCACATTATACAATGTTGCTGAGTACCTCGTGTTGGTTGATGGGGTATGCCTTAATGCCCTCCTTCCAGCGGATTCCATTCCATCGACATCAGATCATTTATTCTGGAATATGAGTCTAGATTCATTTGAGTGCCTCGATACTTACAGTCATCAGTGGTAGGTTCTCTCGCCATCGACAGTTTTGGGAATATATCAATGTCCCTTGATCGATAGATTCTTCCAAGTGTTCTAACTCAACACATCTATTCACTCTTGTTAGATTGCACTATGTACCTTGATTCCCATTTTCATTATTGGTGGGATATCTCGCATCTGTTAACGATATACATCAATGACCAATAATCAGACAATGGAATACTATGTCCGACCTTGACACATCCATTCACATAGTAGGACATGTACTTGTAGTGGTTTGTGTAGAAGACCTTCCAACTTGGTGGCATTCCATATATGCTACCTCCTTGGTCGTGCCAGTATTCATGAGATTTCAGCTCTCGTGATCATGATTCTAGTATTTTCAGTGTATATAAAATATCTTCATCCATTATGGAGATATTCATCTATTTTATATTGTACATGACGATGAACACACATGACACTTTGTATATCATGCCTATTCATGGCCATTGTACCCTTATGTATCCAGAACTGCTACATGTATTTGTAGTCACATGCAGAGATTTATCATTATATTATACTGATGAGTGGTTGGTTCTTCCACCTAGGTCTTCATTACTCCACTTCTGGGATGGATTTTATAATGTATTTCGGCCATCATGTTACCCCTCTGACCTCACACATTAGGGGGCATATGTTATATCTGATTTTACCACACCAGGTAGATCACACATTTATGGCCTTCCCTGTCCCTCTACAGACTCTTTGGACCCCATGGACTTATATTATACTTTGATGTTTTAAGATCATCCCCAAAAATTGCTTGTTTATACCTATACGCCACTTTTAAAGCAATACCCGTGTGTATATGCATCTTTTGACCTCAAATCCGTGCACATCGGGATGTGTGCAAAAAGACAAATATTTTTGGAGTTTTCCTCATTTGAGTCTTGTTGGCCAGATTTTATGACCTAGGCCAACAGAGGAAATCAAGCCCATAGAGGTTACTTAATACAGTTCCCGCTATGTTTAAGTTAGCTTGATTTCGCAGGTTATGGTCTCCTGCTACCAGTTGAATTTTTATTCTCTTAAGGAGAATATGGTTAGAAAAAATTGGCAAAATATTTCCTATGTTAATCTAAAGTTAACTCAATTCCTAATATTAATTTCTAAGTCCAAGTTATCCTAAATTTGCTTTCTTAAGGAAAGTCTCTTGTTTTGGATTTTTTATTTAAATTTTAACTAAGAAATAATTTTGATTTTTAAAACAACTAACTAAGTTAAAATCTATCTAACAACTGTTAAAACAAAACCAGAAAATATAGTCCAAGTAACTTGAAACTAATCTAACCAACCAGTTCCTATCTCAGCTGAGAGCAATATGAATTGACTATATTAATCATCAATTAATGATTATAAATAACAAAGAAAATTGATGATATAAATTTAGATATAAAATTATCATAGTTACTACCATTAACAATCCCTCTGTTCAATACAACTTACAAGAACAAAAAAATAAAATAAGAAATAATTTTATTTTTCCTTTAATGTAACAATTAATGGATAGTCAATGTTCAATACTAAAGTATGTATATAAATAAATTAAACAACTTATTATTCAAAACAACTATCAAAATATATATGTAATTAAAACAAGCCGTTAAAAGTAATACTATCGAACCAAAATCATCAATAACATTTGATTAAAATGACATCGATCGTATCTGTAACAAACACAAGTATTGTGTGATAAGAGTAATTCAATTAAAAATAATGCAATAATAACACAGTATGACTGCATAAAGATTTAAGATAAGAAAATTAGCTATTGAAATATATATTAAAGTTTCCAAAAAAACTGAGAACAAAGAGTGATACTAGTCTTTGAAATACTAGTTTGACAACATCCACGAAGAAAAATCCAGCATATCAATTGCAACCAAAAAATATATTTAATTTCAACAAGTAGTTTGTGAGTACTCCCATCCCTCTTTCAGAAATTGTTTGGAACTTATATACATAAAAAGAACAAATGTCTTTCAGTTATTTTAGGATTTATTTACAAAAATAGTAGAAACAGTTTCTTAACAACTGTTAAGATAACTCATGACCATTCCTATATTCGTTCTATTGATGATGTGATTTAATTGACACTAAAAGAAGCACCTGGAAAATATGATCCTCCAATGAAGCAAACAAAATGTGACCATCCAAAATGTATGCTTACTATCAACGCAAAAAGCGTTCTCCTCCAATAAAGTAGCTTCAAAGATGTATATCTGAAAAATTAGTTGCAAATCTATTAATGTTCATTAAAAATGATAACAAAAAATGTAACAGTAATGTAACCAAATTAAAAGCATACCTACATAAGCTTGGATTCTATAGGTTGCTAATCACATTTTTCACTTACCTATGTGATATCCTGAGTTTTAGCCGAAAATAAAACAGACTATTTTCAAATTGAAATATTTGATTTAATTGTTCTTCTTGTCTCTGATAATTTAGCACTTAACTTTACATTTTCAATTTTATATTGCTCTTCATGCTTTAGAAAATTTCTGTTAGTAGAAATCAACGATCTCTTCACAACTTTCAACTTATCTTTCTTCACTTTTAAATCCTGCCATCGATTCACCCAGGCTAATAATTCACCTTTCAGATGTTGTACTTCATCTTTCAAAACAATTGAATTTGACTCAGACTTTTCGAATTGAACGATTTGCTGTTTTAAATTTATGGTCTTCATGATGCTTCTTAGCGCCTACTCTGATGAAGAATCATCAGTAAATGAAGATTATCTTTTGATCTCTATATTGATTTGCAGAACAGGTGACTGACTTCCATCAAAACCATCATTCAGAGATGCTACAAGATTATCAATTTTATCCTCATGCTCCTGTGAAGATAAATCCATCGAACAATAATCTTCTTCTTCACTCAGAATTTCGAATAATGAAGAGTCTTGGACCTGAAGAGTTGTTATTGAAGCATAAGATATCATACTCCTGGTAATTCTACGAGAACCTAATTTTGCAATAGGGATATTTGGCAAGTCTGACTTGAACTTGGATTTTGATTTTTCTTTGTTTATCTTCTTCAAATTTTTTCCTTCATCTACAGGTACCATATGAAGTTCTCTGTGAAGCTGAAACTGTAGGGGTTTTAAAAATCAAAGGAAGAGGTTCTATTGCAACTGTATGTTCTATACTATTCCCTATAGTTGCATCCAATCTAGGCGATTCAACACTTCTTGGCTCAGACTCGACCCCAAACTTAAGGGGACCTTTACATTTTCTACGGTTTTTGGGACGCAGAGTCGGCCAATACTGAGTTAACCCAAAATCATTTTCATCTAAAAATTCATCCCAGGATCGACCAAAAATACTTACCTGGTTCTGAAACAAAATTTTAAGGAGACCATGATGAAATAAACTTCTTTCTACATCTCATATAGTGGTCTGTATAGTATGTGCCATTCTTTTTAAACTTTGAATAAAAAATAATGGAAGATTGAGTCTGCAACCCTTCAAAGCCATCAACAACCATAAATGGTAATAATGAACATGAGAATAGCGACCGTCACACGAAACATAGCTGATTAAAATATCGAAGTAGGTTTTGCATCATGATCTCAAAAACTTAATAGAAACTCCACTTTTCAGATCTGAACCCTTTGGTAATGGTAAAAGGAATAATTCACATTTTTTGTTATTGACCCTTTCTCCCTTAAATGAGCATTCACCAGTTTGGGGAAGCTTGGTATCTTTAGCAATCATATCTTCATTTAAAACTAGTTGAAAACTCCCAATTTGAGCTACATCATTCTTTAAAGACATGGCAAATCGTCTGGTTATTTCTACATGATGTCCACTAAAAAACTTAAAAAATGAACCCCGACCTATTTTTTCAAACATTGCAGTTGCTTTTGGGTTAGATTCTACCAGTTCTCAACTTGATACCTCAAAACGATTAAGAGGTGCCATATTTACACTACAATAACTTTGGTTAGGGTTTGGATTAAAAGGCTGTGTGAATATAGATGGTATTGGAGTCCATGTGAATGACATTGTGTGGGACATCAAATCATGGCTCAGTTCATCTATAATGAGAATTAAAACCCTAAATATAATCTCATCAGCCATAGTTTCGAATGATGAAAACAAGTACCAAATTCATGCTATTTCCTAAATAGAAATGCAATCATGAGTATAACCAAACCATTATGCAATAATTGACCTTTCTGCAGCCATACTATAATTTGATTCAAGGGTTTGTTTTTCCAACGAAATAGTACTAAGGTTAAAATCATAATAACTCAGATAATGAAACGATAACCTTGTATGTGTTTATTGATATTCAAAGATTGTAGGAATTAGTTTAAAATGAAACTATTTGTACATTAACTTACATGTGTCCAATTATGATATTTTGTGTTTCATCACCAGGCTAGGATAGTGACCAAATGTCAATTCGAAATATGGGATTCACATTATTTGTTTTAAACCTAATTTTTAAATTTTATTTATTTACAAAATGTGTAGATTCAATTTTATATTATTTGAAATGTTTAGGGTCATAATATTTTAATATATAATAAAGATATATTATTAACCTTATTTTATGAATCTACAAACAAAAAATAAACCAAAATATCTTATCCAACATTATAACTTAAAAAAAAAAGACTTTGAAAAAGAAATCAAAAGGAAAATGAGATTTGATAAGTCAATATGATTTGATTAAAGGATAGAATTAACAAGCTGTAATCAAATATCTTGAACAATATATAATCAAATATTTAATGATAATGAGAATTGATTATATATAAAATTAAAATATTAACAACCGCTAAAATACTCAAATTTGAAAATGCTTCCTAAACTTCCAGTATGATCATTAACTCTTCCTTAATTAATAGTACCTTCAGAATCAAAGATTATGAAGGCACTCTTTAATAATTTTAATAATTAATTATAGAAGAGGACTGATCAATTTTATTAAACAAACAAGAATAAAATTGCGAGGGTTGTTTCCCGCCAACAAATGGCGACATACTGGGAAAACTAGTTATCTCTGCTCATTCATCTCAAAATCTGTAAAAAATACAATCTTAAAATTTGCTTAAAAAAAATCAGAAATCCTTAATCTAATAAGAACCAACACCCAATTCATATTCAGAACTACCCTCATTTCCATTTATAAAGATTTAGTTATAGACAAATTGAAAATTACCCTGTCAAAACTGAGTACTTAGGATAAAGGTAATCCACATCAACGATATAAAGATACATCTATTCACTTTTGTGATAAACTTTTAAGACCTGCTCCAATTATAAAACATTTATTGATTTTCCATTAAAATTTAACTGAAGAATACTGTCCAAGCTTGGTAACCTGATATTAACATCATCATTCATGAGTTTTACCAGAAATAAACAAGCCGACTCACGATGAGACCTCTTGTCCCTTGATATTATGATCAAGAGCCATCACCCCGACGATTAGAAATGATGTTACCCCTGATAAAGATGATGATCATGATTAGGTCGGCTTGTGATGAGACCTCCTATTCTCCAATCCAAATCCAACTTGTTACAGATAATTATGCATAGAGTAGACTTCAAAATCTTTGTAGATGGTAAATAAACTTCTAAAAGAATGACTGATAATGCGAATTAATAAATATTTTCCAAGTACTAAGTTTTGAAAAGAAAAGCTATCAACTATCCCAAATATAAAGAAAAAAATGACAGAAGGTTAATCCTGAGTATAAACACAAACATTATCAGTTATAGGTCCTTATCAAATTTCAGAAAAACTGACCAGTTTAAGCGAATCTTGAAGATCTACCTTATTACAACTAATCAATATAGATGAATAAACTAGATTTAAGCCTCAGGATTTATTTATTTACAAATACCCTCTTAAAAGAAATATGTACAAAAATGATGATTTTTTTAAAAATAAATTTTATTAATCTACAACTATATACAGAAGTATTGACAAAACTATATACAAAGGATTGAAAGATCATGATGTTTTTACAGAAGAGATCAATCAATTCTGAAATGAATTTTAGGAATATTCATAGATGGATTGAATCAAAATCAAAGAAAATAAAATTCGAATGTTCATGAAAATTAAAAATTACAATGATCTTGTACAAAAATATTAACAAAAATGATGAAGTATAACAATCAATATGTACAAAAAAATACCTCTGAAATTAAAAGTTATTCACACAAGATTGGTTGAAAACAAAAGAAGAAAATGTTGTACAGTTATTAATAGAATGAACAAGCTTATGTACAGAACTATGTAGAAATTCAAAGTTTGATGAAATCAACATAAATATTTTTTCAAAATCAGTCCATTGACAGGGAATGTTTCAGACTGACCTTCTAAGTTTTGCAGATGAAAAGTGCTAGGACCTAACTTCTCAGCAATGAAAAATGGACCTAACCAGAGACGCTAGAATTTAGTATGTTCCCCCTTATCCTCGTGAGATTTATCCCATTTAAGCACTAGATCACCTACCTGTAATTATCTGTTAGAACTAAAAGATTGATGAAACCAAGACTTGACAATTTGTTGATGTTTGATAAAATGTTTCCTAGCCTTATCTATATCTTCTTCTAATTTCAACAGAGTATTAATTCTCTTCTCTATAACTGGATAGTCTTCATCCTGAATGGATTGGGCTAGTTGTAGAGAAGTTAAAAACAATTTAGGAGGTAGAATAGCTTTTGTACCATAGATTAGGAAGAAAGGTGAATTTCCAATTGAGGATTTAGGAGTGACTCTATCCATCCATAGTGCATTAAATAAAGCTGTGTGCCAATCAGGATGATCGGTTGAAACTATCCTTTTAAGAATTTTCAACAATTTTTTATTTGTTGATTCAGCTAGACCATTTCTGTGAGGATGATAATTCACTGGATATCTGACCCTTATACCTTTCTCTAATGCAAATTGAGTTAATTCAACTGATGAAAAATACAAGGTATTATAAAAAACAAGAGAATTGGGAACACCAAATCGCGTAATGATAGAAGACTCTAGGTGCAACCTCTGCCCATCGGGTAAAATATTCACTACCCTTAAAGGTGCAACCTCTACCCATCGGGTAAAATAATCAGTTGTGGTAATAATATATTTGTGTTGCAGGGAAGAAGGTGGTTTTATTGGACCAACTATGTTGATACCCCATTGTTGAAAATTCCTCTCTACTGTAATCGACTATAAAGGAAAGGCATGCTTCTTAACCCTACTTGCAGCAATTTGGCATTTTTGACACTTTCTGATGAAGCATAAAAATCTCGGAATAAGGTAGGCCAATAATAGCCAGCCCTAATAATTTTATGTGCTGTAGTCTCTCCTCCAAAATGACCACCTGCAGGACCAGAATGTAGTTCTCTCAGGATTGTCTTAGTTTCATCCTTGTCTAAGCAATGAAGAAAAACACCATCTGAATTCCTCCTAAAAAGAGTATTATCAATTAGCAAATAAGGAGATAATTTTAATCTAAGGGCTCTTCTTTTTCTTGGTTCAAGGTGATCAGGAGCAGTTCCTGTTTCTAAAAGAGTCATTAAATCTGAATACCAAGAATCCTATGGTGGAGGATAAAAATAGATTTACCTAATTAGCAAAGTTTCATCAATGATATTTTTAGAATTACTATTTGGAAAATGGGACGCCTCAGCAGCAAGTTTGCACAATCCTTGTCCCTTTACTACTGTTGAAGGTTTAATTTTGAGATCATACTCTTGGAGAGCTATCATCCATGGTGCTGCTTTTTCACCCAAGTCCTTTTGTACTAACAGATTTATAACTGCAAGGAAATAAATTATCACTTTGGTTCTTGATTTCAAAAGATATGGACGAAAATGTTTCATTGCTTTAAAAACAATGAACTCTTGTTTATCAACCTCATGGTAATTTAGTTCACCTCCATTAAAGTTTGAACTCATAAAAGAAATCGGAACTTCATAATTTTGATGATTACGTTGAGTGAGTACTGCAACATAAGATACATCAGAATAAAAAGTATAAAGTATGAAATATTTAGTAAAATCGAGGCTTAAAAGATTGGGAGCTTCTGAAATAGATTCTAATATTCGTTTGAATGATTCCTTCTCAGTATTACCCCAATTAAAAACAACATATTTCTTGATCATATTTTGCAAAGGTCGAATGATTTCTGAAAAACTAGGAATAAATCTTCTAACAAAATTAATTTTCCCTAGAAATGATTGCATTGCTTTCTTACTTGAAGGAAAATATATTTTTGATATGGCTTGGGTTCATTCAGGATCAATCATGATTCCATGTTTTGACACTACACAACCTAAAAAAATACCTCGTGTAATAGCAAATATCATTTTCTTAGGATTTAAAGAAACCCCATATTTTCTACAACGCTCAAATACTTTTCCAAGGTGAATAATGTGATCATGTCAATATTTAGAAAATACAGTAACATCGTCTAGGTATACAACCACTGAATAATTGATTAATCTTCTAAAGGAAATATCCATTGCTCTTTGAAAGGTGGCCCTGACATTGATTAACCTAAAGGGAATATTTTTGTAAGCATATGTTCTCCATGGGGTTCTGAAAGTTGTTTTAAGTTGATCATCTGGGGAAACCAAAATTTGGTTATATCCTGAGAAACCATCAAGAAGTGATAGCATCTCAGACCTAGAGACTTTATGAAGAATCTGTTCCATGGGAGGAACTAGGTAATTGTCTTTTTTTCAGAAGATTTATTGAGGTTTCGAAAATCAACACATAGTCGAATGCCACCATTTTTCTTCCTGACGGGAACCAAATTAACTACCCATTGAGTATGTCAGATAGGAAAGATAATCTTAGCAGCTAACAATTTGTTTAATTCTTTCTTGATTATTGGTTCCAGAGTCGGGTGAAATTTTCTAAGTTTTTGTTGGAAAGGTTTTGAAGCTTGTTTCATAGGGATAATGTGTTGCATAACCTATGGATTAAAAGTATTTAAATCATCGTACGTCCACAAAAACACATCTTTGAATTATTTAAATTATTTGATGAATGCTGATATTTTTGCAAGGGTGCAATCTATTCCGAAATTTACAGTTTGGGGATTAGACTCCGTTCCTAGATTTACAGTTTCATATTTCATTTGTGAATGATTAGTTTTGCAATTAGAAACATATTTAAATTTGTCTTGAATATCGTAAAATATTTCTAATCTTACAATTGAGTTAGGAATTGGTTTTACCTTCTCAAAAGCCTTTTCAATTGAACAAAAATCATGTACTACCGTAAAGTCCCGTAATTTTTCATCATGGGTAACTTCGCCAATGGCTGAATCTTTGAAAGTGTCCTCATTCATTAGAAAATTCAGAATCTGCAAATCATTATAATAAACGTACAGTTAAAAATATTATTCGGTATAGAAGGTCTAAAAATTAATTCAACTGAAAAGAAATAAGACATAAGATTCTCAGATGGAATTAGTTTTGACGCAACATTTGCTAGTAAGTCTGCCTCCTGATTCTAGAATCTAGGAATTGAAATTATATTGAATGCATCCAAATATGAAATGATATTCCATACCTCTCACTTATAGTTATGCAAATGTTCTGAAACAAAGTGTATTGAATTACGAACCTGCTTGACGATGATTTCAGAATCACCATATGCAACCAACACTTTAATATCAAGATCTATTTATTTTTTTAGACCTTGAATTAGTGCCTCATATTCTATAGTATTATTTGTACAATCGAATTCAAGCCTACATGCTATACAAGTTTTGTTTCCTTTTGGGTCAATTAATAGGAAGCCAGCTCCTGCTCCTTCTTTAGATTTTGATCCATCAAAGTACAAGGTCCAAGTAGAACTATCTGCAACTACCTTACTTTCAACAATATGTACATAATCATGCTTATCTACATTATTTACAATATCCTTAAATGAAGAATCATGTTGAATAGGGTAACATTCAAAATTTTAGATTACTGTTTATTATCAGAAAAAGAAGAATTTTCAGATTTGAAGTTTCCAAAACCATGTTCGTGCATATAATTTCCCATTATAGAATCTGAAAATAGAACTGGTTCCTTTGGATCATGCAATTCTATTACTGTGTGTTTCAAATATCTTTCCCTGTCTATATTGATTTGATTGGATTTTCCATTTTTGGGCAACCATAAGGTTTACCAATCTGTGGTGAAAAATCCATTCAATTGTTGAGACCAATCCCTACTTAGAAATAGCCCATATGCATCAGGGATGTCTGCAACCACTATGTCTATGATTTGAAAAATTGAAGGGTTACTGACAAGACTAATTAGAACATCCTTCATTTCTCCCAAAACCCTCACATTGGTTCAATCAAGTTGAGTAATCTGTGAGTCTGATGGAACATATTTGGCATTTAGCCTTCGGCAAACAGACAAAGGCATTACATTAGTGGATGCTCCAGAATCGACCATACAGTTATGGAAGTTTCTATTAAATATTTCAAAGCTAAGGAGAAATGAAGGAGTTGTACATTTTGAGTTCTTCCCTATTAGCGAGGATTTATCAGCTGCTGATTTTCCTTTATCATTAAGTACTAAATCACTATTTGAATTATTAGCAGCTGCATTTTGTTGAACACTAGGAACTATAGAACTCATGGAAGGAGTTACAATGGGACCATTGGGCATGGGATAGATTTGAATAAGATCGTACATACTAATATTTGCACGCAACTTTTTCAGATCTTCAATTATGTCATATTGCAGATATAACTTCGGAGAACTTTGGATAGGATGAGAAATATTCACAGGTTGAGTTTGCTTAACAGGCTGAGGATTATTATTTTCCTTACTTGGGGTAGAAATTGATGATGCTCCAGGAGTATTTGTAGATGTTCTACTCTGAGTGTTATAGGCATGTTGTCCTGAAGGAGGATTTCTACTTTCAGAATATTTTATCAGGCTATCCCAAAAATGACTATTTAACGGTTGTGGTTCTTGAAATTCTTATTCATTTTTAGATTGTTCTTCTTCGTGATCTACAATTTCTTGATTTGAAGGTGTTTCAGATAAAGACAATACTGCTTGAATAGTGTTAAAAATATCCTCATTGACTGCTATATCAAGAGGTGAACTTGATTTATTATTAGCAATCAAATTTTGTCTAAATTGGTTTCTAAAATACCCCCTATAAGAAGAAGCTTTTGAATTAGTTTTCTTTAATCCTACCACTTCATTAGTCAATTCCCGAATATCATTTTGCAGTTTTTCTACATCAAATGCCTTATCTTTATCTAAACTAGATCTTTCAACTTTTTTACGAGGAAAGGTATCAACTTTTCCACTTATTTCAGGCTCATATGACATAGAATCCTTCTCAACTTTAATAGCCTCTTCAAAAGTTTTGACAAGTGTTGTCTTGCTAGCTCATTCAACAAACATCCCTAGGTATTTTGGTAAGGTTGAAGTGTATTTTTCTATAATTATATCCTCAGGTGGTTGAGAGGCAACATGAATTTTGTAAGTTTAAAGTAAGGAATCTCTGATTAAAGTCTTTGATTCTCTCTTTAGTTTCCATTTTAATTCAAGACAATTCAAGAGCTAAAGCAACGAGTGTCTTGTCTTCCCCAAAATTGTCTAGGAAAGCTGTATTGAAATCGGTCCAGTTTGTGATTGAACCTTGAACTAACGAGAAGTACCAAGTAGATGTTCTCCCTTCAAAGGTTAGCTAGAACAAACGACATACTACATCTTCATGCTGAGCGTTCATGGTCTGGAAAACTAAAATGAATTTATCTACATGTACCTCAATTGGCTCTTTATTATTTATATTAAACTTCAGAAGAAGTTTGTCTAGATGTTTTGGAAATGGATGTTGTACACTAGGTATAGCAACAACAACTATTCTTAGCCATGGAATTGGTGGGTTTGGTGGGTTAGGAGGGTTACCTCCTTCGCCTGCAGGTATGTTTCCAGCCATAGGATCTTCTTCAGAATATGAATAACTCTCTTAATTAAATGACCTTGGACTATCAGGTGGTGATTCCGGAGGAGAGGGTGGTTCACCAAAACCGCCTACAGAATTCAAACTTCTAACAATATTTGTTCTAGTAGTTTCCTTATGAAGACTTCTGACTTGATGACTTGGAGTCCTTAACTGTGAAGTATTAGCTTATGCTGAATCTTAATCAATTGCAGTCAATTGAGGATTATGACACTCTTGTCTGGGTAAACCGTAATCTATTGGTGTTAGACCAAGCTGATGAGCATAAGCTCTAGTAAGAATGCGACGTGACTCTTCTAAAGTCGGAGTACTCTATTCAGGAGTAAAAGGATATGTATTAGGATCTCGTTCGATAATGCTCCTAACAGTGTCTATGAATGGTGAATTGCTACTTTCCAGTTGTAATGGAGGATTTTGACTAGTTGGAGGTTTATCATTAGTTCTATCAGCCATTAATCATTGTCATGCCCTATGTTACAGAGAGAAATTCCTATGGCTTAGGGTACTACAACAGACAACTTGACTCCAGAAATCAATCCTTTCCTATATGCAAGAGAAACCAAATATCTAACACTAAAGGATCTTGATTCATACCTTATTCCGGATGGTTAATGCACGAGGAATTCACATAGTGAACCTCTCACATAGCACGTGCGATTGTAGGATATTAAAGAATACCCTTAATTTCGAGAGATATTGACCCAAACTCTTTTTTTTGAAACCCCCTCCCAATACTTAAAACCTCCTCCCCACCCCTTTTTATACCTCAATCCTTATAAACCACCCTACCCACCCCCACCTTAAACCCCTCATCCCCCCAATACCTGCAATATATTGGTTCGATTTTTGATAATTTAAAAACCCACAATATGAACTAATGTGATAGGATATTGGTCAACAAGTGAATCCCGCATGGGTTGATGTAGATCTCGATTGAGCTTTCCAACTCCAGCTTGTATTGATAAATGGCTATCTCAACACTCAGCAAACAAGACAAGCATGCTATATATAATTGTGTTAGACCTACTCTAGCATATATAATCAATAACATATAAGCATTTAAAAACATCAATGGATCAAATAATCATTTAAATACACATTATTGGACAGGAAAAGATATGTCTATTGATATAAAATAGAGATTACAATAGTGACAACCTTTATCGGCACGTCTGCGAATTGGAGAAACTGAGTCCCCCACTTGGGCCTCCACCACTTCAATCCTCCATCTCTCGATAACAAGATCACAAGCAAAAGGAAATCTTGGGAATAACACAAAGTGATCCAAGGGACAAAGGGATGTAGACTCAAGTATAAGTTCTGGAAACAATGGACTATAGTTTTCTTGCTGTTCAATTCCTCTCCCTTCAATGTATCCAAAGGGTTTCTTATATATCTCTTCAATGGGGTAATGGAAGGTCGAATCTGAGTGATCTCAAGGCATATGGAAGGTAAAGAGACAAGTGATTCAGATCCACATCAAGGAAAACTCCAAAATCATTTGGCCTTTTGGACACATCCCGATGTATGCGGTTTTAGGGTCAAACCCACGTATGTACGCGATAAAGGGATTAAAAGTCACATATGGCAATTAGTATATGTTTTTAGGGATGATCTTGGAAACATCAAAGGTAAAAAAATGGTCCATGGGGTCTAAGGAGTTTGCAGAGGGAAAGAGAAGGCCATAAAAGTGTGATTCACCATGTGTGGTCAAATCAGCTATAACATATGCCCCCTAATGTGTGAGGTTAGAGGGGTCATACGATGGCTGAAATACATTATAATTCCATCCCAGAAGTGGAGTGATGAAGAACCCAATGGAAGAACCAACCATCCAATCAATGCAATATAATGATTAAACTCTGCACATAACTACAAGTAGATATAGCAGTCCCAGATACATAAGAGTACAATGGCCATGAATAGGCATGATACAAAATATGACATGTGTGGTCATCGCTACATACAATATAAATAGCTCAGAATCTCCATGATGAAGATATACAAAGGATCATGATCTCCATGTAGGCTGAAGATATATAATGGATCAAGATCTCCAAAATGGCTGGAAATATCTGACATATACTGGAATCAAGTCACGAGAGCTGAAATCTCATGAACACTGGCACGATCAAGGAGGTAGCATATATGAGATGCCACCAATCTGGAAGGTCTTCTACAGAAACCACTATGAGTACATGTCCTACTATGTGAATAGAGGTGTTGAGGTTGAACATAGTAGTCCATCGTCTGATTGCCGGTCATCAATGTATACCGTTAACATACGCGAGATCACCCACCAATAATGAAAATGGGAATCAAGGTACTAGAGTGAAAACTAACAAGTGTGAATAAATGTGTTGAGGTCGAGCACTTGAGATAATCCATCGATAAGGGGACATTGATGTATTCCCAAAAAAATATCGATAGCGAGAGAACCTACCAATGATGACTACAAGTCTCAAGGCACTCAAACATGACTCTAGATTCCTATCCCAGAATAAATGATTTGAAGTCGATGGGATGAAATCCGCTGGAAGGAGGACATTAAGGCATCCCCCATCATCCAACACGAGGTACTCAACAAATTTGTATAATGTGGAAGTGTTAGGGTATACAGGGTACTCCCAAAGGACCGAACACCAAGAACAACCGCTTCACACAAACAGATCACATATCAATACACCAATGTTTGTCACGTGGTTAAAACCCTCGAGAGGGAAACAGTCCACGGCCCCGACCAAATAGCTACTCGGAGCAATTTATTATGCAAAANGCTGTTGCTCCTCGAATCCAAACTCTGAAAGGATCTGTCGAAGCCATAAAGCTTCCTGACTGGCATTAACTGCATCTTGATATTCTGCTTCTGCTGAAGAAAGAGCAAGAGCTTGTTGTTTCTTACAAGCCCAAGTGACAGGTCCAGATCCCAGACTGAAAACATAACCTGCAGTATACTTTCGATCATTAGGATCACCGGTCCAATCTGAATCAGTGAAACCAACCAACAAAGGTTTCCCCCCTGTACTGTAATGAATCCCAAACTGAATTGTACCTCGAATATATCGAAGTATTCTTTTTGCTGCTTTCCAGTGACTTTCATGAGGAGTTTGCATGTAACGGGAAACACGACCAACGACAAAGGAAAGGTCAGGGTGGGAATGAGTCAAGTATAAAATACTACCAACAAGCTGACGATACAAGGTGGCATCTACTTCAGGGGAAGTACAAGTGGTAGAAAGTTTGACTCCAGACTGGAAGGGAGAAGGGGCTGGTTTACAATATTCCATGTGGAAGCGACGAAGAAGGTCACACGCATACTTAGACTGGGAAAGAAATATTCCTTCTTTGGTTTGCAAGACTTGGAGACCAAGAAAATAATGCAAATGTCCTAAGTTTGACATTTCAAAAGTTTGCTTAAGACTGGATTTCACATGGGTTATAAGGTTAGGGTCACTACTAGTAAGGATAAGACCATCAACATAAAGAACAAGTATGATGAGATGGTTTCCTACTTTCTTGGTATAGACATTTGGGTCAGAATGGCATCTAGAAAAACCAGTGTCAAGGAGAA